>OZ030007.1:68043450-68418450 GCA_964023405.1 Apodemus agrarius
AGCAGGGAGACATGCTTGCCACGCAATCATGAGAGCCCGAGTTTGACTCAGTACATGCCTGTAATCTCAGCGCTAGCGTCTGGGGACAGGATTCAGAGGTGCTTTGCTGGCTTTCCACCCTAGCCAGATTGGTGAGCTCCAGGTTCACTGAGTTACGCAGACATTCTGAGCCTCAGTTCCAATGGGAAAAAATAAGGGCTTGAACGGTCAAAGTGTGACAGCGTGCGTGCCAGACATGGCAGCGAGAGGGGAGGAGGAGATGGAACCCAGACTGCTTGCCCGTGTTGGCTGGCGCTCATCCACTTGACTGCACCCCAAACCTCAGAAGACGGGTGTGCTGGGCATCCAGGGATGAGTGTCCTTGAACTAGCGTCAGAGGCACAGGCAGGTAGACCAGAGTTTGAGGTCAGATGGGTCTACACAGTAAGTTCCAGGCCACAGAGCTAGCTGGAGTGGGACCCTGCCTCAAAATAAATAAAAACAAAAGATATTTAAAAAAGAATGAAACAGATTGGCAGACTCAGTAAGATTCATCAGCACGGCTGGGCAGAGATGACGCACGCCTGTAATCCCAGCACTCGGGAGGCAGAGGCAGGCGGATTTCTGAGTTCGAGGCCAGCCTGGTCTACAGAGTGAGTTCCAGGACAGCCAGGACTAAACAGAGAAACCCTGTCTGGGAAAAACAAACAAACAAACAAACAAACAAACAAGGATTGATCAGGATGTAAAGGCTCTTGTCACCAAGCATGGTGACCTAATTCAATCCCCATCGTCTCCATGGTAAAAGGAGAGAACCAATTCCTGCAAATTGTCCTTTGACCTCCATGCATGAACATACTCTCCCCCACAAAAGCATTAAAAAAAATTAGCAGCATAGTGGTGTGTGTGTGTGTGTGTGTGTGTGTGTGTGTGTGTGGTGTGTGGTGTGTGTGTGGTGTGTGTGTGTGTGTGTGTGTGTGTGTGTGTGTGTCCATTCCCAACTTGGGAGTTAGGTATATTATTGTTTGGTTCTGGGGGTTATCCTAGGTTTCAAAAACTTCCTGGTTGGTTGTTGTCAGGAGTAGAAATTGTGATGCCAAGAGCCAAGTCCATTAGTGTACACTTGTAACCTCAGCACTGGCAAAGCAGGGATGGGAAAATCAGCAGTTCGGGGCTTTCTTGGGTAACACGAGACCCAGGCTCCAAACAAAAAAACTACTGGCTTGGAGATGGCAGTCCAGGGATAATTTCTCCACTGTCTGAGGAAGAGTAATCTATGCCCTATGTTCCTGTGATCTGAGAATCAAGGCATGTCCCAGGAGCCACATGGAGCCATGGACTTGTAAAGTCATTCTCGGGTGTATTCACAGAGGCCCGTTAGTGACCTACCAATATGCAGGGTGACCTGCTACTGGACAAGCTGAGAACACTTCTCTGGGACTGTCTTTGAGTAGGGATAGACAAGCCTGCTGAAGAGAAACTTTGGTTGTTCTTGTGGGCTTGAAAGGTAAGGGGGTCACTTTTGCTATTGTCATTGCTAGGACAGCGTGGACATTCTCAGGCTGACTCTTCAGAGTGAACTGACAGGAGATGAACTTGAACACATAGCCCAGAAGGTATCGAGGTGTCTGTTGGGGGCAAGGCCTCCTCTGAGCCAGTTCTTTCTCTGCTGATCCTCCCTCACCCTAGGGTTGCCTGGAGCCGCCTCTGTTGCTGCAAGCCTGAGAACATGTCCCTTTAGACACACCCAGCTGGCTCAGCCTCATGCTTTGGGAAGTGGGAGACGCCCCCACTAAAATGAAAGCTAACCCAAGTTTTCTACTAACGTTCCTTGTCCTGTGTCCTTGTTGCTGTGCGGCTGCGCTTGGAGGGGAAAGAAGTCAGACTGCAGCTGCTTGCAGGTCTCGAGGTGCGGGTCAGGTCAGGAGGGCCTTGCTGCAGTGTGGTCTCTGAGTCGTTTCTCTCTGTCTCTCTGGCAGGCGGGCAGGAAGACCTATGCCATGGTCTCTGGCCACTCAGGTCACTCTCTGGCTTCAGAACTGGTGGAGTCCCATGATGGCCATGAAGAGATCATTAAGGTGAGCTCAGTCCACTTTCCCTTTTCTTTCTGCTTTACCCCTGCAGGTACACAGAGGGAGCTGCCCATTGACAGAGAGCTTGTAGATGGGAAAGATGGTGTGTGCGGGCGTGCACACAATCATCTTTAGAGATTTTATCACCCAAAGTCCAGAGCCTGTAGTGAGTGACTTTGGCTGAACCTGACTGCAGGCATGGGGATGAACAGCTTTCCTTCTTTTTTAAAAATAATTTTACAGTAGGCTGGAGAGGCAGCTCAGTGGTTAAGCACTTACTGCCCTTGCAGAGGACCTGAGTTGAGGTCTCAGCACTCATGTCAAGTGGCTCAACATTGCCCTCTTCTGGCCTCCCCAGGCAACTGCACTCATGTGCACAGTCTCCTACACAGACATAAATACGTATACATAATTAAAAATTAAAAAAATATGTGGACAGAGAAATGGCTTAGAGGTTAAGAGCACTGGCTCCTCTTCCAAAGGACATGGGTTCAATTCCCAGAACCTATATGGCAGCTCACAACTGTATTTAACTCCCAGTTCCAGGGGATCTAAGCCCTCTTCTGACCTCATAGGGTACCTGACACATGTGTGTACAGACATACATGCTGGCAAAACATATGCATATAAATAAAAAATAATTTTTAACTAAAAATAACTTTAGAATATAATATATATTAGATAATTTACATGTGACACAGTGAGCTCAGTTAAAATAGTCAATCTGGTTTTTAGTATAGCCATAGAGTTGTTCAAATGTCACTACTTTAAATTCCAAGGTTTTTTGTTTTGTTTTGTTTTGTTTTGTTTTGAATTAAAGACCACGTCTGTGTGGTCCAGTTTTGCATTAAATTCTCAGTACTCATTCCGCCTTAGCCCCCCCAGTCCTGGAACTTCAGATATAGACCACCAGGCCTGGCTTCAGCCCAGAGACAACTACAGTTATTTCTCCAGCTCTGACTGCAACTGAATATCTTTCTGGACTTGTCTATTTTGGATTCTTCTACACATGGAATCAAAAACATATGACCTATTTTCTTCAGTTTGTTTTCTTTTTTAAAATGTCTATTTTTAATTAATATGTTGATTGTATGTATTAATGGGATTCAGTGTGACCTTTCTATGCATGCACTTAGCATATTTTCATGCTTATATCAGTAATTCTTCTTATCTTCACATTAGTACATATGACAGTGCCATCCTGATTAGTGATTACTGTAATTTTGTAGCTAGTTTTGAAATTGTCTTTTAAGGTTTTTTTGGTTGATGCTCAAGGTTCCTAACATTCCTCTGTGAACTTTAATCTCAGTTTACCAGTTCTTGCAAAGAAGCCAGCCCAAAGGGATGGAGAGATGGCTCAGTGGTGAAGAGAGCTGCTTGTTCTTGCAGAGGACTAGGGTTCAGTTCCCCGTACCCATGGTGGCTCGCAACTGTGTGAAACTCCGAAACTCCGGTTCCAGGGGAGCCACAGCTTCTGACTTCATAGGCATTTGGTGCACATACACACATGCAGACAGAACATTTATACACATAAAATAAATAAATCAATCTCTTTAAAAGCTAGAGTTTTAAGTAAGGTCTGACATTATAGGCTAGGCTAGATTGGAACTTGCTACGTAAGGTTGGCCTCAACCCTTGATTCTCCAGTCTCTGCCTTCCAAGTGCTGAGTTTAAAGACATGTTCCACCATACCCCACTTTATGCTGCAGACCATAGACTCAACCGGGAGTTATAGTTTCAGGGAACCAGGATTCTTTTGTGAAGCAGGAAGTGTCACGGATTCGGCGAGTGACAAACAGACACCAGAACGCAGAAGTAGTTTGGTATCTGAATGTTTTAGGCTGCACTGAGCCAGGGGATTTTTTTTTCTTTTTCTTTTTCTTTCTTTCTTTCTTTTGGCTTTTTTCAAGACAGGGTTTCCCTGTGTAGCCCTGGCTGTTCTGGAACTCACTCTGTAGACCAGGCTGGCCTTGAACTCAGAAATCCGCCTGCCTCTGCCTCCCAAATGCAGGGATTACAGGCATGTGCCACCACAGCCCTGCTCGAGCCAAGGGATTTTAAGCATGAAATTTTTACATTTCAAAGGATGTATCTAGTAAAGCAGGCACAAAAAACAATCAGCATAACTATTTGCCATAAGGAAATGTAAAATCAACCAGGTAAAACCGTTTCCTTGTAACAAATTAGAAGTTCAAACATAGATAACATCTTCTAAACTTCAGTTCTAAAAGAGACTTCAAAGGACGTTAGGCCAGACCCTCTAGGTCTTAATGAGATTCTGTGAGTAAATTTAACTGACACCTAGCCTTCTCTATGGAAACCTGAGATTACTGTGCTCAGTCAGTGCTTTACATATTACAGTGTCAGAGCCACTCTCATTAACATAGCCATAAAAGTTTAGTTTCGTTGGGAGATTAATGTAATTATGTAAATTACTAAAGCAAACCTGTGCAGTTCTAAGAAGAGAGGGGTTTTTGGCCAGTGACTTAACTTCAAAGAAGAATTCTTTACACCTATTTGCTTGGTTTTTCTTAGTCTCAGCTACTAGGAATAGGGGAAATTTTAGGAAATGAAGCAGGCTGCCAGTGAGATTTTTTGGCTTCTGAATGGAGGTGTTCCAGAGAGCTTCCAAGAGGCATTTCTTCACCTCAGTCTGTAAAACCATGTTTCACAGAATCAATTGGATGCCACCAGCAACTTTAGAATCTGTTTTTGTTTGTTTGTTTGTTTGTTTTTTGTTTTTTTCGAGACAGGGTTTCTCTGTGTAGCCCTGGCTGTCTTGAAGCTCACTCTGTAGACCAGGCTGACCTCGAACTCAGAAATCTGCCTGCCTCTGCCTCCCAGAGCGCTGGGATTACAGGCATGTGCCACTACCGCCCGGCTCTGTTATTATTTTTAAGATAGGATTTCGCTTTGTAGTTCAGACTAGCCTAGAACTCCTGCCTCAACTTCCCAATTGATAGGATTACAAGTGTGAGCTCCCACACCCAGCTGTAAATGGAATTTTATTTATTATCTTAATGTATTTACTTGTGTGAGCATTTGTCAGTGCGAGTGTGTGTGGATGCATGTACTTTTGTACCTGCACACATATGTAAACGCCAGAAGAGGGGGTCACTTCTGCCTCTTCTTCTGAGGCAGGGGTCTTTTCCTAAACCTGAGGCCTGTGCGTTCTCAGCTAACGGGAAGCCTGCGAGCCCTGGTAATCTCCCGCGTCTGTGCCCAGCTTGGAGCTGGAGTCACAGGTGCTTGTCACCTTGGTGCTAGAATCGGAACTCCAGTCCTCCTGGCTTCAGAGAAGTGCTCTTAACCATTGAATCACCATCTCTCCAGCTCCCGTAAATGAGATGTCATCTTTGGATTGCTAATTGCTAGAATAGAGGGCGCCATCCAGTTGTACATTGAGGAGGTGTCTTTTTAGCCTTGCTGCTCTAGGGTTGTCAGCTGTGGGGTTTAAGGCTGTTCTCGCTGGAGGTCACACCCTCTACAAATAGGAATTCTTTACTTCTTCCTTCCCAAACAGAATGTCGTTAATTACTTTATTTACTTTCCTTACTCAAAGTAATTGCATGCCTCTTGAATAGGACAGTGCTATCCCATAATCTAGCAGGGTAACCATTATAAACATCTTGCTGTACACCCTCCTAGAAGTACATGTGTACTTTTTAAAAAAGAAGATCAAATTGTGTTGGTATACTCTGTTCTGTCATTTCCTCCCACACTTATGACACATTGTAACATGTGTCTGTATCTGGCATTTTACTGGTTGCACAATGTTCCATTAAAGACTTAGTAACAGTTGGAGATGTCTCCTCAGCTGGAAAAGGCTGAGGTGGCTGAGCGGAGGACAGGCCCCTCCCTCAGTTGGTAGTGCTTGTCTTGCCTCAGTGGAGCCCCCATTTGGTCCCCAGCACTGCTGCACAGAGTAAGAGGAATCCATGTTTAACTCTGCTAAGCTGAATCACCAGATAGTCACCTGGCAAACTGGTGGGAACAGTACATTCCTTCCTCCTGGGTATGGGGCTGTGTGTTTCCTAACTAAACAGTGTCATCCTTGCTGCAGGTGTACCTGAAAGGGAGGTCTGGGGACAAGATGGTCCACGAGAAGAACATCAGCCAGCTGAAGAGCGAGGTCCAGTACATCCAGGAGGTGTGGACCCCTTCCTCGGAGGGACACCTAGATTCCCCGAACCTTAGATTTTTGGTGCTACCTTATATAGGTTTTGATGTTTTTTCCTTCTGTTCCTTTTATGTCACTGAAGCACATAAACACACACACACACACACACACACACACACACCGTGCTCTCCTATGTTTCAAATTGTATTTATTTATGTATTTCTATTTGTTACTTGGTTTTTTTGAGACAGGATCTCTCTGTGGAGCCATATCTGTCCTGGGACTCTATGCAGACCAGGTTGGCCTTGAACTCATAGAGATCTAACTGCCTCTGTCACAAAGCATTTTTGACCTTTTCAGTCTCATCTATTAATCAACAAATAATTAAGTAACCTGTACCTAACCAACTCTGTGATCTGTTTGGTGATAATCCCACCTTCCCCAGTCTTTCCCTGCCCCTGCCTGGCTTACACTTCTCCTTACTACTTACACATCTTATTTGTCTTTTGTGTCACGAGTCTTCTCACTAGCTTGTCAGCACTGCCAGAGGAGGGGCTTAATTTATCTGGTTTGTACAAGAGAGGTTGGGTTGCCACCACCCCCACCCCCACCTCCGTTGAACACAGTTCCTCTGTCTGCAGCCACTGTGTAGAACCATGCCAGACTGAGAGTACTATGGGCTGGGGGGAGTGACCCAAAGGTTGTTTACTTTTCCTGCCCCTAATCCCAAGCGCCTGGCCTTCCTTCCACAGGCCAGGAACTGCCTGCAGAAGCTGCGGGAGGACATCAGTAGCAAGCTTGACAGGAGTCCAGGAGACCCTCTGCATCAGCCGGAGATACAGGTACTTCGGAACAGTGCTGACTCTCAAGACGCCAGGAAGGGAGAGTGTATCAGGGATCTGGTTCTCTGAGAATTATCAGAGATGGGTTCCCAGCACATAGTCATAGACAATCAATCAGCTATGGATCCAGACTTCTATCTATCTGTCTGTCTGTCTATCTATCTATCTATCTATCTATCTATCTATCTATCTATCTATCTATACAAGGTCTTTCTATGTAGCCCTAGCTACCCTAGAACTTATTATGTAAATCATGATGGCTTCTAACTCAGAGACCCACCTGCCTCTGCCTCTCAAGTGCTGGGATTAAAGGAGTGCACCCCCACAACCAGCTAAGATTTATTATTTTTACTTTAGGTGTGTGAGTGTTTTCCTGCCTGTGTTTCTATACCATGCATGTGCCCAGTGTCCCAGGAGGCCAGAAGAGTGTTAGATCCCTGGACCTGACGTCACAGATGGTTATGAGCTGCCGTGTGGGTGCTGGGAACCAAAGTCAGGTCCTCTGCAAGTGTTGCTATCTTTGGACCTCTTCAGTCCAAAAGTGGAAGTCTTGATCCAGTCCTGTCACAGCCCTGGGCTGGGAAACTCCTTAGGGACTCACCATTCTGTCCCTGTGTCCTTAGCCTGGCCTAGGATGTGGGGTGTGGAAGCATCAACAGAGTAGGAGCAAACACTGTACAAATCTCTGAGAGGGTGGTATGGGGTTCTAGCCTTTTCAAAGTTCCAGGAAAGGAATGTCCTCAGAAGTGGGGAATGTCTTCTCGACCTCTCACTTGGGCTCCTGAGATCGGACTTCTGTCTCCTTTGTTTGCCTTTTGGTTTGAGTCAGGTGGTCTTTCGCCAGCAGCTCCCTCCCTGTTCTGAAGGGAGTAGTGGCCTAGTAGGTGGTGCGCGATGGGTTCCTTGCTGTCTTGACTGGGTTTTGTGTTGTGACCGTTTCCACATTTATTTTGCTTTAGCTGAAGCAGCACTGTGGAGGCCAGACGTCACACCTGTCTGGTGGGAGGCACCAGAACCTTCTGTGCACAGTCAGAGTCAGGCCACAAAGTGAACGGTCTGGCTTGGGTTAGATAGGATCGTAGCAAAAGCTTCTTCCTTTCCTTGCTTGGTCGAAACCTGTCAGGATCCCTGCCACAAAGAGAACTCGGTGTTTATGGCAGGTGGCAGCTTGTGCCCGTGGGAAGGGCGTGTCTCACGTTTTCCAGTCTACGCAGGCTTTAGCATGAGGTCGTTTCATCCACCCACAGGCTATAGTTCCCTCAAGGCCATTTCATGGCCCTCTACTTTCTGTTTTCTCGAGGAGCAGTGGAAATCTGTCTCCCTCCCTCGCTTGGCCCCGCCCCTCTCCCTCCCCCCATTCCTACTTCCTTCCCTCCTTTTCCCCCTCTCTCTTTCCCTATAGGGCTAAAATGTTTTCACCTTTATTTTGCATGCGAGTGAGCACACATGTAAATGTGTGTGTGAATATACTTATGCCACAACACACACGTGGATGTCAGGGGCAACCTGTGGGAGTCAGTGTTCTCCTCTGTCAGCGGGTCCTGGGGATCGAACTCAGACTGTCAGATTTGGTGGGAAGTGCCTCTGTGCTCTCTCTTTGGTCTGTACGATTTGACATCTTAGAAATAGAATGCTGCCAGGCAGTGGTGGTGCACGCCTGTAATACTAGCACTTTGGGAGGCAGAGGCAGGTGGATTTCTGAGTTCGAGACCAGCCTGGTCCACAGAGTAAGTTCCAGGACAGCCAGGGCTATGTAGAGAAACCCTATCTCAAAAAAACAAAACAAAACAAACAAACAAACAAAACAAAAAGAAAGAAAGGAAGGAAGGAAGGAAGAAAGAAAGAAAGAAAGAAAGAAAGAAATAGAATGCTTCAGAATTCTTTGCTTGGTTAAATGGTTTTTGACTCCTGATTTTATTTTTCTTTAAACAGGTGGTGCTAGAAAAGCCAAATGGCTTTAGTCAGAGTCCTATGACTTTCTACAGTAGCTCACCTGAGGTAAGTAACAGGGAGGAGATCTGGCCATCCCACCTTGCACTTATTTGGTATAAAGTCAGCTGCTACTGTTCTGGGTCACAGTGTGCTCCAGACTATCAAATGTTTATTCTTTTTTTTTTTCTCGAGACAAGTAAGCAACAAAGACAAAAGAGGCACAGCACCAGCTGACGCTTAGAGCAGCTGCTGCTGTCTGATTGGCTGCTCCTTAGATGCCCTCAAAGCTTTAAAGGAGCTCATGCCTTGTGTGGTCTGAGCAGGAGGGCTTTTTTTTTTTATGTTCATATTTTTCCAGTGTGTATGTATGTGTACCACATGTATGCCCCAGGGAGGGTGGAAGAGGGTGTCGGATCCCCTGGAACTAGTGTTTCCTACCGTCATGAACCATCATGCAGATGCTGGGAGCTGAACTTGGAGCCTCTGGGGTGGGGGAGGGGGAGGCAGGAAGAACTCTTAACTGCTAAGCCACCTCTGTAGCCCAGCATCAGGATTTTCTGAAAGCTCTTGTAATGCTTCTAATATTTATCCAAAGTCTAGTCCCATTGTTTTCTATGCACAGATACTTGTTTAAATACTGGCCTTATTAGACACACTGTATGCGCATTCGTAATTGAGGGCCATGCTAGGCACAGTTTTGTTTGCTCTCCCTAGGCAAGCACTTTTACTTCTGAGACCCATCCCCAGACACCTGAATATTTTTTTTATTTAAGTCTTATTTTATTTTATTTTATTTTATTTTATTTTATTTTATTTTAGAGACAAGAGTCTCTCTGTGTAGTGCTAGCTGTCCTGGAACTCGCTCTGTAGACCAGGCTGTCCTGGACCTAACAAGAAGAGATCCTTCTGCCTCTGCCTTCAGAGAGCTGGGATTAAAGGTGTGCACCACCCTGCCCAACTTTATTTAAGTTTTACATAGTGTTGCTTTATAGGGCTTCCTTCTGTGGATATGCTCTTTTAAAAATGATATTTGTTGGAGGCAGAGGCAGGTGGATTTCTAAGTTCGAGGCCAGCTTGGTCTACAGAATGAGTTCCAGGACAGCCAGGACTACACAGAGAAACCCTGTCTCAAAAAACAAAAAACAAAAAACAAAAAAAAAAAAAAAAAAATTGTTGCCTTGTGTGATTAAATAAGAAGATATGCTAACTGTAGAAAATCTTGGAAATTTAAACAAGAAAATGTTAACAGTTTTAGTCTCTGTGTCAGTGGCAGCAGCAGCTTATAAACAGCCTGAGGACTTCACTGCCCCGCCCCCGCCCCCTACCCCCACCCCCACCCCCAGACTGCCACTGAGGAGGGAAAGCCAGATTCCTGACGGTTTGCAGAACTCCAGGACCACAGAGTGAAGGAAAGATGCAGGATGGTGCACATTTCAGACTGAAGGGTGGGGCTTAGGAAAATGGAGAGGCTCAGGAGAAAGACAGCAGAGGGGAAGGACAGGCTTCCCCAGACAGGCGGTCAGCAGAGGTGTCTTTCCAGTGGCTGCTGGCGAGCTTGTGGCTTTCTAAATTACATTGTTCAAAGGACATAATTTGCAACATGTTTTGAAGACTGAGCAAAACTTTCTTTTAAAATTAAGTAAAATACATGAGGTAGTTTGTTTCTTGTCTTAGAGAATTTCTTTTTGTAAGTGAACTTGTCAGGTAGTTTAAAATACTGTTTTTTACACCTGTTTATTGGGTATGTGCACTCAAGTGTGTGTGCATGTATGTATGCATGAGCATTTGAATGCCCGCATGTGTGTGGATGTCAGAAGGCAGCTTAAGGGAACCGGTTCCCTCCTACCATGTGAGTTCCGGGCATTAAGCGTGATGAGGCTTGGTCACAAACCCATTTATTCCCCCCACCCACGCCCAGCCATCCACCACCCTGGATGGTGGTTTGATGGGGTATATTGTCTGGGTTTTCGGAATGAGAGAGAAGCAATACTGTGGCCAGGTTTACAGACATTTGGCCTGAAGTAAGCTGAGATCACGTGTTACTTTCCATATCTGTTTTAACCGCCTCGTAGGAGAGCCAGCTGTCTCGTAAGCACTCTTGGCTTTATCAGTGCTGTTCACCAGTTATCTCCCAGATGGATTCCAGAACGAGGGGTTCCCTCTCTTCCCATGGCCCTCCTTTCCCCTGCCTCTCTGCCCTGCCTCATCTCCAGAGAGAAGAGGTTACACTATGGTGAAGTCCACGCAAATACTTAGCTACGGATTTTAGATCGCACCTCACACATCTCTTTGTCTTCTGTTTCTTTGGTGGGTGGCTTTTTGTTTGTTTTTGTTTTGTTTTTAAGGGGCTCTGTTTGCTTGGTGCTGAGGACTATAATTATGGCCTCTGCCATTAAACTACACACCCAGCCCCAAGGCCAGTTTTGGGGGTTGGGTGTTTTGGGCCTTCTTGTGTAGAACTGAATCACACCTATTCATTAGTCACAGTGTGCCATGGTTCATCAAGGCCTCTCACTGGTCAGACTGTTTTTCTTCTTTTCCCACTAACTATAAAATACTTAATATATATGACTTTAAATATGGCTGTACAGTGTTTTCACTTTATGTGATGGGCTTATGTGTTTTTTCCTGTTTTTTAAAAATAATTTTTTTAAAATACTTTTTAGAGTCTGTGTACATTACTATATGAAATCTGGTTTATAGAATCACAAATGATGGCATAGACCTATAATCTCAGAGGCAGGAGGATCAATGTTTGAAGCCTAGTTTGTTATTTGTTTCTTTCACATGTACTTTTATAGTGCCCCCCCACACTCGCATACTCTCTCTCTCTCTCCCTCTCTCTCCCTCCCTCCCTCCCTCCCTCCCTCCCTCCCTCCCTCCCTCCCTCCCTCCCTCCCTCCCTCCCTCCCTCCCTCCCTCTCTCTCTCTCTCTCTCTCTCTCTCTCTCTCTCTCTCTCTCTAGTGCTGGGAATTAAGGCCAGGGCCTTACACATGTTAAGCAAACAGTTTGCTACTTAGCTGACATATTTTAATGAAAAAAATCATGTCATGAGAGGGGTCTAATGGGAAGACTCGTTGGAATAAGCGTGTCAGAGATGCATGCAGGATCCTGCTGCAGTGCTCTCACTTGGCCTCGGTGCTGGTGAGGAACTGACGCGGTGATGTAATTAACGTCCAGATTTTAAGTACGGTTCCAGCCATGTGCTTAATGCTAAATGTACAGTGTGGATTGTTCTTTTCCACAGAACATCATACTTGGCAAATAAGTTGTTGGTAATAAATTATAGTAACACCTGGCAGTGTCTGCCTACATTTTCTTACAAGCTCCAGACTGTCCCAGATATTGTCTTCCCGACTTTGGGCATAGCCTATGAGGTCTGGCAGGGTGAGGAGTCTTCTGTTTCACATGTGTAGAAATGGAGGCCACAGGAGCCGGGAAGAATACAAAGACTGGGAATCATCTCCCTCCACCCAGTGGAGAGTTGTGTGCTGAATGAAGTCTTACCACTTCCTACTGTGCAAGACCCAGAGTCTGTGCCAGACTCTCAGGGAGTTATGCAGTGGCTCATGCCTTTGCAGCAAAAATGAGAGCGAGACCCTACACGTCTGCTCAGCCCTTACCAGCAGCCCACGGTTGGGTGTGTCTGGGAGGGACAGCTAGCAGTCGCCTCAGCGAGACACCCTTTTCATCACATCGGATCCCTGTCTTCATGCCTTTGCTCTAAACCTGCCTATCCGGCAGCAGCCCCACGGTTGCTGATCCTGTGTGAGGTGTGAAAACAACAAAAGATGTGCCTTTGGGCTTTGGGGCTGCTGCCCTCCGACTATTGGTGGGAGACCAATAGCCACTGTCCTGGGGAAGCCTAGTCTGGAAGGGAGGCAAGGTGTTCCTCTCAGCGCTAATCCGAAACTGGGACTGGTAGTTCATACCTTCAGTCCTAGCCAAGGGAGGCTGGTGGCCACAAATTTGAGACTGGGACTATGTATAGTGAATTCCAGATCGACCTGGGCTAGAGAATGACTTGTGTCAAAACAACAAAGATGAAATCTAATCTAGAGGAAAGCAGGGCATGCTCATAAAGACAGCACACACATGCAACACACACACACACACACACACACACACACACACTGAGCCCCACTGGAAGGGTTAGGTAAGAGTGCCTGTGGCCAAGTTTGGGTTTGTCTTTGACACCCACAAGATAAAAGGGAGAACTACCTCTAGCAAATGGTCTTCTGACCTCCATAGGTTTTCTGTGTCACAGACACCACCACCCCAACACACATAATAAATGTAAAAATGTTTTAAAAGAAACCATTCCTGGCCAGTGATAGTGGTGTATGCCTTTAATCCCAGCACTCAGGAGGTTGAGGCAGGTGGATCACTGTGAATTTCAGGTCAGCTTGGTCTACAGAGTGAGTTCTAGGACAGCCAGGGCTGCACAGAGAAACCCTGTCTGGAACTGCACTCCTCCCCGCCCCCCACCTCCCCATCCCCTCAACCCCCCATGAGTCTAAAATAGAGAAACCATTCCCTTGATGTATTTAAAAGTTACTGTGTCCTAAATAGTTGGGTTATCTAAGGCTGGCCAACTCCCTTAGGTATTAAGGGAGACTTTTTTTGTATGTAAATAACTCAAAACTTTTGGTTGCTCCGATCTGTGTGATGCTGGTTCTTTTGTGGGGGTGGTCCCCACAGACAGTCCAAATCCCAGTGAGGCAGGTGATTTGGAGGGGACCTTCACTTTCCAAGTCACAGATATGGCAGCTTTCCCCTCCCGCCTCTGCTCCGGTTCTAGGTGGACCCCAGCGTGAGTGAAGATGTTGAGAGTCTGAAGAAGCGGGTCCAGGAATTGCTTGCTAAGCTGTGGGAGGCTGAGCAGCGACACCAGTCAGACCGTGTGGCTTTTGAGGTAAGCTTTGGCATCTGGGGAGAGGGTGCCCTGAGGGACTGGCTCCTGTGACGGGCCAGTGACTTGGGTGGACGCCAGCCTGTAAGGAATGCAGTGCGGCCAAGGCCGTGCTCCACCACCAAGCACTGCTAGTCTATGCCTCGTACATGTTAGGCCGTGCTCCACCACCTAGCACTGCTAGTCTTTGCCTCGTACATGTTAGGTTGTGCTCCACCACCTAGCACTGCTAGTCTTTGCCTCGTACATGCTAGGCCATGCTCCACCACCAAGCACTGCTAGTCTATGCCTTGTACATGTTAGGCTGTGCTCCACCACCAAGCACTGCTAGTCTTTGCCTCGTACATGTTAGGCCGTGCTCCACCACCGAGCACTGCTAGTCTATGCCTCGTACATGCTAGGCCGTGCTCCACCACCAAGCACTGCTAGTCTATGCCTCGTACATGCTAGGCCGTGCTCCACCACCAAGCACTGCTAGTCTTTGAAGGTCAGGTCTTGGTTCTCTGGTCCACTGAAGTTGAGTGTGGTTCTAGTCTAGGACAGCAGGTGATTCAGAAGCCATTGCTGTGTCCCATAATAAGAATCATGGGGTCAGAGGTTCCTTATGGGCAGGGGCCACTGCTGTCAGGTTCATAGAACCCCAGTGCCTGCTGTAATACATGGCAGAAGGTAGGTGTGGGCTGAGTGAGTGAATAAATCTGTCTTGACAAGGAATAACTATGCCAGTGGGCACACAGAGCCTTGTCACCTTAATTATAGTCGTTTTTTAGATTTTATTTATTTTATGTGTATGGTTGTTTCGTCTGCATGTATGTGTATCACATACATGCCTGTGCTTGAGAAGGTCAGAAGTGGACATTAGATCCCCAGAACTGGAGTTCTAGATGGTTGTGGATGGCCTCATAGGCGACAGGAATCAAACTTGAATCCTCTGGAAGAGCAGCCAGAGCCAGCCCCGCCCTTGCTGTTGTTTTTGAGACAGGGCCTCATGTAGGTTTGAAAAGTTCCTAATTCCCTACCTTCCAAACGCTGTGTTATAGGAGTGTGTCGTCATGCCTGGTTTGATTTTGTGTGTATGTGGGTGGGGATGGGGGCTGTCCTGGAGATCAAATGCACACTAGGCAGGCACTGTGCCAGTGAGCTAAGCTACATTCTAGCCCTATAGCTCATTTTGTAAAAACAAAAAACAAACAAACAAAAAAACCATTGACTCATCTGTGTGTGTGTGGGGGGGGGGGGAGAGACTTTGTGGCGTGCACATGGAGGTCAGAGGACAGTTTATGGAGTCAGTTCTCTCCTTCCACCATGGAACTCCTGGAGAGTGAACTCGGGCCATCACATTTGGTGGCACTATCTGCTGAGCCATCCCATCAGCACAATTTTTTCCCTCCAGTAATCTAGATTGTTTCAGAAGAATTTAAAGAAAAGTCTATAAATATAAATCCCTTATCTATTAAGAGTGTGCGAGGTCTTCAGTTCACTGTGGAGAATTCTTTGGGTATGAAATGAAGTATACTAGAGTGAGAATTCTGGAATTTTGGTTTCGTTAAAAAAAACACAGAAGTATTTTAAGAATATGTTTTTGTCTTAATCCCAGGTGTGAGGGATGGTGTAGCTTGTTCACAGAGTGTCCACAGCAGCCCATATGATTTGCCTCATGCTCTAGCAGAGGCGTGATTTTGCCGGGTCCAGATAGATTCTGCGATTGTGTGATGTTTGGAATTCTGGGGACTTTTCAGAGGGTACGAATAGGCTCCTGAGAGGCATGGAGAGGAGTTGGCTATTGGTTGCTGGTTATTAGTTACTGTTGGCTGTTGGTTGTGGTTTGCTAAGTAGTTGTGCACAGAGAAGAAACAAGAAATTAGATATCCTGACAGGGAAGATCAAACTTGCCCCAAGGAACTCATCAGCAGGTGTAGCTGCGTACACCCACTATCTGAATCCAAGAATGAAAGACAGACAGATTCATTCTCTCTCTCTCTCTCTCTCTCTCTCTCTCTCTCTCTCTCTCTCTCTCTCTCACACACACACACACACACACACACACACACACATGCTCATGCCACAGTTAATTTTAAAGTGCCTTGGCTAGCTCAGCACACATTTCCCTCCTGTAGTCCTGGTTTAAAGCCCTCTAATTCTATATTTTATCTTTGTTGCTCTGGCTCCTTCTGGGCAGCTCCCTAGTCTTTGCTGCCCAAGACACTTCTGGGCAGCCCTTTTGGGGGCCACATTCCTTCTCATCCACATTTCGGGCGGTTTTCCTTCTGCAGCTCTAAATCTGACCTGTCTCCTTCTAAGTCATGGCGATTCTTCCCTCCTTCCTCCTCACAATTCCTAGTCCACACCAACCTCAAGGTCCCATCTCAGTCTACCTGCCCAGCCATTGGCCTTTGATTCTTTATTGATCGATCAAAAACCAATTGCGGACAAGGACCTTCAGCATTTGGACACACACATTCCTGATTTTGAGGGCCGGGTTAATTAAAAGCATTAGAACCAACCCCCAACAAAAAGGAAGTAGTCTAACAATGACGTGGCCCCTTCCCACCTCTGACTTTATTCAGGGATCTCTTTCCTTTCCTCTCTATCCTTTTTTCTCTTTTATCTAGTGTTAGGGGGCCGAACAGGTGGAAGAAGAGGGGTGGAGAAGGGTGGAAGGAAGAAGAACCCACAAAGTAGCAAAAACTCTCACTACAGTGCACTGTTCTGTGTGCCGTTAGAACAATAACTTCTGTTATTGTTCACTCACAAAATATGTTATGATAGGATTATGTTCCTCACAGGCACACTGGGCTCTTGTAGGAGGACAGACAGCCTGAATCATTTTTCCTGGAACTAAAAAGACTTTTTCCCATTGTGGATGGGTGGTATATTATAGTGCATCTGTGGAGTTGAGTTTCTCTTTGCTGGAATGGGTTCTTTCCTACCACCGTATGGCTCCCTGGAATTGAACTCAGGTCCCTAGGATTGACGGCAAGCACCTTTACCTGTGGGTCCATGTTACTGACCCTAAACAAGAGGAGTTTTGAGAGGGAGCTGGAGGATGAAGAACACCAGTGAGAATGGTGAAGTGCCCTGAGGTTGGGGAAACAGCCTGTGACACAGCTTCCCCGAGAGCTGTTGGACCTGCGTCTGGAGTGTGCGAGGCCGTGAGTGGGCCCCGTCTTCCGTGGGTAGACGAGGGAGCTAGACTTCGTTTGTCCTGGCGCTCCGTCCCTAAGCGCACTTTCCTATTACACATAGTCTGACTTGGGAAAATTTTAAGACCAGTTTGTGAGCAGAGCAGCCGTTTGGTAAAGGCGTTCCCAGTCCCTTTCCCATAGTTCAGATAGTCTGGTTATTTATGTAACAATTCCACGACCACCCATTTCCTCTGTCCTCCGCCAAAGCTACCAGGAGAGGAGACCGGAGCTGCAGCCCCGAGCAGGGTTCGGGTGTTGGAAGCTTCCGGACACACTTGTCGTTTCTGTGTGTGTGGTGGAGCCCGCCGCTCCTAAGGAAGAGCTGCCTGAGCAGGCACAAGGCTGGGGGTCACAGCCGCCATGCTTGCGACAGTGGGCTCTTCTTGACCACCTGCAGCAGGTGCCCTTTGGTCACGCTTCTTCCTCTGTGGGCAGGGCAGGATGAGCGACTGGGACGGCGAGTCTGGCTTTGTGGTTTTGTTTTTTTTTTTTTTTTTTTTTTTTTTTTTTTTGTGTGTGTGTGTGTGTGTGTGTGTGTGTGTGTGTTTTGGTTGGGCCTGTTTTTTTTTCTTTTGTGTGTGTGTGTGTGTGTGTGTGTGTGTGTGTTTGGCATCTCTGTTATTCTAATTGTACATTTAGACCAAGGCTCTGTTAGCTCTGTTGTGGCACACAGGATTAATGTACTGAAATGAGAACCCTTTCCCAAGCTCCTACCCAGGAGCTTTAGCTCGTTTTAGGCTAATACATATTATGGAGGGTGTTTCTCCAGTCTGTTTTTTTGAACCTGGGGGTATGAAGGGCAGGGTTGACCATTATCATAAACATCGCCTGTCATTAGGCATGGGCTCCTGCTCTGCCGCTGCCTGCTGTCAGGAGGGATTTCAGTGAATTTGCTTGGCTAGGGCAGGTATGTTATGTGGACAGGTCCTGTCATACATTTTCTGCATCAGGCTTTTTCTGCCCCGGTTCTGAGAAACTGGCTGCTTTCTGTCATCCAGGCCTTCTAGAGCTTATCTGGATTCTCTTTTACCAAGTGGTGAGGTGTCTGCGGTGGGTGGGAAGTAGAGAAATGGATGGCGGTATACCCTGGTGGGAGCATGGGCCCTGCCATCCCTACATTTATTGGTTTTTGTTGTTGTTTGGTTGGTTTTTGGATTTTGGTTTTTGGACTTTGGTTTTTTCAAGACAGGGTTTCTCTGTATAGCCCTGGCTGTCCTAGAACTCACTCTATAGACCAGGCTGGCCTCGAACTCAGAAATCCACCTGCCTCTGCCTCCCAGAGTGCTTAGATTACAGGCGTGCGCCACCACCGTCCGGCTCCTAGATTAATTTGTGATGGGGAGGCATGGACTAAGTGAGCACCAGTTCCTCGGAGACCGGTCGAGCAGTTGCTGTATGCAAGGAGCTTTGTGGCTCATGGAGTGTGGAAGGACCCGAGGCCTGTCTGCCATGGACTTGCACTGTGATCGTGGGTGCCCCGAACCTGAGGAGAGCCTTCCCGGGCCTAGGAGGACGCTTAGATGGATATCTGTGGGACCCGAAGGACAGACAGGCATTGGTGGGGTGGAAGCAGAGGAAACAAGGCAGGGCCTTCTTTGCTCACTCTAACGGTTGAGAATCCTGCTGTTCTTTCCAGCGTGGCTTCTCATCTGCCTAAGGACAGCCGCTGCCTGCTGCAGCTCCTCGCGTTGGGTTGGCCTTGGCGTGGGGGTGGCGGAGTGGAGAAGGGAAAGATGGGAGCGTGCTCCCTAGGGTATTTGCTTCTGACCAGCAGGGAAGCATTGGGTTAGGCTTGTCAGCTCTGGAAGGGAGGGTCGTGGAGATGTCCTAAGATGCCGACCAGGGCGTCTTGACCCGTGTGCCTGTTGAACTTGATGATGAATTAGGCTGCGAGGGGCCAGTTAGTCTCCGTAACAGTCCTGATGGGACGAGACGTGACCATGTGATCAGCACAGTCACTTCCTGCGTCCATCCTACCCTGAAGCCACCCCAGGTTCCGAAGGTTTATCTATGTTTGCCGTTTTCCTTTCGTCGCTGAACACGCCCTTCTGCATTGTAGGTCTCACTCAGCCGGTACCAGCGAGAAGCAGAGCAGAGTAATGTGGCCCTTCAGAGAGAGGAGGACAGAGTGGAACAGAAAGCGGCCGAAGTCGGGGAGCTGCAGAGGCGCTTGCTGGGGATGGAGGCGGTAATGGTGGTGCCCTGCCTTCAGAGTCCAGCCCTGGGGCAGGAAGGGACCCACGGCTCCTTCCCTAATAGCTCCAAAAGCATCCCTTCCCAGCAGCCGTGCACGTCCATCCTGATACCTTCCAGCACTTTAGGAGTGAAGGGTCTGTCATCCGGCCTCAGCCTCCCAGGGCTGCAGGGGAAGCTATTCCACCTAAGACTTGTTCTTACACAGATGTCCCCTTGGGTTTCTGAAGGCTCCTCTGAGTCTCCTGTCACTCCACGCGTCTCATCTAGGATTGGCCAGAGGCGGCAGGCGGGCTTGCACAACCCCCGAGCTGAGCCCTCCCTCGGGCAGCTGGGCGAGGCTGGGAGGTTTCTGTAAGGGCTATTCCCTGACAGGGGAGGCCGCCCATCAAACCAGCCTGGCCTGCTCTTCTTTGGCAACAATCCCAGGCCCAGTAGCAGCCCAGCCCCTGCTCAGGTACCCATTTCACCCCAAGGTGTTGATGTCTGTTCTTGCTACAGGCCTTTTCTTTTGTCCCGACAGGAGCATCAGGCCTTACTGGTGAGAGTAAGGGAAGGAGAGATGGCCGTAGAAGAGCTTCGGATCAAGAATGCCGAGTGTCAAACAGAAAGAGAAAAGTAAGGGCCCTGTTCACTGTGAGCGGAGTGCAGGGACGAGAGGGCGGGCTGTGCGCTCTCTGCTGACGTCAAACCTTCCACTTCTAACGCAGGGTGCTTGCATAGGGTGGAGCCGCCCCCCTTCCCAGCCAGACACTGTTCAGAGGGCTGCCTTCTTCAGGGAGTTCATTTGACGTGGGGGCAGTGACCTAAAGAAAAGGATTTATAGGGTCAGGCAGAGCTGAGGAAGCATGGGCTGCCACAGCTCTCAGTGACAGGTTTGGCTGGACGTGTCACTCCGTGTTTCTTATTCCTCAAGCAGCAACACTGACATTCCGAAGTCAGGCAATTTCCCCAGTCTTCTGGAGGCAGAGTGGACAGCTCCATGGACTTCCTGATGGTCTAAGCAATTCAGACAGAAACCAAGGGCTGCCTGCTGTCCGCAGGCCCATGGGACTGCTGAGCTTCTATATATATATTTTTTTTCGAGACAGGGTTTCTCTGTGTAGCCCTGGCTGTCCTGGAACTCACTCTGTAGACCAGGCTGGCCTCGAACTCAGAAATCGGCCTGCCTCTGCCTCCCAAGTGCTGGGATTACAGGCGTGCGCCACCACCGCCCGGCGAGCTTCTTTATCCAGTAGGTTAGAGGGATTGGTAGATCTCCTCCAAGGAGGGGGGATCAGAGGCCCCGGATCAGTGGAACCCTCAGAGCAGAGACTGCCTCCTGAAAGTTCAGGACCAAACAAGACGTTTACAGGGCATGGCGGCACATGCCTATAATCCCAGCACTTAGAAGGCTGAGGCAGGAGGATTGCTATGAGTTCAGGGCCAGCTTGTGCTCCAGAGTGAAACTGAATGCAGGAGTGGTAGTCTATACCTGTTATTTCAGGGACTCAGGATGCAGAGGGAGGACCATAAGATCCAGGCCAGCCTGTGCAACTTAATACAGTTTGGTCAAAAATAAATACACGCTGGGCGTGGTGGCGCATGCCTATAATCCCAGCACTTGGGAGGCAGAGGCAGGCGGATTTCTGAGTTTGAGGCCAGCCTGGTCTACAGAGTGAGTTCCAGGACAGCCAGGGCTACACAGAGAAACCCTGTCTCGAAAAACCAAAAAATAAATAAATAAATAAATAAATAAACAAATAAATAAATAAATAAACACACACACAACAAACAAACAGTTTAATCTCAGTAAGCCACAGTGGGTCTGATCATCATTGTTTCAGTGATCTTTTTCACATTCTGTAGACATCCCTCAGGGGTCAGGGTCAGCAGGCCTGTCTGCCACGGCTCCTGTCTCCAGAGGGTGTTTTCTCTTCTTTAGGACAACCCTGGTTTGTCCTTCCCAGCATGGAAAGTACGCATCTTTTTATTCTAGCCTCCTTTCTATTTTGACATCTTATCTAAGTAACTTTAAATGAACAGTTGGAGCTGGGAATGGGAACTCATGCCTTTAGCCCAGCACCCAGGAGATAGATGCAGGTACATCTCTATGAATTATAGGCCAACCTGGTCTACAGGCAAGATCTAGGCCATTCAGGGTGAGACTCTGCCTCAAAGAAAAAAATGAAATCCAGGAAATTGGAAATTATCTCTTTACTGAATATCTGAAGTCTTAGTTTGTCGCCTTTGGTCCCCCAGGCAGACAAAGCAGTGATTTGGGCGGCATGTGTATTGTGTTAGGCGTCCTAAACACTCCCGAGGTAAGTGTGAGGGAGGATGCTTGCTCGAAGGACGTGTGCAGCTGCCAGTGAGGGACAGCAGCACTCCGTAATCACTCTCGGGGCTGGGCGGTGGCTGCACGGTGGGGGAGGGACTGAGGGCACGGTAAAGAAGAAGAGCAGGAGAAACAAAAGATGAGAGAATCCCAAGCTAATGCTCTGGAATAGTGTGTGAGCGCTGCTCGCCTCATGGAGGACTGAGGGCGGAGTTTGGAGCTCAGGAAGGATGTTGGGGTACCCGTGCATCGTAAGCACCTCACCTTCAGTACTTCCCAGGTTTGCTTTGGTTTGGTTTTGAGACAGGGTTTCTCTGTGTAGCCCTGGCTGTCCTGGAACTCACTCTGTGGACCAGGCTGGCCTCGAATTCACAGATCTGCCTGCCTCTGCCTCCCGAGTGCTGGAGTCATGGCGTGCGACCCCACTGCCTGGGTACCACTCATTTGCTAACAGCATGCACTGCTGATATCTTTAGGCAGAACTGGGACTAAGCAGGCGGCTTTTCAGGAATCTCTGGGCGTTCTCAGCCCTGACTAGGGAAAAGCTCTCTGCTCACAGCATCCTGACATCAAGCCGCCTTCGGCTTCTCTCCGGACGCTGGCTGCCGCTCTCACCGTCTAACTCAGATCACAGGCTGTCCAGACTTAACTCGGACCCTCATGTCAAGGGCTCAGTTCTACCTCCACCGTAGCTGACAATCAAAATGAGTGTGCTCGTACCCCTTTCCCATTTGTGAGTGGAGGTGGGGTGGCGGGCAAGGGGTTCTATCCAGTTGCTTCCTCAGGTTCAGGAGTTTGTCGCAGTGGCTCATGGAACTGATGAAACAATATTATAGGTTCTTAAAGGATCAGCTGAACATGAGGTGAGGTGGTGTGTAGGGTGAGGTCCAGAGGGGACAGCGCTGCTGTTCCCAAACAGTTGGTCTGGGCTGTTCTCTTGACGAGTGTGTGCATTTCTCGACCTGACAGGTCTTTGAACATTTTGTTCGGGACTTGGGGAATGTTTCACTGTGCAGGCATGGTTGGTTTCTCCCCCGCTGGAGGGGGGTTGAAGTCTGTAATGCTTTCACTAGCCTCTGCCCTGCAGCTGTCTATCCATCCCGGCCAACACCCACTTCCTCTGTGTACTTAAGGCCTCCTTAGCCCCTCTGAAGATTCCAAACCCAAGACCAAGTACTATATAGTAAAACATGTCTCCATCACTCCTGTGCTTGGAAATATATATGAGGTTGAGGAATTCTCTGTTAAGAATTAAGGTGGTGGTGGTGCACGCCTTTAATCCCAGCACTTGGGAGGCAGAGGCAGGTGGATTTCTGAGTTCGAGGCCAGCCTGGTCTACAGAGTGAGTTTCAGGACAGCCAGGACTACACAGAGAAACCCTGTCTCAAAACCAAAACCAACTAGCCGACCAAACAAAAAACCACCCTGCCCTTGGCGAGGCATGATAGTACCTGCCTGTAATCCTAGCAACTGAGGAGGCTGAGGCAGGACAGTGTCTTTGAGTTGGGTGGGGCAGCCACCCAAAACAAACAAATCACACTGCCCCCCAGTGGCCTGCGAGTGACTTACCCTGTTCTTGTCAGTGATGCTTCAGTGTCTGGTAACTTGTTCTTTCGGGCAGGCCACTGGAGCATGGGGACTCACTCACCTTTGGTGACAAGCGTGACCTCACCTCAGCTTCCCGGTCTTTATCTCCAGGTCTGCTGCTCTAGAGAAGGAAGTGGCTGGGTTTCGGGAGAAGATCCACCACTTGGATGACATGCTGAAGAGCCAGCAGCGGAAAGTGCGGCAGATGATAGAGCAGGTGAGGGTCCCACCCTGGCCGCCCCGTGTTTACCCCACGCCTGTGCTGCCATCACTCTCCCCCGGTGCCCCAGGAGCACCGAGGCTGCTGGTGACTGAGCTTAGGTATTGCTCTCCCACAGTCATTCTCTGGCATTGATTTCGCATTGAGTTTCTGCTTTCCCAATGGTCTCACTTAGGCTCTAAGTCTCTTTGGTAAGTGAGTAATGGAGTCATAATAAACTCAGTTATCTGTGGGGATGGTGGAGGATTCGTGCCTCCTGCAGATCTCCTGCCTGCTGTTCTGTCTGAGCGTCAGAGTCGCCTGCATTGGGATAGGCCCAACTGCAAAACTGTTCCGAGACCCTAAGGCTCCCTCCCCAAACAGGGAGGGGTCAGTCCCTCCCTTCCCGTCAGCTCCCGGTACATGTGCTGTGTTTGCTGCCATTTCTCATGGTCGAGAACGGTATCTGTGATGTGGGCGCACTCAGTGAATGTTCCCTACACAGATGAATACATAGTTTACACTGTCCAGAACCAAAGGTTTTAATCACCCATTCTGAACTTTGGCTTTGAGCTTGGCATTCCCTCTCCTCCTCCTCCTGCCTCTGGGTTCATTAGTGATGAAAAGAAAGGATTTGTAGGGACACCAGTGGGACTGTGGGGGTGGAGCTGCGCTTTTGGCCCTGCTGGCTCCCCTGTAGCCAGAGTAGAGCGTGGCGAGTGCGCGGCTGGTCTCTGCAAAATCAACTCCACAGCCCTTACATCTTTGCAGCTCCAGAATTCTAAAGCTGTGATCCAGTCAAAGGATGCCACCATTCAAGAGCTCAAGGAGAAAATTGCCTATTTGGAGGCTGAGGTTTGTGTATTGGAAGCCCCCTACCCAGACCCGGGCTTGGAGGGGGATTGGTCCTGTATGGCAGCGGCTTGGAAGGAAGTGTCTGGGAGCATTGATCATGGTCGCTGAGAGCTTCCAGGGAGCAGCTGACAATGGTATACGGGCAGAGCATTGTGGTGCAGGCCCCTACCATGGCACATTTTAACTGTGTGAGCTTTGCTCACAGTAGAGCCAGGTTTGACGGAAGAGGGCACATTCAGCGGTTGGCATGTCCGCATAGCTCTGACAGTGGGCTCAGCTGGCTATCAATGACTTCCTCGTCTCGTTCCTGCCTTGCTGCGGCTGTTGACTGCCTTCAGATCCTGTTGCAAGCCACTGTGTGCAGATCTCTGCAATAGGGGAGACAGACAAGAGACAGGGTATTTTGAGAAGTGTGGTCTAGAGTTAAAAATAAAAATATTGGGATGCCGGGCGTGGTGGCACACGCCTGTAATCCCAGCACTCGGGAGGCATAGGCAGGCGGATTTCTGAGTTCGAGGCCAGCCTGGTCTACAGAGTGAGTTCCAGGACAGCCAGGGCTATACAGAGAAACCCTGTCTCAAAAAACAAAAACAAAAACAAAAAAAGGGAAAAAACCTAAGCCAAACCAAAAGTATGTGGGGGTGGAGAGGTGACTCAGCGGTAAAGCGCTTGCTGCTCCTCCAGAGGCCTTGAGTTTGTTCCCAGCACCACATCTGGCTGCCCACAACACTTGTGTGACCAGTTCCTAGGCATCTGACAATTTTCTTCAGACTTGATGTGGCATACACTCACACAGACACACATATAAGTAAAAAGTAAAAGTAAAACAAACAAAACTACAGGTATTTAAAACCTAGGCTGCTGACAAGGGCATGTGACTATTTTGAGTGAAGACAAGAAGCTGCATACAGGAAATGGACACGGGGGCGGGGGGGGGCAGTGGTTGGGGGGGGCGGGAGTGACTGGGGTTGCTGCCTCACTGAGGGACAGGGGCTTGAGGCAGAGTGTGATCTGTCCTGGTGGAGGGAGAGGACACCTGGCTGGTGGCATGCTGGTCGACATGGGGCTGACAGGAGCAGCCATGCAAGTTAAACAGGGCGTGGAGCAAGCCAGAAAGACCACTGGAACCCGCCTCCTCTTTTCAGAACTTAGAGATGCATGACCGCATGGAGCACCTAATAGAGAAGCAGGTCAGTCATGGAAACTTCAGCACACAGACGCGGGCCAAGACAGAGAACCTGGGCAGGTACGTGTGTGTGTGTGTGTGTGTGTGTGTGTGTGTGTGTGTGTGGAGAGAGTGGCAGGAGAGGGCCCAGGAGCTGCGTAAAGCCTTCCTTGCTGAGGGAAGGAAGATGTAAACCCAGCTTTCTGCCCCGATCTCCGATCTGAGTTCAACGGCTACTGTCTAGCCTGGGAGGACCACGCATGGCTTCTGGAAGTATATGAACCCCCGAAGATTGTATATAAAATTTATTTATGATATTTCCCTATCACAGATTTATATGTCTATTCACACATTTCTAGAGAAGGGTCTTTTGTTTCAAGAGAGTCACAAGAAGGCCTCAAATCTTGGAGGGGAAACCCAAGAATCTCAGTTATGTCCACCTCTCAGTCGTGTGACTATCACCCTTGATACCAGATGAAGGTGTCAGGCCACAGCTTGTCCTCCATGCTCCTGGAGACCACTGTTTTGAGCTCTTAAGAGATAAGTCAGCCCTGCAGGGCAGTATTCCGGGGCGCCATGGCGGGCAGGCTCTGTGAAGCTCGCACAGCAGCTGTTCTCAGCGTTACTCCTCTCTCTCCAGTGTCCGGATATCGAAGCCCCCCAGCCCTAAGCCGATGCCTCTCATCCGAGTGGTGGAGACCTGAGCCGCCATTGCTGTCGCCTGACTGCAGAGAAGCCCTCCACCCCTGCGGGCGGTTGATACTGACTCTGACTTCCTGACTACCCTGGTGGCCCCAGGTCTCGGGCTCTTGCCCCAGACTCCTCCTGGCCTCTGCTTGCTGGCAGATGGGTCAGGAGCGCCTGTCTTCTCGGGACACTGCAGACCTTGGGAAGACAGTTTCCTGCCAGCAGGAACGGAGCAACAGCCTTATTCTCAGTTAGTGTGTTTCCAAGTACAGAGCTTCCCTGCTGCGCGCACTGGAATCTAGCTGCCCCAAAGCCAGGCCCTCATCAAGTCCAGAGAAGTGACAAAATTCGCCTCAGCCCAAAAAGCTAGAAGCTCGGATGTACAGTGACTGGAGCGTGTCCTGGGGGAATGAAGTTCCTTCTGCAAACACAGCGCAGTTCTTAGCAACAAACTGTTTGTTTTTCCACTTGTCTCCACCCTTGTGCCGTGCTGACCAGGGCCTTTTCCAGGCAGCCAATGGGGGCTAGTTGGCCAGGCCTAGTGTTAGCCAGGGGACCTTTCCTACTAGATAGCCTTGCCTTTTTGGGGTCAAAGGAATGTACATCCAGGCAGCAGTTTTAGTAGGAAGGTTCTCTAGGGCTGTGAATGGTTCATGGAAGCTCTCCATGTGGGTTTGCCCCTGCAGTGTCCTGGAGGCACACCTCAGCCTCCCTAACCCACACCTGAGAACTGTCTCCTCTATCAGTCTCAGCAAAACTGCTACTGTATTTATTTTGCTAAGTTATTGCTGCTTTTGCTTACATCTCAGAATTGATTTAGCACCAGTGTTCTGCAGCCTTCTGCCGAGGTATTTGGGTTTACCTGGACATGGGGAAAGTATTCTGGTTGGCCTGGTTGGTTTCACAGGGTCGCACTAACTCTCCATGCCATCCCTCTAGCTGCTGCTTTTCCTTCCTTTCTCCAGAGTCGACCTGTAACTCAGGAGGCCAGTGTCTGTCCCAGAGTGTGTGCTGTCTGGGGAATAGGGCAGTCGGGACAGTTTGGGAAATAGAGGTTCTTCTAATCTCTGAACACTTCCGCCCATAACAACCTCTACCCAGCCCTGAATGACCTGCAGCTCACTGTGTTCTCTCTCTAGAGTGGTCGCGTAGCCTCAAGAGTATTCTACTTAGCTCACAACCAGAAGCCTTAAGTCTGTGTGTTTCTATGTCAGGACTAGGCCTAGAGCCTGGCTTTGTCTGTACAGTGTCCTGAGACTTGAGGCAGAGTGAAGGGGTTGTGTGTGTTCTCCAGGCCCCTACAAATTCTTCCCCTGTCTGTGACACAGTCTTTGTACAGTGACTTTAATAAATTATGCTAATGTGTCTCTTTGCCCTGTGGCCTTTTACTTCTTGGAGAGAATGAAAGCACATAATATACTGTCTCTCAAAGGTGGCATCCTGTGAGCAGTGAGTGTCAGCTCGCTCAGACTACGATGTGTAGGCGCTCGTGTTATTCAGAAAAGTTACAAGCCATCGGGCCCCATGTTCTAACCCAAGCTTTGATCCTGTCTGGGCTCCCTGAGTTTGGCCACCCTGCGTCCTGATTTGGTTACAGGTCCTGAGACAGCAGTCTCCGCGTCACGTGAGCAGCTCGCATCCTCTGCGGACGCGAAAAGCTCTGGGAAATGCTGACTGCGACTCTTCAAGGGTTTGGTAGTTTCTGGAAGCCTCCGTTAGTACCGTGGTTTTTCTTTTCGTCCCTTTCTGCCAGGAAGCTTGTTGGCTGCAGAGCCAAACAAGACATGGCTGAGTTTACACAAACCCTTCAGGGCCAAGGAGGCGGGAACAAGGCAGTCCTGTTGCCTGGTCCCTCTGGCTTCCCTTTCTCTTTCGATTGAGATTGTCACTTTTCTCCCCCTGCTGCAGCTCTACTCACAATACAGGCCTCAAACTGCTCTGGAGACATTGCACCCCAGATCTGGACATGTCTCCTGACTCCCGGGGTTTCTCTTGCTTGGCACAGGTATAGCCTGACGGCTTGTCTCAGAATATTAACAGGGTGGAAGCAGGGTGGGGTTGGCAAGGGTGCCAAGAAGACTGGCCTAGCTAGAGGATGCAGGAGTGAGTGTTGCCCTCAGGAAAGGGAGGCTCTCCCGGCAGGGCCTGTTGGGTTACATGGGAGGAGCAGAGATGTGGGGGGGAGATAGGAAGTGGGCGGGAGACTTTCTGGAGACCAGAAGCAAGGCCCTGACAGATTCTTTGGATCAAGGAAGAAAAAGAAAGAACAGAAAAGGAGGTGGAGCTCTGGGGTCTGCTTCATAAGCCACTGGGAACAGATGATGCACCAAACAAGGCCAAGGAGGCTCCAGGAGAGCAGCCGGGAAACCACGGCGGGCATATCCGCAGTCTTTCCAGTTAGAGGTGTTGGATGGGTCTGAGGAGCCGGAAGCGCCTGGCTTCTGCCTTTTTTATTGCCTGTGTTTTGTGGTGTTTTAAGGCAACTCCTGTGTGCTACCGGAGGGAGGCTTGAGTTCTGCCTCTCTGGGACCTTTGCCATGAAGGCGTTAAGAGCTGCCCAGACATGCAGCCATCGCTGGCAGCGTCCTATAAACCTGGGCTGCAAGCCTGGTGCTGGAAAAGCAGCTCACAGGCGCGCTTGTTCCCTGCCTGCCCGGCAGCTGCCCATGTTCCATGTCTCCATTTTTCCTTGCACTAAGCAGAAAAGAGCACACACTGTGTCAGCCAAGAGAAAGCGGGTTGTCAGCCTCCGGGGCTCTGGCGATGAGGGAGGAGGACTGAAACTGTAAGGGCAACCCTCTCAACACAGTAAGACCCTGACTCAAAACAAATAAATAGAAAAGGAACACAGAGCAGAGCGGTGCACACCTTTAACCCCAGTACTCAGGAGGCAAAGGCAGGTTGATTTCTGTGGATCTGAAGTATACACGGTCTACAAAGTGAGTTCCAGGCCAGACGGTGTGTAATGTTCGTTTTATTTGTGTGTCTGGATCTCTTTCTTGGGAGGCTCATTATATAGCTCAGGCTACCCTCAAAGTCCCCATGCCCTGCTCTGCCCGCCTAGTGTTGGGATCACAGGTGTGCACCACCACGCCTGGCTTTGTCCCCATGTTAAATCACTCTCCACCGTGAACTGCTCCGTGAAGCATTCTGCTTTGGGGGGGATCTTCCGCCTGACACCATACTTTAGCGGAGGAGGATAACATCCCCTGGGATAGAAAGGCAACGTCCCCTCTCTAGCCAGCTCCCGGTTCTGGGTGGCTGCTTTTGTGGGGCCTGTGTGACACCCCGAGTTCCCTGACTCCTCAGAGCCGAGCTGCTGATCTAGGGCCTGAGTCTGTGCAGGCTATGACTCAACGGCAGATGTTAGCCTAGGGCCCTTGGCCTCTTTGCCACGCTTTGATTTAGAGCTCTGGCTTTGCAAAGAGCAATTGTTTCCTCTAGTCTGTCCCAATTATAAGACTGTGGCCTTGAAACTCATAGGTTGGAGACCTACATATCCCCCACACACAAGAGAAGTGCGTACCAGGCTGAGAGTGGAAGATGGTTCTCAAAGTGCTTTCTGGCTCGTCGAGGCCGATTCAGGACTCTTAAACGTGTGTGCCTTAATGCTGAAATCTCTTCCCCTGGAGCCCTGAGGGAGAGGGATGGAGGGGAGAGGGCAGGCTAATTAATTTCCCGACAGGGTGTTGGCCACCAAGTCTTAAACCACAGGGACCTCAGCATGCTGAAGGGAAGAAAATGTTCAGTCTCCGAGCTGAGTGAGCTGTCGCAGTCAGCCTTTTCCTCCTTGTTCCTGGGGCTCCTGGCCCAGCCTCACCCTCCTGTCTGTCTGTAACTTTCAGCGTGGTTTTGTGTTTTAACTGACATGCTGTGTAAGATATGTATTACTAGGTGGGAAGTTTTGCAAAACTTAAGTCAATAAAAAAGGGGGGAGGGTTTGCTGGAGAGATGGCTCAGTGGTTAAGAGTACTAACTGCTCTTCCAAAGGTCCTGAGTTCAATTCCCAGCAACCACATGGTGGCTCACAACCATATGTAACAAAGACTGACTCCCTCTTCTGGAGTGTCTGAAGACAGCTACAGTGTACTTACATATAATAAATAAATAAATCTTTAAAAAGATTTGGTTATTTAAAAAAAAAAAAAAAAAAGGACTTTTCAGGGCTGGAGAGATGGCTCAGCAGTAAAGAGCACTGACTGTTTTCCCAGAGGTCCTGAGTTCAATTCCCAGCAACCGCATGGGAGCTCACAACCATCTGTACTGGGGTCTGATGCCCTCTTCTGTCCTGCAGGTGTACATGCAGATGGAGCATCTGTATGCATGCATGTATGTATGCATGCATGTATGTATGTATGTATGTATGTAGTATGTAGTATGTAAATGGACTTCTGTCCCTGGGTGTATTGTCTCAAGATCAGGAGGTCTGTAATCAGCTCCTCCCTTTACAATCTCCCCCTCCCTCCATTCCTTGCTTGTTTTGTTTCTAGGGCAGGTTCTCACTATGTAGCCCAGGCTAACCTTGAACTCTAGATTCTCCTGGCTTGGTCTTCTAAGTGCTGAGACAATGGTGTGAGCTATTGCAGTTTCTCTACTTTGTCTTAGAACCGTAACTCCAGACCAGACAGCCATCTGTGACTCCCCTTTTCATTTCTTAATCTGATTATATCTGGTTTGTCAACTTCCAGTTTCCTCTCTTGAAAACTCTCACCTGTGACCTGTCTCAGGGTCACAGCCAGCTCAGCCTGTCTCCTTAGGCTCAGGACATCGCCGAGGCTGGATCTCGCTGTTCTGTACCTCCAGTCGCCACCAAAGATTCATTTGACTCTTGTCTAAAAGTACTAAGCACCTGCCTAAGTACAACTGCCTGCAATTTCATCTCCAAGGGATCCAGTACCTCTGGCCTCTGTGTGCACAAAGCCATACACATCATAATTAAAAATATTAAAAGTAAGTCTTTTAAGAAAAGAAAATACAGAGATTGTTATTGTTAGGAGATAGGAAAAAGAGGCAAAGGAAGAAATGAAAAAGTGGATAAAACCCCACCCCTGGGGGCTGGAGAGATGGCTCAGTGGTTAAGAGCACTGACTGCTTTTCCAGAGGTCCTGAGTTCAATTCCCAGCAACCACATGGTGGCTTACAACCATCTGAAATGGGATCTGATGCCCTCTTCTGATATGTCTGAAAACAGCTACAGTGTACTCATATATATTAAATAAATAAATAAATAAACAAATATTACAAACCCAAACACCCTGTTGTGTGTACAGTGATGAGCCAAGCTCTGCTCTAGAACAGGGCTGTATTCCTCCAGAATTCTGCTGGGTTGCTGGGGCCAACCCGTGAAGAGGAGGATAATAATGACACATGCGGAGACAGGGGAAAGGATGTGGTGCTAGGCCTGAGCCTGGAGGGCATGAGCCCAGGAGAAACAACAGGAAGAAAGTGTGCAGTGGAAATCATCAAGCACATTTGCAGCACAGGAAGACCAGCGGAAGGCTTTGTGGGGAAGTGGTCACTACATAGACCTGGCTAGCCTTGAACTCAAAGATCCACCTGCTTTTTTTGTCTCCAAAGTGCTGGTATTAAAGGTATGGGATACCACTGTGGCTTACATGCTACTCTTTTTTTTTTTGTTGTTTTTTGTTTTTTGTTTTTTGTTTTGGGGGTTTCCAGACAGGGTTTCTCTGTGTTGTCCTGGCTGTTCTGGAACTCACTCTGTAGACCAGGTTGGCCTCAAACCCAGAAATCCGCTTGCCTCTGCCTCCCGAGAGTACTGGGATTACAGGAATGCGCCACCACCACCCAGCTTACATACTACTCTTTATCAACTAAGTTTTGTTTGTTCATTTGCCTGGTTTGTTTGTTTGTTTTGAGACAGTCTTGTTCTTGCAAGCTCTTGCTGTCCTGGAACTCACTTTGTAGACTAAGCTGACCTCCAACTCACAGATTTGTCTGCCTCTGCCTCCCCAGTGCTGGGATTAAAAGCATGCACCACCATGCCGGACTACAAATAAGAATTTAATGAACTAGCCCTTTCCGCGCTACCTGGGGACGGGTCCATACGGCGTTGTTCTTGATTCCCATCGTAACTTAAAGGGAAGCTTACACAATGTCCGGAGCCCTCAACGTCCTGCAGATGAAGGAGGAGGATGTCCTCAAATTCCTTGCTGCAGGAACCCACTTAGGTGGCACCAACCTCGACTTCCAGATGGAGCAGTACATCTACAAAAGGAAAAGTGACGGCATCTACATCATAAACCTGAAGAGGACCTGGGAGAAGCTGTTGCTGGCAGCTCGAGCTATTGCTGCCATTGAGAACCCCGCTGATGTCAGCGTCATCTCCTCCAGGAACACTGGCCAGCGAGCTGTGTTGAAGTTTGCTGCTGCCACAGGAGCCACTCCAATCGCTGGCCGTTTCACACCCAGGACCTTCACTAACCAGATCCAAGCAGCCTTCAGGGAGCCACGGCTTCTAGTGGTGACAGATCCCAGGGCTGACCACCAGCCGCTCACAGAGGCCTCTTACGTCAACCTGCCCACCATTGCTCTGTGTAACACGGATTCCCCCCTGCGCTATGTGGACATTGCCATCCCCTGCAACAACGAGGGAGCTCACTCGGTGGGGCTGATGTGGTGGATGCTGGCCCGGGAAGTGCTCCGCATGCGAGGTACTATCTCCCGTGAGCACCCATGGGAGGTGATGCCTGATCTTTACTTCTACCGAGACCCAGAGGAGATTGAGAAGGAGGAGCAGGCTGCTGCCGAGAAGGCTGTGACCAAGGAGGAATTCCAGGGAGAATGGACCGCACCAGCTCCTGAGTTCACCGCCGCCCAGCCTGAGGTGGCCGACTGGTCTGAGGGCGTGCAGGTGCCCTCGGTGCCCGTCCAGCAGTTCCCCACGGAAGACTGGAGTGCGCAGCCAGCCACTGAGGACTGGTCAGCGGCTCCCACAGCCCAGGCCACCGAGTGGGTTGGAGCCACTGAGTGGTCCTGAGCTGCTCTGCGGACAGCTGAGCAAAGGAAAAAAAGGTGGAAGGAAAATAAAGTTACTCAAAGCTCCTCTGTGGTCTTTACTCCAGAAAAAAAAAAAAAAAAAAAAAAGAATTTAATGAACTAGCCAGGTGGTGGTGGCACACGCCTGTAATCCCAGCACTCTGGGAGGCAGAGGCAGGCAGATTTCTGAGTTTGAGGCCAGCCTAGTCTACAAAGTGAGTTCCAGGACAGCCAGGGCTATACAGAGAAACCCTGTCTCGAAAAAACCAAATCCAAAAAACAAACAAACAACAACAACAACAACAACAAAAAGAATTTAATGAACTGATAGGTCAGTGGGGGAGGGGCATTTCAGCTGAAAGAGACAATACCAGCAAATGTGTCGATGGGATTATACAGAGGGCATGGGGACTGCAGTTTGGCTGAAAAAGAAAAACTCAGCAAATCACCTGGAAAATGGGGAAAACGAAGACAGGGTAACAAGGACCCGAGACACACCCACTTCACCAGCATGGCAACATCTTGGAGTGTTTCCTCCAGTCCTTTTCCCTCAGCAGAGCTGTAAAACGTGCCCTAAGATTCCGTGCCCCCTTTCCCATCCCCCATCAGTGTACTCGCTGTAACAGCCATCTGTATGGAGTGTGTAATCTGCAGCACAGCCCGTCCTCCCGTACGCAGTTCCTCAAGTTGAACATGTTATCTCCAGTTGTATGCTCCCGGGATTGGCACACCACAAACTTGCGCTGAGAGAAGTGGAAAGACACCTAGTCTTTGGTGAGCCCCTCAGCAGCTGTTACGGAGTTTGTGATCCTTGGGGAAAGACTATAGATGTGATCCTATTGTAATTAAAAGATTTATTGAAAAAAAACAAAACAAAAACAAAAAACAACAACAAAAAAGCGGGGCAGTGGTGGCGCACGCCTTTAATCCCAGCACTTGGGAGGCAGAGGCAGGCGGATTTCTGAGTTCGAGGCCAGCCTGGTCTACAGAATGAGTTCCAGGACAGCCAGGGCTACACAGAGAAACCCTGTCTCGAAAAAAACAAAACAAACAAACAAACAAACAAAAAAGATTTATTGTTTAGCCTCTAGCAGGACAACAATCTTTGAGCCAAATTTGAGATTGCCCAACAGGAGGGGTATAACGAAGGACCTTTAAAGGGGAGTCTCGAAACCGTCTTTGGGTATCTGCGGAAGCAGGATACAGGTACAGTCATCTGAGCAGATAGGTGTGGCTGCACATTTTTAGGTGGAGGTCACTGAATCGAAGTTACAGGGAACTGATCTTCCAGAGACTGGAGTCAGAGACCCACAGCCGGCGTGTCCTGAAGACGGAGACCCTGATAAAATGCAGGTTCTTTAGCCGAAGCATTGTCTGATGAAGGACCGCCGGAGCCTCAGGCATCTCCACCCGAGCCAGTAGGGCATCTTTTACTTACCAGGCCAATTGTAGTGACATTTTTGCTGAATTGCCTCCTACCTTGTCCCACCTAACACAAGATCCATAAGGGCAAGACCACACTTGTCCTACAGCTGTAGCTCGTCCAAAATCTTCAAAAGCATGGTGCTCTATAGAGAGGGGAGGAGCTCGGTAAATACGTGTAGAAAGAAAGGCTATGACCTCTCTTGAACGATCCTGATCATTGACTTAGTAGGACCTAGGTATTTCTATCAGCTTGTTTGTGGTTACTGATTAAATGTTGGCACTGTCTTTTTAACTTCATTACTTAAAAATTTAAAATTCAGTTTACAGCTTTGGGCTAAAATGTGATCTTGATAAAAATTTTAAAACATTTTATGTGTATGTATGTTTTGTTTGCACACATACATACCATATATGTGCCTAGTACCCATAGAGACCATAAAGGTGTTACAGAACTAGAGTTACAGACAATTGTGAGCTGCCATGTAAGTGCTGGGAATTGAACCCTGGTCCTCTGGAAAAAGAGCCAGTGCTCTTAACCTCTGAGCTATCTCTTCAGCTCCCCTTTATGATCTTTCTTTTTTTTTTTTTTTTTTTTTTTTGGTTTTTAGTTTTTGGTTTTTTGAGACAGGGTTTCTCTGTGTAGTCCTGGTTGTCCTGGAACTCACTCTGTAGACCAGGCTGGCCTCGAACTCAGAAATCCGCCTGCCTCTGCCTCCCAAGTGCTGGGATTACAGGCGTGTGCCACCACGCCCGGCTCCCCTTTATGATCTTTTTTTTTTTTATTTAATTGTTCTTTTTATTGGTTATTTTACTTATTTACATCACAATTGCTGTCCCTCTTCCTGTTTCCCCCCCACAAACCCTCTATCCCATACCCCACCCTCGCCTCTATGATGGTAATTGTTCTTTTTTTTTCCCTTTATGATCTTTAATATAAATATTCTAATTTAACATTACCTTTAAAGATTTGATATGTAGTTGTGTTTCCTTCCAGCTTTTCTACAGTTAATTTATAATGTTTAATTAACTTACTAGAGTTTGTTTAGGTGTATGGTTAAAGCTGTTTTGTGTGTACATAATACACACAGACATCTAAAACAGTAATTCTGTGTACATAAGAATTGTATACATTCATGGGGCTTAATACAATATTTCAACACATACATGCAGTGAGTACTGATCAAGTTAATTGTCTATATCTTCCCCCCCCCCCAAATTTTAACCAACTGTTCAATGCTGCTTCTCCCATTAAGCTGCAGTGTTTATATAAAATTGGGTCTATTTAGGTCTAACTAGTGTGTTAAACTGATGTGCAAGCTGCATGATGTCTACTTGTGAGGCTTATTTCTCTCTCTGCCAGTTAAGCTCTGTCAGAGGGTTTTGTGTGTGCCCTCCTTTGCACTCTGTGTGGTGGTCAAACCCAGGGTTCCATACAGGAGGCAAAGGCTCTACAAATTGAGGCATGTTCCAATGTCAAGGAGAGGAGAAGAAAGAAAGAAAGAAAGAAAGAAAGAAAGAAAGAAAGAAAGAAAGAGAAGAAGGAGGAGGAGGAGGAGGAGGAGGAGGAGAAATAGTTGGCAAAGGCAGGTGGATTTCTTGAGTTCAAGGCCAGCCTGGTCTATGAAGTGAGTTCCAGGACAGCCAAGGCTACACAGAGAAACCATATATCGAAAAAACAAACAAAAAGAATTTTCCTGGGGACTGAAGAGATGGCTTAGTGGTTAAGAGCACTGGCTGCTCTTCCAGAGGTCCTGAGTTCAATTCCCAGCAACCACATGGCATTGCAACTAGAGATCTGATACCCTCACATGACAGACATGCAAGCAAACAGCCAATGAACTTAAGAATAATTTTTTTTTGTTTGTTTTTTCGAGACAGGGTTTCTCTGTGTAGCTCTGGCTGTCCTGGAACTCACTCTGTAGACTAGGCTGGCCTCAAACTCAGAAATCCGCCTGCCTCTGCCACCCGAGTGCTGGGATTACAGGCGTGCGCCACCACCGCCTGGCTAAAAATAAATTTTAAAAACATTTGTTTATGATTGGTAGAAGACATGACTGAGTGGTTTAAGAGCACCAACTGCTCTTCAAGAGGACCTAGATTTGATTCCCAGCACCCACATGGCTTACAACTATATTCAGCTCCAGTCCCAGGTGATTTGGCGCCCTCTTCTGGCCTCCAAGGGTCCAGGCATGCAAATGATGCACAGTAGGCAAAATACCATATGCATATTTTTTTTTTAAATTACAAAGAATTTTGTCTATTGTAGCTGGTCTTTGCTACTTTGTGGGTTCTTCTTTTTCCCACCCTTTATCTCTCTACCCTCCCACCCCTGGTTTTACTCCCTAACACTAGATAGGAGAAAAACAAGGATAGAGAGGAGAAAGGAGTCAGGAAAATCCCTGAATCTAGTTTCTTTCCTTTTATCTCTCTGACCATAGCTACTAACAAACTACAAACAACCTCCCTACATAACCAATAAACACCTCCCCCAACCCCCACCTAGTGGGGCTCTAGGATTTAATATATTCTCTGAAAAGTTTTTAGAATTCAAGCCGGGCGGTGGTGGCACTCTGGGATGCAGAGGCAGGCAGATTTCTGAGTTTGAGGCCAGCATGGTCTACAGAGTGAGTTCCAGGACAGCCAGGGTTATACAGAGAAACCCTGTCTCAAAAAAAAAAAAAATCCAAAAAACCAAAAAAAAAAAAAAAGTTTCTAGAATTCCAAATGTCACACAATTGAAGAAACTATCTGCTGCTGGCAAAACCATGCATCTGTTAGAGCACGAGGCAAATCATAGTCAGCTGCTGCAGACAGTCTGAAGCAGCCCCATGTTCCATACCTGGGATTAAAAGAAAAGGACATTCTTAGAATATTTCTGTGTTTTTTAAAGAAACCAAATTGTCACTTCACCTATGGTCTTAGATGATTCCAGGGAATGGGGAACAGATTGTGTGTCCTCCTTATGGAAGCGTCAGAAGGCAGCACTAGTGATCAGAGCCTCATCTGACATGCCCTCATTCATGGGTGTGGTAGTCAGAAGGCAGCACTAGAATCTCATCTGAAACGCCCACATCTGTGGGTGTGGTCATTCGGCAGTAGTGAGATTGTGTAGCATAGAGCTGAGAGCTGTCTTGGGCTTTGCTCTTGCTCATTATATCTTTTTTACAACCCACAAGAGTTGGAAAAGTTATTTAAACTCTCTAAGCTTCACAAGATGATAGTGTCTACTTAGTAAAAACATTTAATGAGTGTCTATAGTAAGCCAGGCATCATCAGTTCCTGTTCGACAGATGAGGAAGTTGAGACACAAGAAAGCAAGTAAATCTGCCCAATCAAAGTGTGCAGATTATGAATGTTGTAACTGAGTTGTGTGGTTTTTGCACAGGCTTATTGGAGTTGGAGGTTTACTGCAACAAATTGGCACTAGCATGGGGCTGGAACCCATGACCCTGAGATTAAGAGTTTCATGCTCTAAATAGGCTCTAGAAGAGATGCTAGAAAAAAATTGAGGAAGTTCATAGATGAGAATGAGCAACAGAGCGATAAATTTAAGACTTGGCAATGTGGCCTGGAGGAAACACTAGAACTAAAGGTTCAGGATTCTATAGGTCAAGATAAGAAACAGAAAGAGGAGAAGAAAGGTTGGAGAACTTTAGATGCTAGAAAAGATGCTAGAAATAAGGATTCAACAGTTCACAGATCAGACTGAACAGCAAGGAGATAGAGATACAATTTGGAAGCAGTTTCTAGAGGATAATTTACTAAAACTAGTAAACCAAAATATGGTAGATGCTACAATATCAGAATTACAACATAAAGTTTTCAAATGTGGAGGCAGAACTTGAACAGAGTACAGGAACTCAAGGAACAGGAAGAGCAGCAGCAGGAGAGAGGAAGCATAGACACAGACCTTACGGGAGGAATTTAAATCTTCAATCAAGGAAAATACTCAGGAAGAGACAGAAAATAAAATTAGAGAAAGTCAACCGAAGGTTATTAGGAAACAAACTTTAGTTTGTCTGCTTAGTGTACAACACAGACAACGGTCATTCACAGGGTTATCAGGAACTTGAACGGCAACCTATGGCTGTGTTAGAATTGAGAAAATGTAAGCAAAGTGTTGCTAATTTTGGGATGCATTTGCCATTTGTAAGACAAATTCTGACTTCTTGGGCTATTAAAAAATAGAATGATCCCTCAAGACTGGAAGGATATGGCAAAAGCAATCTAGAACCTGCATCACATTTACGGTGGTTCTCACGGTGGAGAGAAGAGGCGAAGGCGAGAGCAGGACAAAGCAGAGCCAGCTGGCAGGTGCGGCAAACATCAAGTCCACAGAGGGTGGAGGTGGGGAGGTTGAATGAAAAAAATGCCCTAGGGAAGACTTTAAAAAGTCTTGCCAGTACAGTTTCTCGGGGTCTTTGAACATGGTCTACTCATGAGCTTTCCGGGATTTCTTTGCCTGGAATGACAAATGGAGCCTGGAAATAGGTTTATACAGTAAGTAGACAGAGGTTGAGGTAGTAATTTAGGCCTTGATCTCATGAAGGTTGGGGCAGAAGAGAGCAGAAATACTATTGGTTACTATTTATTCAGATTGTTTTATTTGCTTTGATTTGTTTTATTTACCAAGATGAGTGTGGTTTTGAGTCTGGTGGTTATATTAAAATTCCCCTGGAAGAGAGGTCAAGCTAACTGTTTGATGACTTCTGGTTACTGGACCAAGGTCGTTCTCTCTCTCTCTCTCTCTCTCTCTCTCTCTCTCTCTCTCTCTTTCCTTCTTTCCTCCTTTCTTTCTTTCTTTCCTTCTTTCTTTCTTTCTTTTTTTTTTTTGGTTTTTCGAGACAGGGTTTCTCTGTGTAGTCCTGGCTGTCCTAGAACTCACTCTGTAGACCAGGCTGGCCTCAAACTCAGAAATCCGCCTGCCTCTGCCTCCCAAATGATGGGATTATAGGCATGTGCCACCACCGCCCGGTGATTTCTATCTTTCCTTTCCTTTTCTCTATCTTTCCTTCTTAGGTAAAGGAAAGTGGGTGGAAGAGAAAAGGGGATATAATAATGCCAGAAATTAGAGAAATAGACAAATAGGGATAGGTTATCAAGTTTATTCTTAAAGCATTGTATAGCCATCTCCTCGTTGGTAGAAATCTTTATATGTAATGCAAATTGAAGTTATAACTTTACATTGGTATGCGGTTTATAGATGGATGCAGATTTAAGGCCTTCATTGGTGTGAATTTCTTATATTGATGCAAGGAAAGGGTGGGCATGGGCAAGGATGGGCCACTTGTGGTCAAAGTTGGGACAAGGATCAGGATCACAGTAGGGGATTTGTCCTCATTCTCAGAAGAGCATCCCAAAGCTGGAGAGAAATCCCTACCCCAGCCAGTGTGGCAGCAGAAGGCTGGGGTGCAGAGAGCAAGGGGCAGACACTCCGTTTCCACCAGCCCCCCAACCCACCTCAGTTCACAGTTCTTCGTGTGTTTGTAAGTGTGCTAAGGATTGACCCCAAGGCCTCACGCATCCCGGGCAGAGCCTCACCACCCAGCGGCTTCCCATTAGTCCACATTAAAGTTGTTTTCTTTGAGGTTTTATTTATTTCCATTTTATGTGTGTTAGTGTTTTGTTTTCACATATGTCTGTGCACCACATATATGTAGTGCCCTCAGAGGCCAGAAGAGAAGGAGTTACAGACAGTTGTGAGCCACCATGTGGGCGCTGGGAGTTGAACCTGGGTCCCTTGGAAGAACAGCCAGTTCTCTTAACAGCCGAGCCATCTTTCTCTTCAGCCACTTGTATTTTTTCTTTTTAAAGATGTGTGTGTGTGTGTGTGTGTGTGTGTGTGTGTATACACATAAGAATGCAGGAGTCTACAGAGGCCAGAAACAGACATTGAATTTCCTTGAGGCTAGAGTTACCAACAGCTGTGAGCCCCTGCGTGGGTAGTGAGAGCCCGTCCTCTGCAAGAGCAGGGAGCACTCTACCTACTGACCCTCTCTCCAGCCCCCAAGACCCCACTTCCGAAATGCCATAATGCCTTTCCAGGTTCAAAGAGGTGGCCATTTTTTCCTCCCCCATCCTCTAATGAGTTTTGTCTGGCTACTACCCTAAAGTCAGTGTGTCCTTGCCTGAAAGTTTCAACTTCTCTGAGCTTTAGTTTCTCTCCTATTTAAACAAAAATAAAAATGATGGTGGGGAGAGATGGTTAGACAAAAGCCCTTTCCAGCTCTAGGAGCAATCCCAGGCTGCAACCACTAGAGGGCAGGCCATTATGAGCTTTACAGAAGGACAAGCCGGAAACCTCACCTGGGTCTCAGGAGTTTTCAAGCTGTAAATACCAAATCTCTGTCCCCTCCTTCCCTCCCTCCCTCCCTTCTTCCCTCCGTGTGTGTGTGTGTGTGTGTGTGTGTGTGTGTGTGTGTGTGTGTGTGTCTAAAGCAAAGAACAACAGCTGAACTAGAGTGAGATGAGGGATTGTTTTGCAAATTAAGTGCAGTGCGGCACCAGAAGAATAAAGGCCAGGCCTAGAAAGGAATTGGATTATAGGAAAGTAAATATTTAAAAAACTGAACATGTCTCCCTGCTCTAGTTTTGTGGCTTGCTCGTCACCAGAGGCAGACCTCTGGGAACATTTTAAAGGCCGGTAAACATTTTGGTGAAATGAGAGCTGATTTTAAGATCCCATTTACAGCTAGACAGGATGGGGCACGCCTGTAACCCCAGCACTTGGGAGGCCGTGGAGGTGGAGACAGGAGAATGCGGAATTCGAGAACATCCCCAGCTACACAGCATTATTTGGAGCCAGCCTAGGTTATAGGATACCCTGTCTCAAAACAACAACAAACAGATCTCATTTATAAGGCTTGGTGTTTAACCAAGACGCTCTTAGAGTCACTGGAGAAATGTCAGTTCCTTTGCTCAAGTTAAATAAGTTCTTATCATGAAGCAACGGTGTCTGGAGGTTTCCAGAAAGCTCCGTCAAGCCGCCTCCCCTTTTTAAAGAGGATGATGTAACTGGAATTGTCATGTGTTCATTGGAATGCAATCACCAGCCTGAGCACACTAAGGGGAGAGGTCCGCGTGGGCGGTAAAGAGGGCTGGCGGCTAGTGTGGCTTGCCCTGGGGGCGTGGCACGGTATCTCACTGATCTGAACCGCTGACTGTTACCTTTTGTATCATCACAAGCAGTTGCCTGAAGACTCAGACCTGGGTTGCAGGCACATGGAGGGGCCAGAGAGACTGCTCAGCCCTTGAGAGCATCTGCTCTTACAGAACCTGAATTCAAATCCCAGCGTCCACATGGGTGACCCACAGTTGCCTGTGTACTGGCTGGTTCTGTGTGTCAACTTGACACAGGCTGGAGTTATCACAGAGAAAGGAGCTTCAGTTGAGGAAATGCCTCCATGAGATCCAGCTGTAAGGAAGGCATTTTCTCAATTAGTGATCAAGGGGGAGGGCCCATTATGGGTGGTGCCATCCCCGGGCTGGTAGTCTTGGGTTCTATAAGAGAGCAGGCTGAACAAGCCAGGGGAAGCAAGCCAGTAAGTAATATCCCTCCATGGCTTCTGCATCAGCTCCTGCTTCCTGACCTGCTTGAGTTGCAGTCCTGACTTCCTTTAGTGGTGAACAGCAGTGTGGAAGTGTGAGCTGAATAAACCCTTTCCTCCCCAACTTCTTGGTCATGATGCTTTTGTGCAGGAATAGAACCCTGACTAAGACAGCCTGTAACTGCAGCTCTAGGCAATACGACCCCTTGAAGTGGCCTCCATGGACACCCACAGACACAGGCACAGACACACATGGAGTCACACACAGAACCCACACATAAAAATATTTTTAAAAAAATGAGTTCAAGGTTGACCTCAGTGAATCAGATCCCTTATCCCTGCCCTCCACATCTGGATGACCTCTCCCAAACAAAGGAGGAAATAATAAACAGCTGCCCAGAAAGCGTGAGAGCCTTAGATCCGTCCACGACTACGCTGTAGAGACGCACAGAATGGACTCACAGGTGTGGCAGCTGCATAGAAGGACACTTTGTCTCACGCAGCCACAACGGGGCTGAGATTTTTGTTTTTTTCTCCTGCCCAGGCCACGCAGCCTGGTTTCTGGGCTTGTGTGCAGGTTTTCTGAGACGCAGCAACACCTTTCTTTATTTTTCCCTGCCTTTTGCTTTTATCTTCTATCTCTACCCAGAGGCCAGGAGAGTGGTTCAGTGGGAAAGGAATCCGTTGCCAAGGCTAGTGACCTGAATTTGATCCCGGGAAGCCATGTGACAGGCGAGAACTGATTCTTAAACATTGTTCCTTAACCTCCATATTCCTACCATAATCAAAGCAGACAGACAGACAGACAGACGGACAGAACCCTGGGCCAGCGAAGTGGCTAGCAGGGAAAGGTGCTTGCCGACAAGGCAGGAAACTTGAATTCAGCTCCTGGGACCCAGATGGTAGAGAAACCATCCCCAAACATTTCCTTCTGACCTCCAAAGATGCCCTTGCTGAGAATACTCTCTCCCAAATAAATATTATCAGCAAAACAAACAGCTGTCCTCAGTAACGCTGCTCGCCTGTGATCCCAGCCCCTGAGAAGACCAGGATCAGGACTGTGTTGTTAACCTACATATGAAGTTGGAAGCTTGCTCAGGCTAGTCAAACTGCAGGCTCAGAGTTTTCAAAACCCACTTAGGGTTCTTAAACGCTTCAGCCTCCCTCTGGCCCTCCGGGAGAAAATGGTTAACAGGACAAGGGGGTTGCAGACCTGCTTAGAAGTAGTTCTTTGTCTTCAGTGTCAGGATACCAGCCGTCCAGCCCAATAGCAAACCACCACGCTCTGCCGAATTGGCGTGTGTCAGCGGAGGCGGCAAGAATCAGCCGGAAGTTCTTTTGTGCGTTTCTCTCTAGGAAGTGAAGACCAGCAAAGACCACCAAGGACTAGAAACATCCTCTCACAAGACAGCGTCCAGAAAAACATCATGTGACAAAGTGAGTTTCTAAAGAAAATTTCCACTTCATGAAACCCTGTCTAGGGCTGGAAAGAGGGCTCAATGGTTTAAAGCACTGACTGCTCTTCCGAAGATCCTGAGTTCAAATCCCAGCAACCACATGGTGGCTCATAACCATGTGAAACGAGATCTGATGCCCTCTTCTGGAGTGTCTGAAGACAGCTCCAGTGTACTTACATATAATGGATAAATAAATCTTAAAAAAAAAAAAAAGATTTAGTATTCATTAAAAAAATAAAGAAAAAAGAAACCCCCTCTAACAAAACAAAACATAGACTGGGCCTACAGTTCAGTTGGTAGAGTTCATCTTGCCTAGAGCACGAAGCCCTGCGTTTAATTCCCAGTGATGCATAAAGCCAAGCTATGGGACACATTTGAGGCTGTGGTATATGTTTCAAAAAAAGAAACCCCCCACAGCTGATACCTGTTAGTGAGTCATTTCCCCTCCTCAGCGGGAGCCAGACAGTTACTCACCCCTACAGTGCTCCCCCAGCACCTCGTATGCCGGTTCCCTTAGTACCTGTTTGTCCTCTCTTGTCTGCCCTAACTGGGAAGTCCTAAAGGGCAGTGGTTATCTGTCTCCCTCCCTGTCCCAGTATTGGCCCCGTGCTTAGTGGCTTATGGGTACTGGACCCACACTGTGGGGTGTACTGGACCCACACTGTGGGAATGTAGCCAGCTCTGCTTCGGCTGGCAGGATGTTCTATGCCCCGGATCACTGAAGAAAAGGTAATCACTCCTGGAAGGAGCCCCGGGGCCAGCCCTGAGTGCTGATATTGAAACGTCCATACATCTGTGGAGGGGACGTATCATTTAGAACTGATGGGGCTGGGTAAGGTGGCGGGCATCTGCCACCCCAGCCATTGGGGAGGCACAGTGCTTATGCGGTTCAAGCCAGCCTAGGCTACAAAATGAGAACTTGTGTCACAAACTGAAGCCAAGTGTCAGATTAGTGGTAACATAGTGGGTTCCAGGCTAGCCAGGGCTTATGGTCTCAGAAAACCAAACCAAACCAAACCAGAACCAAACAAAGAGAAAACTTGGTAGAAGCGGATTGAAACCAATTTTATTACTTCAGAAGATTAAATGTAAGAATGAGCTTTCCCAGAGTGTGGATGAGCTCCAGGACTTGGGTTTGAGGGATTGGGGAGACCATAGTCAATAATACTTCCTAGAAAAATTGTCTGGAATAGACTGAAGTAAATGGACAATCTATGATTGCAGATTCATTGACGCCGGACAGGCCTTTTGCTCGGTTCTGGGCATGGGGCATGAGCTGGGCTTCAGTAGTGTCCTCCTGCGCCCAGAGTGGGGCTTGGGGTCAGATCCCCCCTGCCATTCTTGGTTAGCTCTCAAAGCCTGGCCTCATGTGCGAACTTCTGAGGGACTGTAAACATTAATACATATAAGTTGTCAGTAAATAGACTTTTCAAGAGCTGCCAGCACCCACCCAGGCTTTGTGCCTGGGCTTGAGGTTCGGAGACTCTCTCTGCCTCACTGCCCCAATGGCTCTTAGCACAGATACGAGGAGAGCCAGCTGTGTTGAAAGAGGACAGGAAGCAAAGGAATAAATGAACAGGTGACCATAAAGGGGAACTCAAAGTGGACAAGGCAGTCGATCCCACTCTGCGAACAACATCCCCTTGTAGTGCTTTTAGTATTGCTATTATTATTACTAATTATTATTATTTAAAATCTTTAAGGGAGATAGGTTCTTGAATTGGGTTTTAGCCAAAATAACTTTGGAAATGTAACTGAGTGAGGTAGCACCCACCTATTAGCCCAACAAATGGGGAGACTTAGCTAGGAGGATAACTTGAGCCAAAGAATTTGAAGCCATTAATAAACAATCCTCGCCAGGCAGTGCTGGCGCACGCCTGTAATCCCAGCACTCTGGGAGGCAGAGGCAGGCAGATTTCTGAGTTCGAGGCCAGCCTGGTCTACAGAGTGAGTTCCAGGACAGTCAGGGCTATACAGAGAAACCCTGTCTCGAAAAAACCAAATCCAAAAAATAAAATCAAAACAACCCTAGGGCTGGAGAGATGGCTCTGTGGTTAAGAGCACTGGCTGTTCTTCCTAGAAGACCTGGGTTCAATTCCTGGTAATCAGGTCAGGTAGCTTACAATAACTTGTAACTCTAACTCCAGGGAAATCATATGCCTCTGGCCTCTGTTGGCCCATGTACTCATGCATACATTCACATAGAGACCCCCACACATACACATAAGTAAAAAATCTGTAATAATAATAGAAATAAATAATAAATCATATGTCTCAGTTTGTTTTCTACTGCTGTGATAAAACACCACAACAAAGCAACTCATAAAAGAAAGAGTTTGTGTGAGGCTTGCAGTCTCCAAGGGTGAGCGTTTATGACCATCCTGGCAGAGAGCATGGAAGCAGGAAGGCATGGTGCTGGCGCAGTAGCTGAGAGCTACATCTTCACAACCTCTAGACAGAGGGAGCTAGCCGGGAATGGCTTGTCCCAGTGACCTACCTCCTCCATCACGGCCAGCCTGTAGAGATGGTTTGGGAAATTTGGTTTCTTTGAAAAACACAGAAACATTATAAGAGTATTTTCGTTTTAATCCCAGGTGTGGGAGGTGGGCCTGCTTCAGACTGTCCAGCTCGCGAGCTTGCCTCGTGCTCCAGCAGGGGCGTGATTTTGCCAGCTGCAGAGCGTTTCCGTGATCGTGTGACATTTGGAATTCTGGGGACTTTTCAGAGGGTAGACAAGTGCCAGGGCCCCAAGAGGTGGAGGGTTGTCTGTTGAATGTTGGTTGGTTGGTTGTTGCTGGTTGAATTAGTTGCTGTTGGCCACAGTTTGTTCAGTAGTCATGTGTGAGAAGAAACAACAAGAAGAAAAATGAGATATCCTGACAGTGAAGATCAAACTCCCTCTAAGAAATCCAATATTCCTAATCAGCAGGAAGTAATGTAACGATAAGGTCGTCCGTCCCCTTTCTGACCCCTGACTTTAAGGATCTCTTTCTCTGCTCCCTGTCCTTGTTTCTTCTCTTATCTAGTGTTAGGGAGTTGAAGAGTGGAGAAGGGTGAAAGAAAGAAGAGCCCACAAAGAGGCTGAGACCGGCTACCTAAAACCCCCTAATCTTTCCCAAGCAGTTCCATCAACTGGGGACCAAGTATTAGCCATACTTTCTGAGGACCATTCTTATCTGAGCCACCACATCCTAGCACTCAAGAGGCAGAAGCAAGAGGTTCAGCATGAGTTTGAGATCAGCCTAGGCTGCACAGTGAGTTCCAGGCCAGCCGGGCTACACAGAGAAACTATGCCAGTAAATACATTTAAAAAAAAAAGTTAAAAAGGCCATGAAACCTAACTGAGGATCCGAGGAAAGGGGGGAGGATGGTACAAAGGTACAAGGCTGGGACAAAGCAAGGGCTGGTGTTGGGAAATGGTAACGGTGGGCGGGTCAGCATGGAGGGCTGTCAGAGACAACCGTGAGCTAACAGTTTTGAGCTTAGCATAATTCTTTTGCTTCGTATCTTGGGTATCTTCACTGCTTTCTCTATGTAGTCCAGGTTATCCTATATCATGTTGTGTAGCCCAGGCTGGCACAGAGTCACAGAGATCCACCTGCCTTTGCCTTCTGAGAACACCTTTCATTATGGTAAGTTATATGTAACAGAGAATTTCCATTTAGCCAATTTTTTTTTGTTTGTTTTGTTTTTGTTTCTCGAGCCAGCGTTTCTCTGTGTAGCCCTGGCTGTCCTGGAACTCACTCTGTAGACCAGGCTGGCCTCGAACTCAGAAATCCGCCTGCCTCTGCCTCCAAAGTGCTGGGATCAAAGGTGTGCGCCACCACCGCCTGGCAGCAAGCTCTGTACCTCTTAAAATTCCTTCCTGTTCCTCTCTTCCTCACGTGCTTATGACTGCCTGCCCACACCACATACAAAAATAATCACATAATAGTATAAGTTGGATTCGTATACTATAACTTGTATTCTCTTTCATAACTGGCAAATTTCATTCAGCATCATCTTCAAGGTTTACCCTGTTATAGCATGCATTTCATTTTTTAAAAATTAAACTATTTTCCATAAGAGTGCCCTGCAGCTGGCTAGTGGGAGTGCATGTGCAGGCTTAGATTTCTCAGAACCTACTTTAATGAGTGTTCTGAAATGCTTCAGCCTCCCTTCTAGCCCACCGCCCACCAGAGGGAGTGGGAAGGAAAGGTTAACAGGGCAGAGGGGGTGTGGACCTGTTTAGAAATAGTTTTCTGGGGCGGTTCCAGTCCTCATTGTCAGGGTATCAGCAGTTCCGGTCATACCGATCAGCAGTGGCGGCTCAACCCGCTCTCAGACGCCCTTCATGAACCAGCAGCAGCAGTGTGATCCAGAAGAAACCACGCGGCTCTCTGCCAATCGGCCTGAGTTCGCAGAAGCAGCGGGAAGCCTCCAGAACGCTACTAGCAGGTCTCTGGTGCATTTTTCTCTATGAAGTCATGGCAAATGATCCGGCAAAGAAGGCAAAGTGAACCAATGCTACAGCATCATCGGCGAAGACCTGTCAGTCAGCCAAGCCCAACAAAGACGAGCAAAGAGTAGCAAGTCAAGACCGTAGCCTCACCCACTGTCTGCTGGTTTGTATTTATAGCCTTTCCAAACATCACATGTCCTCTCAAGCATCTGTTCCATCAAAACATCACATGACCGCTTCCCAGGCCGCGTCTAGAAAAACACCACGTGTCTGTTCTCAGCAAAGCCTCCTCCCACACGTCTACCTCAGCAAAGCATCCTCTCATAAGACAGTTTCCAGAAGAGTCTCCAAAGAAACTAGACATTTCCACTTCATCAGTTAAAGATGACTTTAATCCCAGCATTCACGAGGCAGAGGCAGGCAGATCTCTAGGTTTAAGGTCACCCTGGTTTATAGAGCAAGTCCCAGGACAGCCAGGGCTACACATAAAAATCCTATTTCAAAAAAAAAAAAAAAAAAGGAAGAAAGAAACCAATAAAAAATAAAGTAAAATAAGAGTGCCCTGCAAAATCTTTTCTTTTTAAAGTATCTACATGGAGATGAGGCAGCCGCGTGTGGAAGCTTCTCAAAGCCCGCCCTTCTGTCTTCTTCTTGCTCCCACCTTTTGTATTTGCAGAACTCCAGTTTGAGTCTGGGTACTCATTGAAAGCTATTCATTCAGGGGCAGCCCTACTCTTCGCTCCAGAAGACAGTCTGGACTAGGTTAAACTAGGCAAGGCGATTGTGTTTGTTGTTGTTGTCAATGGTTGGCTTAGCATGTTCGCCTGTGAGCCAGGCCAGAGCACTAGGAAGGTGAGTGCCTGGGAACTCCGCTTGCTTCCCTTGGTGTGCGAGTGTCCGCCTACAGGTTTGTCTGTGCACCACTTCCACGTCTGGTGCTGTTGCAAGTCAGAAGAGGGATGTGATGCGGTGGAACTGCAGTGATGGGTGGTTGTGAGGCATTACGTGGGTGCTGGAGCTCAGACTCCGGTCCTCTGCCAGCACAAGTGCCCTTAACCACATGTGACCCATTTGCCGTGTTCCAGAAGCTTGCTTTCAGCTTGGAAAGGCGAAGCCCAGCTACGTACATGCTGTCACGTTCTAAACTGAGCCGTGCGGTCCATAAATGCAGTAAGGAGTTATACTGAGTTTTCTTTTGCCATTTTTGTTGCTATGTAAGACCTGAAAGAAAAACGGGGGCACCCCAGTGCCCCACGCTTGGAAGCCATCACCCCAATCACTCACGAGAAACAGTCTTGATGCAAATAGCAAAAGGATTTTAATTCCAGAGCTCTGGGGCCTCCGGCCATCTCCCACGCGGGATTGATGACAGTGCATCCCCGCATGCAGAACCAGAACTGCTTTTATAGATTTACAGCCAAGCTCGCCTACACAAGCCACTCCATAGCTTCTAAGCCAATCAGTTCAAACCATCCGAGCCCGAGCTCTCTGAGAACCAATCAGCCTCCCACAGAGGCTGGATAAACTAGTTAAGTCATTACGTGGCCACCACGCACAGGGTTACACCAGGGTTATGTACGTATGTACTACCTACGAATGGACGGAGCTGGCACAGCGGTGTCCGCCCTTGCCTCAGCTTCTCCGCAGGAGGGGAGGCGGGAAAGGATGCTAGGGACCTTTCCAGCCTGCAGCCTTTATCCTTTCAGCTACAGACCCAGCAGCTTGAAACAGCTGTTCCTCCTACTGGAGGACTTGGTGTCAAGAGTCTATCTAGGCCCAGCTTGTTTGGTGTCTCTATTCAGAGATCTCATGGCTACAATCAAGGTCCTGCTAGACTGTTCCTTTGTGGAGCTGGATCCTCCTCCGTGTGTCACGTGGTTGTTGGCAGAATTTCATGAGGACAGAAGTTGGAGGAACCTATTTTCTTCCTATCCCCAAGAGCCACTCAGGTCCTGAAGTCCCTTGTGGCTTCATGGACATGGACTGCCTCCTAGATAGTTCTGAACCGTCCACAGAGCCAGCAGGACCAGTCTTGCTAAGAAGCAGCATTACTTGACCCAGCAGAATCATGGGTGTGACACAACTGTCAACTTTGGCATATTTTATTGCCCAGAAGCAAGTCACAGGTTCTACTTACCTTCAAGGGAGGGGGATTACACAAGAGCGTGACTCATTACAGGGTCATCGGGAACTGTAGTTGCCTCAGGGATTTAGAAAAGGGAAATGTCGAGAGCAACTGTCTTCAGGGACACTGGAGAGAGACTTCAGCTAGGGCTTGGAGGAGGAGAATTCAGAGCAGCAAAAAGGTAAAACATCTTCAACCAAAAGGTGGTGTGAGCAGAGGTGGGTTTTCCTCCTAAGTATCCCTGCTTGAAAAGGGGGATGGAACCCACTGCCCCTGCAGGTCACAGGATGTAGGGAGAGCGTGTTCAATCAAGAAGGTGGACAGAAGAAAAAGAGTAGCCGCTTTGGTCAGAACACTCGGGTTCAAGGGTCAGTTCTTGTGTTAATTAGCAGGTCTGCTGTTATCTGAGCCTTTGTGAGGTAAGCTGGGCTGCCAGGTGAGACGCGCTCTGCAAACAATGAATGATCCGAGTCCGATGCTGACGGCAGCTTCGCTGACGTCCAAGACTCCGTGGTGTCCGAGTCCCCAGGTGTCTGATTCCTCTTGGTCTTCAAGCCTTCTCACATAGTGGCTAGAAGGAGCGTCCGAGTTCTGTTTTCAGCACTCAGCTTAGCTAAGGTGTTGTGTGCCTTGCTCTATCATTTGTCACCACCGATGCAGTGACCCAGACTCCAGAGTCCAATGATGACTTGACAAAAGATCTTGGGTCTCTCACAGGCTCCTCGGGTCCACCAGGCTCCAGGTGAACGCTGCGTCTCTCCTCTTTCTTCTTGTGCTTGGGAGACCGTGTACAGTCCCTTCCTCCCTGTGCCCCAGCCCCCGAGATCCTCCCAGGCTCCGAGTCTCTCCTCTCCCACGCCTCCCTCCTTGTTTCCCCTCTGCTACTGCCCTAGTTCAAGTCCCATTAACTCTCCTGAGTCACTGCAACTGCTTCTTAATTATCTCTCTCAAGTCACTCTCCACACATCCTGCTGCAGCAGGAACTTTTCTGGAGTGCAAGTTTGATAATGTGGTTAATCCGTTCAGGAAGCATTCAAAGACCCCTAAATGGGGCACAAACAATACCCTGTACCTGGAGCCTCCCGGTCTTCCAGCCCTGCCCCTGCTGCTGCAGTCCTACTGAGCAGTGCGTTCCCACACTACACTGGTGTTCTCTCGGACCTCAATATCCCCACCCCTTCTCTGTTGTGAACTCGTCTCCTGTATAACCAACTGCTTCTCCCTGTGCCCTCACCTCCGGGTGCTTGAAGGTGTCTGTCACATCTCTCACTGTGATTTGACTGTTAGTATTGTTTTGTCTTTTGCTATCTTGACTGCTGGACTAAGAACTTTTAAGACATTTCATGTAGCCCAGGCTGGTCCTGAACTTCCATAAGTAGCTCAGTGAGGCTGACCTTGAACTCTTGCATCTAGTTCTCCAGTGTTAGGAATATATGTATGTACCACTGCGTGGGCTTGGCAACTTATTTTCTCACACACACACACAAGTATACACATGTACACACATATGCATGCACATTTCTTTTTGTTTTGTTTTGTTTTGTGGCAAGGTTTCTCTGTGTAGTACTGGTTGTCCTAGAAGTCTTCTCTGTAGACCAGGCTGGCCTCGAACTCACAGAGATCGGCCCGCCTCTGCCTCCCAAGTGCTGGGATTAAAATCATGTGCCACCACTGCCCGGCTAAACATGTTTTGGGATTGCATTTCTTCCTGTGAGCGTCTCAGTCAGGGCCATCTTGTGGAGTTGGCTCCCGGTGTCCCAGGGAGAGATCAGGTTGCCGGCCTGGCTGTGGGCTCCTTTACCACCGAGCCATCACCTGGGCCCTTATTTTCTAGTTCTTATTATATGCCAACCTCATCTTTCAGTTTGGCCTTTTCTAAAATTGTCTTTTTGAGGCAAGATCTCACTCTGGACCTGTGATGATCCTCCTGGCTTTCCTTTCCAAGTGCTAGGGTTACAGGTCCCCACTGCAGGCTCATTTAGTTAGCTAATCAACTAGGTTTTTATTTTTTATTTTTTTTTTATTTTTTATTTTAATAAGTCAGGGTCCCCAAGCCAGACTGGCCTTGAACTGGCTTAGCAGCCTAGATCACCTTGAGCCTCAGATCCTCCTGCCTCTACCTGCCCAGTGTGGGCATAACAGGTGGTGTGAGAACTGAAACCCAGGACCTCTTGCATGCTAGGCAAGCACTGTGCCATTGAGCTAAGTCTCCTCGTTGGTTTGCATTCAACTGAAAGTTTGGACGTTAGAGAAGAGTTAAAGAAAAGAAATAATGACACAGTCTCTCCTACTCCTGTCCCCAGCCCAACTGTCCAGACTCCTTTCCTAGCAGCAGTCTATGCTATCAGTTTCTTGTATTTCTAAAGATCCTGAGCTATGCAACTCTGGTTTGCACAGCTGAAGATATTACATCTGTGCTCGGTCCTATTCTCGCCTCACTGTGCACAGTCTCTGTGAGCTCATGTCAGGTCATACCACAAAGAGCTTCTTCAGGTTGTTTGTTTGTGTGAAGTGATTCAGTTTTCCATTGTGGAAGTGTCATATTTTACCCAGTGACTGTCATTAGTCCAAGCCACTGTGACAATACTGCAACGACGTACCATCACAAAAATGTTATTTCCCAGGTGTGTGAGTGGAAACTGACTCTGAGGGGTGAGGGGTGAAGATGCCGCACGAAAGGCAGGTGCAGTTTGGCTACCTCAGACTGTAATCTGTAGAGATCTCCTTTATCTCTGCATCCCTCATCACTGTTAAAAAGCCTAGGACAGAATGTACATTCAACTCATGTGTGTGTGTGTGTGTGTGTGTGTGTGTACTGAAAAAAATATATATTGAAAAAGGGTTTCTTATAGCCCAAGCTCCCTTCAACTTGATATATAGCTGAGGATATGACCTTGAACTTCTGAGTTTCCTAGGGCCTCTGAGTTCTGGGAGTTTATCACCACATATTGTTTATATGTTACTAGGGATTAAGCTGGGCTTCCTGCATGCTAGGCCAGTGGTCTACCAACTGGCTGACATCCTTAGCTTCATTTACTGTATATATATTTATATTTATGTATATATGTATTTATATGAGTAAGTTCAGTACAATTTATATCTATGAGTGCTCAATTTGCATGTATGCCTGCATGATGGAAGAGGGCATAGGATCCATTGTAGATGGTTGTGAGCCACCACGTGGCTGCTGGGAGTTGAACTCAGGACCTCTGGAGGAGCAGCCAGTGCTCTAACCACTGAGATATGTCTCCAGCCTTCCCACCTTCAGTATATTTTGTAATAAATAAATAAATAAATAAATAAACAAATAGCTTTTTTTTTTTTTTTTTTTTTTTTTTTGAGACAGAATGTTAGCATGTAGCTCCTGGTTAGCTTGCCTTAACTCACAGAGAAGGGCTGGCCTCTGCCTCCTGAATGCTGGGATTAAAGATGTGGGCTTGGAAAAACAACTGGTTCTTTTAGCAGCAATTTCTTTTAGGTTCATGATTTTTTATTTGTAACCTCTCCATGTATCTTTATTCGTCTATAAAATAGGACCGTGCTAGGGCTGTAAAGAGTTAATGAGCTATAGATGTAAAGACTTGGTACATAGTAGTGTTGAGAAAGATAGTTCTTGGTGCTTCTACTCATCTTCTGCTGGATGCCAAGAAGGCAGACTCCTGGCTGGTTATCTCCAGGTTATTTCTCAGGGTTGTGGGGTTGTGTTAACATGTGGCTTAGGGAGATGAAATAATGTCTCAGTTCAGGACAAAGAACAAGTTTACTGTATTCCTTTCTACAGAATGGCACCCTTTCCAAGTTGTGTATCTTAGGCTCTGATACTGTAGGGGAACACTGTTCCTCAGAGCTCTTTACCGACCTGGTGCTCGGTGGGAAAGAGCTGCTGGTACAAGTGCACGTTGGTCCTGGTGCCTTTGCCTTTGCCTTGTGAGATCGTGTGTATTCTACAGCTACTAAACAGGGACGGGCTAACCAGTGACCTTATCAGTAGGGGGAAAGCAAACACCAGACTGGAGCAGTGAATTCCTCGATTGCTATGTACATTGTTTCTGTCCTTACTTGCTGTCACCAGGCACCCAGCACCATCAAGTTTATATCCTGGTAGATAGCTAAAATCACTAATTGCATGTTTTCTTTCTTTTCTTTTTGTTTTTTTGTTGTTTTTTTGTTTTTGTTTTTGTTTTTTGTTTTTTGTTTTGTTTTGTTTTTCGAGACAGGGTTTCTCTGTGTAGTCCTGGCTGTCCTGGAACTCACTTTGTAGACCAGGCTGGCCTTGAACTCAGAAATCCGCCTGCCTCTGCCTCCCAAGTGCTCGGATTAAAGGCGTGTACCACCACAAGTGCATGTTTTCAAAGAATTCTCTTGTGCTATTGGGAGAAATGAAATAAACTATCTAAAAAAATAGATAAAAGCAACTTCAAAACTCTTGCTAAATTAAAATTATTGACCACTTTAATATCCAGTTCTAAATCATGGAGGCTGTTGTTTTCCTCCACAGATGATTTTTTGTATGTCTGTATATAGCTGTGAAGTTGCAATACATGGAAAATAAAGTTGCACAAAAATAGCTGAGCTTTAAATCCTGTTACATAATTGCTGCTTGACTTCGGCCACGCCAAAGTTCCGTTTTCTAATACTTGAAATAAGGAACCGAATTCACGATCTGGTTGTATCACTTGGTTGCTGGGGCATCCACCAATATGAATATACAAATGAGTAACCGATTTAAGACTGCAATGAATCATCAACTAGTGGTCGGGTGTAATCCCAGCAATCGGGAGGCAGAGGCAGGTGGGTCTCCAGTTTAAGCCAGCCTGTTATACAGAGCTAGTTCAGGTCAGCAAGGGCTACAAAGGAAAACCCGGTCTCTAAAAAACCAAAACAAACAACAGACAAAACAAACAAAAAAAGATGCTCACCCTCCAACCAAGGAAACTCAATCTGAGCCCAAAGTCCAATAAACCACAACTCCCAGAAGGCTTTGAACCCGGATGCGTCATGAGCCACTCGCAGAACTACAACTCCCAGGAGGCCCTGCAACGCCCAACCGTTCGCTTCTCCCGCCTTGCTCCCCTTTCCTCGCCCCCCCCTTCAGCGTGGTGGCCGACTAGCTCCAGCGGTCGGCGGAGCGGGCGCGCGCCGGGGTCGCGCGGCTGCCGAAGGGGACGGGTGCGCGCAGGAGGAGTGGAGGCGTAGGGGGGCGGGGGACCGCTCGCTTGCTCGCAAGATGGCGGACGAGGACGGGGAAGGGATTCACCCCTCAGCCCCGCACCGGAATGGAGGCGGCGGCGGGGGGTCTGGGCTCCACTGCGCCGGGAACGGTGGCGGGGGAGGCGGCGGCCCGCGGGTCGTACGCATTGTCAAGTCCGAATCCGGCTACGGCTTCAACGTGCGGGGCCAAGTGAGCGAGGGCGGGCAACTGCGGAGCATCAACGGGGAGCTGTACGCGCCGCTGCAGCATGTGAGCGCCGTGCTGCCCGGGGGGGCGGCCGACCGGGCCGGGGTGCGCAAGGGGGACCGCATCCTGGAGGTGTGAGTATCGCGGCCGCCACGCCCCGTCCTCCTACCCTTCGCCTGTCCTGGCCCTGCACCCTGTCACCCAGGCCGCACCTCTCAGCTCGAGAGCCTGCCGCGACCCTCGCCCCTCGCGGGCCTCCGCGGCCCGGCTTTGGAGCCTCCTGCTTTCCTGGCGTCTCCAGTTTGTGCTCTGGCCCCACCACCCCCCGTGCTCTCCCCGCTGCCCCCAGGCCTTTGGCTGCTCTCAGTCCCTTTGCCTTCTCCTGTGCATGCCGCTTTCTGCCCCTTACTGAGGGAGTCTCCTTTTCGACCTAGCCAGTACTGTGCCCTCCCCAACTTTTCATCTTCAGCATCATAGTTTCCTGGTCTCTGCCACTCCCCTCAGACCTTGTGGACCGTCCCTTCTGCCCTCTAGACCGGATAGGACCTGTGGTCAACTCATTTTCCCCTAGAGGCATCATTTCTCCCCACCTTAACCCTCCCCTTTGCTCCCCGTTATGATGAAGCACACCAACATTTTTGCATCCACCGCTTGGCCTTTTCTCAAACCCTCTTCTTTGTAGTCATTCCGTCTCGAGTATACCTTACCGTCACACGCGTTTTTTGGGGGGAGGGGTTGCAACCTGATTTTCAAGCTAGTTTCTCCATGGCCACATTGCTTTTGAGAACACCCTTTTCTGGCTCCCCGACTTCCCACGTGCACCACTCCACACCTTGGAGTTGGCTTTCATAGTGCTCTCCTAGCTCCCACGTCCCCTAGACTGCAATCGCCTTAGGTCTTTGCCCTTTCCGTTTTCCTCCTGCTCTGTGCTGTTGCAATCCTACACTTTATCTTATTCCTCTACGTGGCTTTCCCTTCTCTTTTTAAGGCCCCTTCTGCTGTCGCAACCCATCTTCTGCTGCAGCCTTCCTTCATCGAACTTGTTCAGCCTCCCTTGTCACCCGCACACCCCTTAAAGCTCCAGGGGTGTTACCATGTCTTGGCAGTTGGAACGCAGACCTCCACTGCCCTAAGCTGTGTTGTGGTTGTGATTTTGTACTTTGTCCTAAATTTGTATAGTGGCTGCTGGTTGACTTGTTGGTGCTGTGTGCTCTCGTCTCCATTCTCTTTCAATCCTGGATTTCGTTCCTTGCTGCCTCTGTACTGTATCTCCACCACCATCACCACAGGCTCTCTCCTCCCATGATGGGATTTACCCACATACGTCTTTCTTCTTTTTAAACATCTCATTTTAATTGTAAGTTCCACAGCTGCCTGTTTCTCACTTTGTAAAACGGATTTGTCTAAGGCCTGCACTTATATAGTATCTTGAAAGTCTGTCCTTGTAGAGGAGCCCACCCTCTCCCTCCCGTTTTTCCCCATTTGTGTGCCCATTACTCTTACTGTTTCCTCACCGTTTCCATTTCAAGAAAGAGTAGCTCACTAGTGCGTGTGTTTGGAGAGCTTGTACATTTCTTCTGACCTTTCTGGGAAGAGATGCTTGTGGGATTTTTTTGTTTGTTTGTTTGTTTTGTTCTTAATTACTATATTACAGACTATTTTCTAATATTTTCTGGTAGTATATTTTTAGTCTCTGTAGGTAGCATTAAGATACTGAATACAATAATGACTTTGATACCTTCTAAGTGGGTATTTAGTTTTTAGAAAATGCAAAAGTTGTGGCTGATGGTTTCTTCTGATACTCTATAAGTGCAGAAACTTTTAGAATTGTCATTTTGCTTTCTCTTTGGAAATTAACTTTGATTCAGGTCTTTATTTTTAGTTTTAAAATATATAAAGTTGTAAGTGTATTAAGGTTCTAGGTGATTTGTTGTATAGGATCCAAAATGATGAAACTTCAGCTAATATCGTCTACCATTGAGTGTTTAAGCTTTTTGCTCCTGTTCTAGTTTGCAGCAGAAATCCCAGCTGTAAACTAGTCGTCCTAAAGAAGGTCTGAGTGACTCTGCGGAGAGACCAGGAGCCTAGGAAGTGAAGCTAATGTTTTTGATACTGTCCTTGGTGGTGAGAGAAAGTTTTGTAGTTTTTGGTGCCGGGAAAAAGAAATAATGCCTAGACATTTTTTTTTTTTTTCTGGAAGGCCGGTGATGATTAAAAAAAAAATCTTCATGGTATTGGCTTTGAGCTTTTTGTATTCTGATTCAAAATTCTTTTCCAAAATTCATTGAAACTCTGCTACCACTGTAGAAGAAATAGAAGTAACTAACACTTCGACGCTAGTTTATGACTTCTGAGGCTTGTGTATACCTCCCTCCAGCTCCCCCATTTCCTTAGGCTTTTCAAGTAAGAAGAGAAAAACATCAACTACTAACTGTAGGCAGAGTCTCATGTAGCCCAGGCTGGCCTCAAACTCTGTCTGTAGTTTAGGAAGACCTGGCACTTCTGGCCCTCCTGCCTCCACCCGCAGAGTGCTAGGATTACAGTTGGTGCCACTTGCTGGGGTTATGTTGTGTGGAGGATGGAAGCCAGGGATTTAGGGCTTCCTGCGGGCTAGGCCGGCCTTCTGGCCTTCTCACTCTACTGCAGTTCCCCGCCTGAGCATTTCAGTTTGTCTTATCCAAGTTCTTAATCTTTGAGTTGTCCCAGGAAAGCTTTCCATGCTGATGAGTAGCGATGGGATCTGAGTTAGGAGTAGGTTGAGTATTGCTGTGTAGCTTTATCATTGTGTACCAAATCAGGCGGAGTCTGGGCCTTGCTAATTGAAGTCTGAGATTCCTCCCTCTTTTAGACTCTTCCCCATGTGCAGACAGCTTTACTCCAGTTGTCATGTTGCAGTTGTTTGGACAACTGGTAGAGGTGTGAAAGAACAGTAACAGATTTAAGTGGGTCTAGACTTGAACATCACAAGAGGAGCTGTTCCTTCCGCTTGCTCTTAGAATCTGCTTAGAGGCGCACTGAATCCTGGGAAAATTGTTAAACCCAGCTGGAGCCAGATTGGCTCGCTCCCTCCTTTCCTTCAAGGCTAGGGTCGTTGCAGGGCTTGGAACCACAGTACGGAGAAGCCCTCTGGGCGCTGCGTTTACTGGAGTTGGAGAGTTTCTTGACTAGCACTGTTAGTCTCCACCTGTAATTTTCCCAGTGTAATGTGTACTGCGTGCCTTCCCTTTGATGTGCATGTACCTTGAGGCCAGAGTATGAAAGATGCTTTCAACAAATAGAACCCAAAATAAATGTATCTTTGCACTGATTATATGGTATGTGAAGTAACTGACTTCAGGTTAACCTCTGTAAGGTTAAAGTAGGTGCAGGACTTGACTTCGTAGAGGTGTGTGTGCAGTGGGGGATGGAGCCACCTACGTTTTTTTAGATTGTGTGCCTTTTTTGACTTGATCCTGGGATCTTTGTGTGTGTGTGTGTGTGTGTGTGTGTGTGTATAACACACACACTTGGAGGAGTTAGTATTTTAACTTAGGGCAGATTCTCCTGTCTCTACCTTCTCCTCTCTCCCTGTAGGGGCGGCTGGGGTTAAAGATGTTTCCCCCAGTGCATCCAGCTTTTAGGTGGGTTCCAGGAGTCAGGTGGTCAGGCTTGCATTGACTGTCCAGACCTGCTGTGGAGAGGGTGAATTTCAAGCAGAGCCCCTCAAAGCTTGGCTTGTAGAGCATTCAAAGTCAGAATGTGTGTATGCTAGTCAGACAGTGTATGCTTCCCTTCTTAGTGGCTGCCTGGTAATATAGCTATCAGCTTTTCCTTGTTAACGTTAAAGCAAGATAAATTATTCCGTGCGGTTTGTGTATTGAGGGTTATTTATTGTTTAATTTCATGTGAATTTTTGAAAATAATCTAAGTTTGATAATGATTTTTACAGTTGAGTGAGTCATGAGACATTGAGTATATTTTTGTCTTTTGCTTTTTTAAAGATTTGTATTTATGTGAGTACACAGTTGCTCTCTTCTGACACACCAGAAGAGGGCATCAGATCCCATTACAGATGGTTGTGAGCCACCATGTGGTCGCTGGGAATTGAACTCAGGACCTCTGGAAGAGCAATCAGTGCTCCTAATCACCAAGCCATCTCTCCAGCCTTCCTTCCTTCTTTCCTTCCTTCCTTCCTTCCTTCCTTCCTTCCTTCCTTCCTTCCTTCCTCCCTCCCTCCCTCCCTCCCTCCCTCCCTCTTTCTTTCTTTCTTTCTTTCTTTCTTTCTTTCTTTTCTTTCTTTTCTTTCTTTTCTTTCTTTTCTTTCTTTCTGTAGTCCTGGCTGTCCTGGAACTTACTCTGTAGACCAGGCTGGCCTCAGAAATCTGCCTGCCTCTGCCTCCCAAGTGCTGGGATTAAAGGCGTGCACCACCACGCCCGGCTCTTTAAAAAAATTTTTTTTTCCCCCCAAGAGACAGGGTTTCTCTGTGTAGCCCTGGCTGTCCTGGAACTCACTCTGTAGACCAGGCTAGACTCAGAAATCCACCTGCCTCTGCCTCCCGAGTGCTGGGATTAAAGGCGTGAGCCACCACTGCCCGGCTTTTTTTTTTTTTTTTTTTTTTAATTTTATTTTTATGATTTTTATTTATGTGAGGTTTTAAGATTTATTTAAAAAATCTTTTTTAAAGATTTTTATTTATGTTGATCTCTTCGGACATACCAGAAGAGGGCAGAGTATCTTCTTAACCTTTATAAAGAATTGACTGATCTTTTTCTTTTGGTCCAGATTTTTCAGGTTGACTGGGGTAATAGTGTTTGAAATGATTGTTGAGCAAAGGGAATACTTATGGCAAAATTCTTACACTTGGTATGCACGAGACTCCCTTGGGGTCCTAGCCGGAAACACAGATGTGCAGGTACACTCTTTAATGGCCATGATTCAGTGGGTCTTGCATAAGACTAGAAATCTTTGTCATTCCTTTGCCAGGTATAGGGAATGTAAGTCACATGCTAAGTCACATTCCCAGAACAACTGATAGTTATGGACTGTTCTAGATTGTTCTCAGCTCATTGTGCTTTATCATTACGGTCACACTAGGAGCCACCAGCTAGGACTTGGCTAACACACAGTGACTTATTAAGCTCCTGAATTCCAAACTAAGGGGAAGACAGTTCCTCACAGAGTAGTCTGTCCAATTGTGCCTACTGAAGTGGGTTTTGCTGTTGTCGTGGAGCAAAGGTGTATGGTTTAGACACAATGACGATAATCATTGTGTCATTTCGCAGTGCCTGTGGTATATGTTACAGTTTGCAGTGCAGTATCTATTCATTTGGACTTCAGGACAGCCTTCTGGATGGAAAGGTTTAAAGCTCCTCAGGGAGGGACTGTGCTAACTTATATTTATTGAATCCCTTGGCAAATTTGAAGTGGAACCTTGGTTTTCTTCAGTGAATACTTCAATACAGTGGATAGGAATAAAATTATCCCTGCGTTGTAAGAAGAATCTGCACTGAGTGACATCCAGAATGAAATCCAGGTCTTAGGATGCTTTCCCAGTTGAAAGTATGTTTTGGTTATTGGCTGTTAACAACTTCCTTAATTTTTATTTATTCTTTGGAAGTTTCACGTCTGTATCTTGACCATATTTACCCCAGCTCTTATTCCAACTCCCCTTAGGATTCCCCTCCCACCCCTGTGGTATCTCTTTACCAACTTCATGCCCTCCTTCTATAACTAATTAATTAGATAACTTTAACCCACTCAGTCCAGTCAGTGCTGTTCATGTGGGCATGGATGTAGGTCATTCACTGGGGCAGGGGAACCTCCCAGTGGCCATACTTTTCAAGAAAAGCAACTCCTTCCCCAGCAGCAGCTGTCAACTGCCAATAGTGCCCCAGCCTAGGGTCTCTGGATAGTTGGCTATTCTTGATGGTAACTAGTTATTTAAAGTCAAGTTACGTTCCTGTGAATGAATAGCAGCTGAACTTCCTTTCTATTTGTGATCTGTGATAAGCATTTTTTATTTATCCTTTATCTCAAATTAATTTGGATCAGAGGCTGGGGTCTAAAGCACTTTATTGCTGTTTTTTTTTCTATTGCCAGCAAAGGGAACATGACAGTCATTCTTGTTACTTAAAAATACTTTTAGTCTCATGTAGTTAGGGTACAAACAAATAATAGTAAACTTGAAAACCACATTACCTTCCCTCAGAAGTCATTTTTATGGGTTGCTATGGCTAAGTAAAGGCTTGGTGCATGCCTATAATCCTGGCGCTCGGGAGGATCGGCTAAGGCAGGCTCATCTCTGAGTTCAAGGCCAGTCTGGTGTATGTAGTGAGTTCAGGCAAGCCAGGGCTATATAGAGGGATTCATTCTAAACCCCTTTACCCTTCCACCCCACCCTCCAAAAGAAAGACTGATTAGTTGCATAAGGGATAGTCTTTAACTTATGGTAAACAATGGTCTTTCAGCCACTAGTAGTTTATTAGTTAATTTTAATTTGTTTTAGGCGAGGGCTTGTTACTATGCATTTACTGATAAGTATTTTAGAAGCTAAGTCTCAATGGGAATAATTCTTGTGAAATGCTAGATAAGCAGAGTTATTCAACTGACTTTGGATTTTTTTGTTTATGTCTTTGTTTTTTTGAGACAGGGTTTGTCTATGTGTAGCCCTGGCTGTCCTGGAACTCCTTCTATAGACCAGGCTGGCCCCAAACTCAGAGATCTAACTGCCTCTGGCTCCCAAGTGCTGAGATTAAAGGTATGTGCCACCATGTCCAACTGAGATTTAACTGACAACCAAAGACTTTATGATCACAACAGAGTGCTTTAAGAACAAAATCCATGCTGGGTGCTGGTGGTGGTGGTGGTGGTGGCGCACACCTTTTTTAATCCCAGCACTTGGGAGGCAGAGGCAGGCAGATTTCTAAGTTCGAGGCCAGCCTGGTCTACAGAGTGAGTTCCAGGACAGCCAGGGCTACACAGAGAAACCCTGTCTCAAAAAACCAAAAAAAAAAAAAAAAAAAAAAGAAAAGAAAAAGAAAGAAAGAAAAGAACAAATCCATGCTGAGTTTATTCAGTGGATGGTGACATTACTGACACAGACTATTGTGGTAGTGTGACTTAAGCCAGGTGGGTTCATTCTGGCAAAAAACAATCTTTAGGCAGTGTTAAAAGCTTTTAAAAAAAACAGGCCTGATAGTAGTGGTACACACCTTTCATCCCAGCACTAAGGAGGCAGAGGTAGACAGATTCTCTGTGAGTTCCAGGCCAGCCTACTCTCCACAGTAAGGACAACCAGGGCTACACAGTGAAACCCTGTCTCAAAAAACCAACCAACCAATCAACCCTTTTCAAAAACCTCCAGGAAAGTTTGTATTTCTGCCACTAGAAGGCTGAGGTAAATGAATCTTGAGTTTTAGACCAGCCTGTGCTACATAGAAAGAGCCTATCTCAAAAACAAAATGACCAAAAAATAACCCCATCCTAAAATAAAAGAAGATAGAAAACCAAAATTGTTATACCTTTTATATTACAACTCAGTGTACACACAGTCCAGTACATGGTGCCACCAAAGTAAACCACCAAAACTGTTCAGTTTTGCTGGGTGGTGGTGGCGCACGCCTGTAATTCCAGCACTTGGGAGGCAGAGGCAGGCGGATTTCTGAGTTCGAGGCCAGCCTGGTCTACAGAGTGAGTTCCAGGACAGCCAGGGCTACATAGAGAAACCCTGTCTCAAAAAAACCAAAAAACAAAACAAAACAAGAAAAAACCAAACCAAAACAAAAACCTGTTCAGTTTTTCTTCCTTCCTTCCTTCCTTCCTTCCTTCCTTCCTTCCTTCCTCCCTCCCTCCCTCCCTCCCTCCCTCCCTCCCTCCCTCCCTCTCTCTCTTTCTCTTTCTTTTGGTTTTTTCAAGACAGGGTTTCTCTGTGTAGCCTGGCTGTCCTGGAACTCTGTAGACCAGGCTGGCCTCGAACTCAGAAATCTACCTGCCTCTGCCTCCCAAGTGCTGGCCGCCGCTGCTGCCACCACCACCACCCGGTTCTCTTTTCTTTTTACAGTAGTCAAGGTTTTACTCTTCCTTCCTTCCTTCCTTCCTTCCTTCCTTCCTTCCTTCCTTTCTTTCTTTCTTTCTTTCGTTCGTTTTTCGAGACAGTGTTTCTCTGTGTAGCCCTGGCTGTCCTGGAACTCACTCTAGACCAGGCTGGCCTCGAACTCAGAAATCCGCCTGCCTCTGCCTCCCAAGTGCTGGGATTACAGGCGTGCGCCACCACTGCCCGGTTTTACTTTTTTTTTTTTAAAGCAATGTCTTAAAATTTTTATTTATTAGTAGTGTGTATGCATGAATGCATGCATGCATATTTATGTACATGTGTACTGCAGCATGTGTGTGGAGGGCAACGTATGGAGTCTACATTCTCTCTTTCCACCTTTGTGTGAGTTCTGGGCTAGAGCTCAGGGCTGGCCTCAAGGCCCTCATCTTGCCAGCCCATTCTTTGTTTGAATGCTTATTGGGACCGTGTCCACACTCTGAAAACACTGGCTTGTTCATCCTGAGGACGCTAGGCCTTATGGGTGCTAGGCAGGTAGTCTACCACCCATGAGCTTACCTGCAGCCCTACACAGTGGTTTAGCCATCGCCCCGCCCCCCACCCACTGTTACTTTGTATGGACTGGTTTCATTCACTCTTAGGCACAGACTTTGTCAGGTATCACTAGGATTGTGAGTCAGTATGCCTGGCTGTAAGCCATTGAGAAGCTTGCTCTGACTTGGGGAGCAGGTACTAGAAACAGTTTACTCTTTTAAAAAAGCAGAATGAAGTAATGGAGGTTGTCTTAGTTAGGGTTGCTGTGAAGAGGCACCATGACCAGGGCAATTCTTATAAAAGACCACATTTAATCGGGGCTGGCTTACAGGTTCTGAGGTTTAGTCCATCATTAAGGCAGGAAGCATGGCATTATCTAGGCAGGCATGATGCTGGAGGAGCTGAGAGTTCTTTATTTAGTTCCAAAGGCAAACAGAAGACTGAATCTCTCAGGCAGCTAGGAGGAGGGTCTCAAAGCCCACCCCAACAGTGGCTTCCTCTAATAAGGCCACACTTACTCTAACATGGTCACACTCCTAATAGTGCCACTCCTTGGGCCAAGCATATTCAAACCACCACAGAGGTGAATGAGAAACAGTTGGAATTTAAAGAGTGGATTTGCTTAAGAAGATTGGCAGTTCACAGAAAGCTTTTGTATAATTAAAAAATGTGTATTGTGAACATGTGACAGTGAGTGTGTGTATGTGTAGGTCAGAGGACAATTTTCAGGAATAAGTTCTCTCCTTCCTCTGTGACTTCCTGGGACTTAACTTGGGGTGTTAGGCTTTCAAGGCAACTGCTTTTTCCCAGAGTTCCCCCTGGCTCCTACATAAAGCATTTATGAGATTGCAGATTCAGTAGTAGAGAAAGAGGAAGGGTTTCATAGACTGAGAGCGTGACCGAAGGGAGGAAGATGCAGGAAGTTCTAGGGTAGCAAGGGCTCTCGACTCGCTGTTGGGGCATAGAAACTGGGAAGGATGGGTAAAATGAGATACAAAGCGGCCTTGAAAGCAGTGCCAACAAGTTTGGAACTTCCCTCCAAGACAGGGTTTCTCTGTGTAGCCCTAGCAGTCCTAGAACTCGCTCTGTAGACTTAGGGCTCTGCCTGCCTGTGCTGGGATTAAAGGCAGGTTTCACCTCCGCCTGGCTAGCAAGTCTGGAGTTTGTTCTTATGTGCTAGTTATATAGTTGTATATATATTTGCACCCATACAAATTTTGGTTTTATTTTGTTTAATACATTTCTAAGGTTGAAGTAGAAAAATCACTATTAGATTGAAAGACCATTTTTTTCTCCTTTGATTGTCTTCTGCTGTATAAAGGGAGCAGAGAGCAGGGTTGCTCTGAGCCAGTGCTAAGAGCAGCTGATGAGAAGCCGGCTTTCACTTGTTCCTGCACTCCGCCCATAGTCCTAGCCAGCCTCTGGAATGTCTGCTTCCTGTTACCTCATGCTGTGCTTATCACTGTGTTTATAGCCTTTCGTCCTTACTTGCTCTAGGCCCTAACTACGAAGTCATGCTCTAGGTATACTTTGTGTCTCTGACTGGAAAGTGCCACCTTGCATTTAAATCCTGTTGGTGGTGCTGGAAACATGGCTTAGGGGTTAAGAGCAGTAGCTTCTTTCCCACAGGACCCGGGTTGAGTTCTCAGTGCCCACAAGACAGCTCACGACCCCCTGTAACTCCAGCTCCAGGGATCTAATACCCACTTCTGGCCACCTATATTGCCTCTCACATGTGTGAGTGCAGACACACACACATTTACACGTACATAAAAATCTTAAATCTTGGGCCCGGTGTGGTGGCGCAGGCCTGTAATCCCAGCACTTGGGAGGCAGAGGCAGGCGGATTTCTGAGTTCGAGGCCAGCCTGGTCTACAGAGTGAGTTCCAGGACAGCCAGGACTACACAGAGAAACCTTGTCTCGAAAAACAACAACAACAACAACAACAACAACAACAACAAACCAAACAAAAACAAACAAACAAAAAAAAATCTTAAATCTTTTGTTTTGGTATTATAGCCTGTTGGGATTTGAGGTGACTAAAGTCCTGAAGTGTGTCCCTGAAGTCTGTCTTCAGCATGAAAAGGGTGACTTCGCTGTCAGGAATGTGAGGAGTGCTTCAGTTTTGTGAGATTCCGCTAATTAGATGTCAGGTAGCGCGTGTGTCATCTTGTGCTTACTGCCTCTGCCGGCTAAGTAAGGCTGTCCTCTCTCGCTGGAGGACATGTAATCATTCTTGAGTATTTGAGTTGCTGAATGAAGCACTGTGTTTGAATGTCCTTATGGTTTTCCTCCAGTGAACTTCTGTTGTGAAAATGTTCCTGGTTGTGACAGTAGCCCAGGCTGACCTCTTACTACTTAGCTGATGCTGGCCTTGAACTAACTCTTTCTCTCTTTCTCTCTCTGTCTGTCTCCTTCCCTCTGTTTTTCTTTTCCTTCCTTTCTTCCTCCTTTTCTTTTCTTTCCTTCCTTCCTTCCTTCCTTCCTTCCTTCCTTCTTTCTTTCTTTCTTTTTTGTTTGTTTTTTGGATTTGTTTTCGAGACAGGGTTTCTCCGTATAGCCCTGGCTATCCTGGAACTCACTCTGTAGACCAGACTGGCCTCGAACTCAGAAATCCTCCTGCCTCTGCCTCTTAAGTGCTGGGATTACAGGTGTGCGCCACCACCGCCTGGACCCTTTCTGTTTTTCAAGACAGGGTTTCTCTGTGTAGCTCTGGCTGTACTGAAACTTACTCTGTAGACCAGGCCTTGAAGTCAAAGAGATGTGTGCCAACACACTGAGCTGGCTTTGAACTCTTGATTCTTGTACTTATATCCCAGTGCCTTCCGACACCCAGCTTGGCTTTCTTAGGTTGTCCCTCTGACGTCCACTTGCTGTGCAGCCAGGTTGCCTGTCCTCGATGTTCTCCTGTTCCCACCTCCTGAGGGCTGGGATTCAGACGTGTGCTGTCATGCCCAGTGGAGAGACAGCTTTTAAAAAGTGTTTTGTTTTTGCTTAAGCTATCTGAAGTTTTTGTTTTTGTTTTGTGCTGGGGTTAAACCCAGGGTCTATGCATGCTAAAATACTCAAAATCTATTGAGCTATACCCCTAACATTATCCAAAATATGATATATTTGTATGTCAGACCTCAAATCAAGACCAGGAACCCCCCCCCCAAAAAAAACCAAAACCAAAAAACCAAAAACCAAAACCATGTATGCTATAGCTTCAGTACCCAAGTACTTACCAATGGCCATCTATCTGGAGGAGCTGTCTGTTTGTGTTGGTACTTTTCAGGATGGTTCTTACAGAACTGTTCAGTGAAAATAATAAGGAAATTGGTCCTTACTTAATACAGCAGAAGTTTATTAAGTCTGTGTCTGTTTAGTTTTAGTTTTATATTGTTTTTGAGAATTGAGAGGCAGACTGAGTCTTTGGAAATTGTGGAAGATGTGATAATTTCAGAAAGTTTGGAAATGGTCCTTCACTTGTTTTGCTAGTTTACTTATCTTCAAAATGTGCAAGGTGTTTGTCTACAGAATATACTCTGAGGGTTATACTATATTTATACTAAAAGATGCTATTTAATTACAAGAGCAATAAGCCCTTAGGGCTGGAGAGATGGGTCAGTGGTTAAGAACACTTGCTGGAGGAAGATGCAGGTTCAGTTCCTAGTTACGCACATTGCAGGGACTCACATATGTAACTCAAGCTCCAGGGGATTCATCCATTGCTGCCTTCTAGACCTCATGGATGGACACACACACACACACACACACACACACAAACAGATCTTCAGGTTAGGTAAGGTGGCACATTCCATTAATCCTGGCACTCAGGAGACAGAGGCTGGTTGATTTTTATGAGTTGAGGCCAGCCTGGTCTACAGAGCAAGTTCTAGGACATCCAGGGCTACACAGAGAGATCCTGTCTCAGAACAAAGAAAGAACAGTAAACCTTCCTAACTGCTGAGCCACATTGACAGCCCCTGGAATTTTGTATTCTAGCAGGAGTGAGATGAACAAAATGGTTTTATTGTTAATAACAAAGGTCATGCTGACTTCATAAGCAATTTCCAAACTTTTTTCTAACTTGATGATATTTTTATAGTCTGAAAAATTTATCTTAAAGTATCATACTTTCCTGAATGACAAATGATTCATTTTCCAGATATATATCCTGTATTTGTAAACTGATTGCCTTGTAATTACAGACTTAGGAACTTTTCATTCTTTCCTAAGCAATAACCCCTTGTTTGTTCTGACTGGAGGTGTTGGGTTGGAGAACAGGTGAGCTTTTTGTACTTCCATTGCCTTGGGCAGATGCTTTGGGAGAACACGCCAGCAGCCACAGGTAGTGCTCAGTGTAACACATTATCCCCTCCCTCCAGCTTGAGAGCCTCCGGTGCTGACTCCCCCACAGTCAGCACTGCCAGGGCCGGTTTTTACTGTTATGAAAACTTTTAAGTGTCAATTTTCTGAATAGAAATACTTGGTTTTGTTTTGTTTTGTATTTAGAGACAGGGCCTCTCTGTGTAGTTCTAGTCTTGGAATTTACTATGTAGACCAAGCTGGCCTTGAATTCACAGAAATCTGCCTGCTTCTGCCCTCTGGAGTGCTAGGATTAAAGGCATGTGCCACCATACCTGGCTGGAAATGCTTTAAAAGTATTAGTAAAGGCTGGAGAGATGGTTTAATAGTTTAGAGCACCGACTGCTCTTGCAGAGGGGACCCCACACCCACATGGTGGCTTAAAATTGTCTAACTCTAGTTCCAGGGGATTGAACACCCTCTTCTGGCCTCTATGATACCAAGTATGCAAGTGGTGCACATATATGTAGGCACAGTACCCATACAATTAAGTTAAAATTAAAAAATAAAAATGTTGATAAGGGCTTCATGAAGAGATCCATCAGTGGTTAAGAGCATTTTCTTTGCAATCAGAGAACCAGGGTTTAGATCTTAAGTGTCCTATAAAAGCTGTAACTCCAGCCTCTAGGATTCATTCATTTTCTTTCTCTTTCTCTTTGTCTTTCTCTTTGTCTTTCTCTTTCTCTCTCTCTCTATCTCGCTCTCTCTCGCTCTCTTGCTCTCTCACTCTCTCACTCTCTCGTTCTCTCTCGCCCTCTCTCACTCTCCCTCCCCCTCTCTCTCTCCCTCGTGCGCGCTCTCTCTCTCTCTCTCTCTCTCTCTCTCTCTCTCTCTCACACACACACACACACACACACACCTGTACACAAACAAAAACATCGATAAATCCAGTTGTAGTCATATACCCAACACTTAAGGAGACTAAAGATTGTCTTAGTTTCAGAAATTGTGCACATCAAGATTCATTCTGTGTTGGACAGGATAGTGTATAGGTTTTGACAAATAACATCGAGCACCTCTTATAAGCTGCCATGTGAGTGCTAGGAACTAAGCCTGTGTTCTCTGCAGGATCAGTCAGTGCTCCAGCCCCAGTAGCATATTTCTTTTGATAGCTAAATTAGTACTTAATTATATGGATGTTCCAGAGTTTGCTAATCATCCACTGATTGAAGGACTTTCTGGTTACGTACAGTTTGGGACAATTACGAATAAGGATGCTTTAAACATCTGTATACAGGCTTTAGTGTGGATGTGAATTTTTCTGTTTGTCTGGGTCAACACATAGGAACATGATTGATGGATTGGATGGCAAAACTATATAAAAAGTTGTCAGCTTGCCTTTCAGAGCCACTGTTCTACTGCTGTGAAGACTCCATGACCAAGGCAACACTTATTTAAAAAAAAGAACTGGGGCTTGCTTAGTTCCAGAGGGTTAGTCCATTATCATCATGGCCAGGGAGTGAGGCTGCAGCCCGGCAGCCATGGTGCTGGAGAGGTAGATGAGAGCTTTACATCCTGACCTTAGGCAACGGCGAGGGAGGAGAGAGGTGGAGAGGGCGGTGGGAACAGACAGGTACTGGTCCCGGCAGCACCCTCGTGGTGGCACACCTATTCCAAGAAGGCCACATCTCAATCCTCACCCTCTGGGGGCTGTTCTCACTCAAACCACCACACAAAAAGTGACTACCACTTTACATTCTTGGAACAAGGACAATTGTCTTTGTCCCACGTCGTCACTGGTGTTTGGTATCTGACATGGTTTGGATTTTAGCTATGTTTAATGGCCATGCTATTGTTTTGATTTTGAATTCCTCCGTGATGAATGTTGAATTTCATTTCATGTGTTTATTTGCCATCTGCATATCTTCAATGAGATGTCTGTCCAGATGTTTTGCCCTTTTTTTTTTTTTTTTTTTTTTTGGTTTTTCGAGACAGGGTTTTTCTGTGTAGTCCTGGCTGACCTGGAACTCACTCTGTAGACCAGGCTGGCCTCGAACTCAGAAATCCGCCTGCCTCTGCCTCCCAAGTGCTGGGATTACAGGCGTGCGCCACCACGCCCGGTGTTTTGCCCATTTTTAATTTGGGTTGTGGGGCAAGGGAGAAGGCTGAGCTGACAAAGGCACTGCCACCGAGCCCAGGAACCTTTGACCCCTGGTGGAAGGAAAAAACTGATTCCCAGAAGTAATTCCTTGACTTTATATGCACACAGTGTTGTGCCCCCCATAAGTAAACACTTGTGATAAATTGGGTTTTGTGTTTTAAGAGTTTGACATGTATTTAGATATGTGTTTTTGTAAATGTTTTCATTCTCTGTCTTTTATAGAGACTTTGTAAATTTTAGGTGAAATTTAGTTTGCTAGTTTCTCCCATTCATGGACCATGTCTTTAATCTTGTATCTAAAAATCTCATTTTTAAACACCAAATCACGTAGAGTTTTTGTACTCTGTTCCGTTTTAGAAGTTTTGTATTTTGGAGACAGGGCCTCAGTCTATATCAGAGGCTTGTCTTGAACTTGCTGTATAGTCCAGACCGGCCTTGGATTCCTGTTCTGCCACCTCAGCTTTCTGACTGTAGGAGTCTACCAGAGTTCCCTCCTTGCAGCTACATTTTCTTTTCTTTTTCCTTTTTCTGTTTTTTGTTTGCTTGCTTTGTTTCGTTTTGTTTTTGAGATAGGGTTTTTCTGTGTGTAGTCTTTACTGTTCTAGCACTCACTCTGTAGACCGGACTGGACCAGAACTCAGAGATCCATCTATCTGGCTGCCGAGTGCTAGGATAAAGATGTGTAGCACAGCTGCCCAGCCCTAAGTTTTCAGCGTTACAACACTTGCTTAATTAGTTAGCTAACTTGATTATTTTGAGCTGTGCTAGGGATCCAAATCCAGGGTGTTGACAGACCAGCGCTCTGCCATTGATGGACAGCCCGGAGCATGTGTGTGTGGTGTGTGTGTGTGTGTGTGTGTGTGTGTGTATGCACGCGCGCGCGCGCGCGCACGCAAACGTAAAGGATGACTTGGTCAGCTTCGGGAATGCTGTCTACAAGCTGGGAAAGGGAACACAGTAGGTAAAGCTCTTGCCATAAAAGCCGGAGGACTAGAGTTCAGACCCTCAGAATCCACATGAATGCCACATGGGGATAGGGGCTCACCTGTAATGACAGCCTTGGGGAGTGAGGCCGAGGGCCCCTGAGCAAGTTAGCCAGGTTACTGTATTGATGGGCTCCGGGTTTGACTGAAAACCTGCTTCAAAAAGAAAAGGTGGATATCTATTAAGGAAGATTCCTGACATCAACCTGGGGCCTCCATATGCATGGAGGGACACACACACACACACACACACACACACACACACACACACACACGATGTCCATTTCCTTTGAGACATGTTTTCTCATTGCAGTGAAGCTTACCAATTGGTCTGGATTGGCTAACCAGCAAACTCCACAGCTCTTCCTGTTTCTATCTCTGGATTCATTCATCTTTGTGTTTCTCTCTCTCTCTCTCTCTCTCTCTCTCTCTCTCTCTCTCTCTCTCTCTCTCTCATTTTCCGTGCTTGCTAATCTGGAACTCACTGTGTAGACCAAGCTAGACTTGAACTCAGGAATTCACTTGCTTCTGCCTCCTGAGTGCTAAAAGGAAACGCATGTGCCATGCCGTACCTGGCATGCCAGCTCTCCTCTCCTCCCCTCCCCCCTCCCCTCCTTTCTTAATGTGGGTTTTAGGAATCTAACTCAGGTCTTCATGTTTGTGAGACAAGTACTTTACTGACCAAGATAATTCCCGGGCGTTAGTTTGCTAACAAAAAAACTAAGCAAAAAATAATAACAACATTGTTTCCATCCTCCACCACTGGAATTATAGACACTTGCAGCCTTGCAGCTGTATCTGGCTTTTTACATAGATGCTGGGATTTGAACACAGGTCTTTGTTGTTGTTTTTGTTTTTTTTTTTTTGTTTTTGTTTTTGTTTTTTGAAACAGAGTTTCTCTGTATAGCCCTGGCTGTCCTGAAACTCACTCTGTAGACCAGGCTGGCCTCGAACTCAGAGATCCACCTGCCTCTGCCTCCCAAGTGCTGGGATTACAGGCGTGTGCCACCACCGCCTGGCTGTTGTTTTGGTTTTTTGAGACAGGGTTTCTCTGTATAGAATTCACTCTGTAGACCAGGCTAAGCTTGAACTCAGAAATCTGCCTGCCTCTGCCTCCCAAGTGCTGGGATTACAGGCGTGCGCCACCACTGTCCAGCTTGAACACAGGTCTTTATGCTTATATAGCAAGTGCTTTTACCCACCAGCCTTCTTCCTAGTGACCTTGTCACTTTTATTTATTTTTTTAATTTTTTAACTTTTTATTTTTGGCTTTTTTGAGACAGGGTTTCTCTGTGTACCCCTGGCTGTCCTGGAGCTCACTCTGTAGACCAGGCTGGCCTCGAACTCAAAAATCCACCTGCCTCTGCCTCCCAAGTGCTGGGATTAAAGGCGTGCGCCACCACCGCCTGGCCCTTGTCACTTTTAAATTAAGGCTATTCCTGTGGCACACTGCCGTGGTGGTTTACTGTATAATGCTGGAAAGCATTTTACTGCTCACAATTGCACGGCCTCATTGGCTGTGTTTAAAGGACCGCTTCTGAGGATTAATTGCCATTTAGTCACTTGTGCGCGTCACAAGAGGTCACATTGTGCTTGTGGTGTAAAAATGGCTCCTTCTTCTGCTTTATACAGAAGTTTGCTTTGTTATGTTTTTGTCCAAACCTCGTTTCATTATGTCCAGCTTCCTTCAGAAGCAGAGTATGAAGCCACTTCCATTAGCTAGCTAAAATGTCTCCATTGGAGCTAAACATTGATCTCAAAGTAAAAATGAGGCTTTCTTTAAAATTATCAAGTGCATTTTTACAATGCTGAAAATAACCAGGTAATTTGAATATCACTAAGATTCCCAAATAAACAAAATTCTGGTTTTATTTATGGGTTTTATTTTTTTATTTTTATTTTTATTTTTTTTTGGTTTTTCGAGACAGGGTTTCTCTGTGTAGTCCTGGCTGTCCTGGAACTCACTCTGTAGACCAGGCTGGCCTCGAACTCAGAAATCTGCCTGCCTCTGCCCCCCAAATGCTGGGATTAAAGACGTGCGCCACCACGCCCGGCCTGGGTTTTATTATAAAGCATTTTCTTATGGAAAATTTTAAACATAGAATTTGAAAGGATTGCAAAGTGAGTACCTATAGGCTTAGAATCTTTAAAAGATGTATTTATTTATTCATAATTGTTTAAAACTATGTATATGTATGTAGATGTGTGTGTAGATGATGTTTGTGTATATGTACACCCATGCACACAGGTGTTCAAAGAAGCCAAAAGAGGGTGTTGAACCCCCGGAAGCTAGGGTTGCAGGCGGTGTGAGCTGATGCGTGTGGGTGCTGGCGGCTGAGCTCAGGTCCTCTGCAAGAGCAGTGACTGCTCGGACCTGCTGAGCTCTCACTTCTCTCCAGCCTCTGTACTTACTCTCCTGAGTCTATAATTAACATTCAGTTTTATTTCTTTAGTTATATATTTGTTGAATTCTTTTTGGTAGTTCCTTGAAGATAACTGACTTCTTTGTGGAAAAGGATAGGTTGGTATTTCTTAACCCACTGCACATCTTTTGTGGTGTTGGTCAGACTTGTGTGTTTCTCTGATACTTGATTATTTTGTGGTCAGTTAATTTCAGATGAATTTCTGATAGATTATGTTATAAAGACAGATGGGAAGCAAAATTGTTGGAAGAAGAGGTTTTGTTGTCATGGAGAACAAATTGAACCAGCCACCTTGCTGTGTGGATATCACTGTCCGTTTATTTCTCACAGCCACTTCATTAGCCACGTGTGGTGGCTTGTCATACAGAGTAGGGAACTGAGGTCTAGTGAGACTAAATGAGTTACCCAGTACTAAGTAAGGTCCTATCTAAGCTGGCATTATTGGTATTCAGACCCATGCAGGGCTGACTCCCGAGAGCCCATGCTTTGAGACAGATGTCTGCACTGCTGACACTTCCCTTTCTAATGGAAGTTACGTTTTGTATTTATTTATATTTCAGGTTTGTATAAGTTTGGGGCCATACTTAACTTGAACCTGGTTTAATAGTATTCTTGTGTAAAACAGTGTATTATACCAACATTTTAATGACTAGTACATTAAAAAATAGTTATTATTTTTGAGTGTGTGTGTGAGTGTGTGTGTGTGTGTGTGTGTGTGTGTGTGTGTGTGAATTTGGGTATATGCATGTGATTGCCAGTGCTCTTGGAGGCCAGGGCGCCTTATTCCTCTGGAGCTGGAGTTACAGTCAGGAGCCTCGTAGTGTAGGTGTTGGGAACTGACCTCGAGTCTTCTCCGAGGGGGTGTACACAGAACACACAGCTGAGCTGTCTCTCTAGCCTATGACTAATACTTTTATGACTGAGAAGTCCTTGAAATTCTTGAGGAGGGAGGCCCCTATTTTAAATCAGATGGCCTGGAGTTTTTTAGTGACTTCATTCTTTAGAGAATGAAAGAATTTCTTTCTTTGTATTAAGTGGAGGCACATATAGTTCTGCAGTTATCCAGATAAATATTAGCAAATGTGTTTAGGATATGGCACAGAACACTAGAAGTTCTTTCCTGGTTTGGTGTGTGTGTGTGTGTGTGTGTGTGTGTGTGTCTTTTTGTAATGCTTGGGGTTGAATCGAGGGCTCACGCAAGCTGAGTAAGTACTCTGCCACTGAGCCGAATCCCCACCCCTCATCTGGATTTATTTTTTAATGAAGTTTTTGGGATGTTAGCCAGTTGGAAGTACATTCTTGATGACCCAGACAGGGGCCTGAAGCTGCTCCTGGTGAGCTCTGGCTGTTTATGACCCTCTCTTCAATTTCTCTGGAGTCTTTCTGGGATTTATTTATTTTTAACAGCCTCATTCTATTGCTCTGGCTGGCCTGGAACTCACTATATAAAGCAGGCTGGCCTTGAACTCACTGAGATCTATCTGCCTGCCTCTGCTTCCAGATAGGATCAGCAGTTTTTAATCTTTTTGGAGATCGCATATTCCTTTTTGAAACCAACGAAAGGAATGGACATTCTCCGCAGAAAACATACACGCACATACACTTTTACCTACAAATTTTGTAGGGTCAGTAATTTCCAAGACTGTAAGCAAAGGACTCCGAGATGGGGGGACACGTGCAGTAATGTCCACCGTAGGGTCTGTGGCCGTAGAAGGGAAGTCAGGGCGTGGCTGCAAAGTCAGATCCTGTCGGGAAAGCTGGGGGAAAGTGTCCATTCCTCCCTTGGGGGGCCCCAGCCATCAGGAGTTAGTTTTTCCTGCAACAAATATATGTTTGCTAAAGAACAAACGATGCTTTAAAGGAACAAAAAGGGCCCTGTAGAGAGACTGTCTCAAAAAAAAGAGCAAAGGGAAAGAGTAAGATTTGAGGATAAATTCACAAAAAAATCTTGTTAGTGTCTAGGATATTGTAATTTTGAGTCTTTGAGATGTCTTATGTCTCCTATTTTATTGAAAAATTAAAATGAATATTTGTTAATAAGATAAGATTCTTAGGGATGGATGAATTCTGTGATGATTTTTAACCTTTCAATTGAGTTTTCTCAGAAGTCTTTGTTTTTGTTTTTGTTTTTGTTTTTCGAGACAGGGTTTCACTGTGTAGTCCTGGCTGTCCTGGAACTCACTCTGTAGACCAGGCTGGCCTCGAACTCAGAAATCCGCCTGCCTCTGCCTCCCACGTGCTGGGATTACAAGCGTGCGCCACCACGCCCGGCTCTCAGAAGTCTTAAGAGCTAGGTGAACTCCTTTGCCAACCCATAAGTTTAGGTCTCAGTTTCTTGTCCCTACTCCCCTTGTGTCTTGATGCACTTGACGACAGACCCCAGCTCTAAACTGAACCCCAGGCATCCCACTACTGAGCTCTGTACCCCTTCTTGGTCTCCTCTCCTTCTTACTCCTCCTTTTTTTTTTTTTTTTTTTTTTTTTTTGAGACAGGGTTTCTCTGTGTAGTTCTGGCTGTCCTGGATCTCACTCTGTAGACCAGGCTGGTCTCGAACTCAGAAATCCGCCTGCCTCTGCCTCCCAAGTGCTGGGATTAAACTCCTCTCCTTTCTTGCCTGGTGTTTTAAAAGCGGGGTTTCATAGCTCATATTGGCCTGGAAGCAGAGATTCTCATGCTTCTGCCTCCAGGGATTGCATTTGAAAAGTTGGAGTTTCATATTCTGGTTTCTTTTCAGATTGTGTAAATTGGAATTTCTTTCACAAAGAGACACCCCCCCTTTTTTTTTTCAAGATTTATTTATTTATTATATTTGTAAGTACACTGTAGCTGTCTTCAGACACTCCAGAAGAGGGCATCAGATCTCATTATGGATGGTTGTGAGCCACCATGTGGTTGTTGGGATTTGAACTCAGGACCTTTGGAAGAGCAGTTAGTGCCCTTAACCACTGAGCCATCTCTCCAGCCCTCACAAAGAGACCCTTAATTTTTATGTATAGAACTGACTGTTTTGGTTAAATCACTACTTTTAAGAATTTGCTTATAATTAGAATTTTAGGCTGAGAAATGTCAGGAAGTTTTGAGGATCACAGAGTTTTTCTTTTTCTAATTTTTTTGAGACAGTGTCTTGCCGTAGCAAATCCTGGTGCTGCTCCTGCCTGCTCCAGCTTCCTGAGTGCTAGGCTGACAGATGCACAGTGTCATGCTCAGCTCAATTTACTGCTAGATTGCTTTTTTTTTTTTTTGGATTTTTTGAGACAGGGTTTCTCTGTGTAACCCTGGCTGTCCTGGAACTCACTCTGTAGACCAGGCTGGCCTTGAACTCAGAAATCCGCCTGCCTCTGCCTCCCAAAGGCGTGCGCCACCAACGCCCGGTGGCTAGATTGCTAAACTAGAAATTAGGGAGGAGGCTCGCTGAGGTCTCTCCTTTCTGCTGTGTTTATACAAATGGGTGTTTTAGATACCCGGCTCTGAGGAGGCCGGCCTAGGGCTGAGAACTCAGGGTGGCTTGTTACTAAACTTGGCGTGCTTTCCAGGGAGGGAAAACCCTAATGGTTTGGAACAGAACTGAAAAAATAATTTCACTTCAACAGGCAGATAAACTTTAAATACTTAAGTAGTAGAGGTCAGGTGTGTCTTGTGAGAGTCATGCGAGGGGACTTCAGGCCAGTTGCTCAGTGGTTTTACTGAGGCAGCTCACTAGGACAGCGTCTGGGAAGGCTGTTCAGGCTGTTGAGTATTTGTGGGACTCACTGGCACCTTTCTTGACAGAATTTACTGTTTTTCCATACTTTTCCTTGTTTCAGGCTGTGTACAAGTGAAATGAATAGGTTGATTTGTGTGTAACTGTAGATGTGTATTTTTGGTTTGGATAGATTATACAGAGTTTAAAGTGAAATATATGGAGCAGAAAATGTTTAGATTATCCAGATATCCAAATTATCCTAAGAAATTATCCAGGCTGACTGGGAGAACAAAGAAAGTTGGGTCAGATAATAGAATTTTTTAAATAATTTAAAAATTTTTATTTTATGTACATTGATATTCTGATTGCATGTATGTCTGTGTAAGGGTGTCAGATGCCCTGGAACTGGAGTTACAGACAGTTGTGAGCTGCCATGTGGATGCTGGGAACTGAATCCAGGTCCTTTGGAAGAGCAGCCAGTGCTCTTAACTGCTGAGCCATCTCTAGCCCTTGAAAATAATGGAATTTTAGAGAGGTAATCTTGCCCTTTTAGAAGCCAAGAGATAGAGGAAACAATACTTTTTAACTATCAAGATAATAATTGGTATAAAGAAAGGCTAATTTGAAGATATGGGGAACACCCACATTTACTCTTAATCTCTACAAGGGGAGTTTTTTAAAAGGAAATTTCTGGGGTTGGAGCTATGACTCAGTGGTTGAGAATGTATAATGCTGTTGCAGAGGACCCAAGTTTGGTTTTCCAGCACCCGTATTGGATGGCTCACAGTGGCCTGTAACTCTAGCTCCAGGCCTCCGGCCTCTGCATTTATGTGCACATACCCATACATACGTATAATTAAAAATAGTAAAAATAAGTCAGAAAGGAAATCCCTTTGAAGTGTAAGTGAACAGACTGTAATAAAAGTGGGAGAAAATTTCAAGCCCTTTTGATTGTATTGTACATGTGACTGGTTAAAACAAGGAAAGCAGACTGTGTAGATGGCTAAATGAGCTTTATTTCTTCCGGCATCACTGTCTTTCCCACATCCTTCCCTGAATCAAGCAATGTGTAGCATTCTGGACTAGAGGAAGGGTAGGTCTTTCCTTGCTTGCATTTCCGCTCCCTGCCGTAAGTTCACAAACAGCCTTTTCACCTTAGGCTCTGAAAGACAAACAGCTTTTCTGTAACCAGATGAATCTTTTGATTTTATGGTTCATACTGTGACACTGGAGTGGGGATAGGAGGGTGGAGTTACAAAGTGTTTGAACCCGTCTGGTTTATGGGACTGTTTTTTTCCCTTTTTCCCCTTAGGAACGGCGTGAATGTTGAGGGGGCGACACACAAGCAGGTGGTGGACCTGATCCGAGCAGGCGAGAAGGAATTGATCTTGACAGTATTGTCTGTACCTCCTCATGAGGCTGATAACCTAGATCCCAGTGACGACTCCTTGGGACAATCCTTTTATGATTACACAGAAAAGCAAGCAGTGCCCATATCGGTCCCCACATACAAACATGTGGAGCAGAATGGTGAGAAGTTTGTGGTGAGTGTCAGCCCAACTTGATCCTCAGTCTCATTATGAGTATATTTCAGGAGGAGAAATATGACTGCAGCCTAGGCCAGTTTGTCTGTCAGGAAGTTGGGTTCACTCAGAGGTCTTGACACTTGATTTATTGCAGGGTGTGGCCTACAGTAATGAAGAGTCCTGTTTCTGCTTAAGTACAATTTCATTTGATTTTCTGACAGTTTCAAGTTTATATTTGTGAATTTCTTTTTTATTTTCAACATATGTCTTTGCTAGCTATAGTCTGATTTACTGTTGGCTCTGGAGCTTCAGAGTGAGGTAATTTTAAAAGGCATCTTCCTGAATGTGTGGATAATACAGAGGTTTGTCATTTTGTAACCTGTACATTCCTATGATCACTCCTCTCCATACCTTGTTCCTTCAGCTCTTGGTGATGTCTGTGTGCGTGATTAACTCTTTGAGTTTTCCCCTCAAGGCCCTAATATATTTTGACTGCGAATCCCTGAGCTGTTTTGCACATTTCTGTTTTGTAGATAAGTAGAACTCCTCTTGAAGTTTAGGTGACATGTGACAGCCTGTTTGCCATGCTGCTTCAAAACTTAGTTGCTGCTGTTAATTTTTTCCTCTTGGTTGCACTGTGTATTTATTTGCCTTTAATTGTTTCTGAAACATTGACATAAAAAGCATAAATTATTTAATTCTTTGTAGAAATGTAGTGGGTTCTGTTAGATGTTGGCAAATAGACTGCAGGTGTTTAGAGCTGTCCTGTCTAGTTAGAGCTGGGAGTCTAGCTCAGTGGGTAGAGTGTTTAACCAATACACACAGGTTCTGGGTTTATCACTCTATAAAATAAAATCTAATCTGCTGACTAAAGTAGGATTTGCCCCATGTGTAGGAATGCACTGCTAATGCTTGTGGGATTCTTCCTGGGGCAGGGGATGCTGAACAAACGAGCTAGCCGGGGCAGTGGCAGGTAGGTTCGTGTCAGCACGGCCCCTGTGTTCTTAGAGCTGTGCACACACTGTAGAAATGAGAGCTGATTGGTTATGGAACTTTTTGAGAATTAACTTTGGACTTTGGAAACTAATGTAGCCTTGAGACAAAGAATGAAACTACTAATATTGTTCTTTTGTAAAAAGTCAGTTTTATTAGCAAAATTTTTGTATGTTAACTTTCATCTGCCTAGGTGTCCAGTATTATGATTCTAGTCTTATCTACTACCACATAAGGACAAAATACTTTGAGCAGCCTCAAGCTCCCCTGTTCTGTTTTATAGTTAATTTCCCTTGTTGACTAACATTTATCTGCTTTCTGTCTCTATATTTTGTTCTTTTTTTAAACGCCAAACAAATAATATGTACTTGTATTAGTTACTGCACCAAAATCCTGGACAAAAGTAATCTGAGGAAGGGAAGGTTTATTTTGGCTCATGGTTCAAGTGTGCTGTGATGTCAGGGAAGGTGTGGAGGCTGGAGTGTTTCTAGTCGCCATGGCTGGAAGCCATAGGCACTTGGTCCCATCATGCCCACACCCGGGAGGCAGAACGAGATGATGCTGGTGCTTCACTTGCCCTCGGCTTTGAACGTTTTACTCAGCCTCTGTGGTGTTGCCCACATTAGGGTAGTCCTGCCCTCCTCAGTTAAACTTCTTTGGAAGTGAAAGGTTATCTCCTGGTCTGTATCTAGTCACATTAACAATAGAGATTAGCTGCTACAGTCATGTGTATGTGTGAGTGCACATGCGTGCGTGTGCATGCAGAGACCTGTCCTCGGTTCCTTTCCAACTTCCTTATTATTAGCTCCTCACATCTATTTATTTATGTGTTGGGGTTGGGGTGTGGATGTTTGTGTTCATGGGCGGTCATCGAACAACATGTGGGAGTTGGTTCTCTCCTTCTACCATGTAGGTTCCAGGGATTGAACTCAGGGCCTCGGGCTTTGTGGTGAGCAGTCTCAGCAGCTGAGCCATCTTACTGATCCTCTTCTATACTACAAGAAACCGCAGAGCTGACAAGATGGCTCACTGGTTAGAGTGCCTGCTGCACAACTACGAGGACCTGAGTTAGACTCCATGGAACAAGGCAGACGGTGGAGGCAGGACCGCTGCTGGGTGTGCTGGCTGCCTGCCTGTCTGAGAACTGAGAACCCTGCCTCCGGGTAACGAGGCAGCAGTGATAGAGGACATCAGTGTCCTTGTGTCTGTACACCACATCACACAGGAAGGCACGAACACATGCATCCACTGCACACATAAATTCCCTGCCAGACTAGGATTGGATGTGTAACTCAGAGGGGAGATAATATGCTTAGCATACATGAAGCTCTGGTCAGGCCCTCGCACCACAAAAACCAGGTGTAGTAGAGAACATTCCTGTAATCTTAGCACGCAGGAGCTAGAGACAGGAGGATCAGCAGTTTTTCTGCCTTAGACCAGAGATGTCAGCTCTTCTTAGAGCAGTTGATTATGAGCTTCTTTGTGGAACCAAATGTGGGCTCTCTTAACCACAGAGCCATCTTTACTACAGACTATTCTGGTTTTTATTTTGGTAAGATTTACTTTTTTATGTATGTGTGTGTCTCTGTATTGGTATATGCTAACTGTTTGTAGGTGCCTGCAGAGGGGAGAAGGTGTTGGATCCCTGGGGCTGGAGTTATGGGCGGTCGTGAACTGCCTGCGTGGTCCTTTGCAAGAGCAGGAAGTGTGATTAACCACTAAGCCATTCCTCCAACCCCCTCGTGGGTATAGCGGTATCCCACTTCAGTTTTAGTTATACTTCTCTAAAATTCATTGGTAATGAATTGATTTCCGTAGACTAATCACCATTCATCTGTTATCATTGGTGTGGAGGTTCTATTAATTTTCTGTCCATTAAAATTTTGGTTGTTTTATTAGGGAAAGGGGAAAGCCTTTGGAATGTAAACAAAGAATATAGAAAAGAAAAAAAGAAAAAAAAGAATTATGTATACTGGGTATAAATTCTCTCTTAGAAAGATGTTTTGTAAGTATTTCTCCTGGTCTGTGGCTTGCCCTTTTATTTTTTAAACTGTTTTAAAGAGTGGAAGTTAGAAACTTTGGTGAAGTCCACTTTATCAAATTTTAATTATTGGTTATGCCTTTGATGTTTTAGGAAAGCTGTCCCACCCCAGAATGTCCACCTCCCCCTCTTCATCAGGGTCTTGCATATGGCCTAGTCTGGCCTAGCCCTCATCTTTCTGCCCTAGACTTCTGAAAGCTGAGACTGCAGTTACGTTCTACCAAACCCGACTTTATTATTCTGTTTTTTATAAATGTTATGGTTTTATATAAAAGTTTATGATTACTTGAACTATTTTTGTAATGTTATTGAGAAATTTATGGATTTACACAATAATGTATAAATCATTACTATAATCATTCTTATGTTATATAGTTTGCTGTTATTTAGAGTGTTTACAGGTTGTACCACAGCAATCAATTCTACAGTGTCTTCATTACTTTGCTACAATATATAGCCACCTCCTAAACCTTTCCTCTTCCTCCACCTCTAGGTTATACTAGTGTGCTTTCTGTCCTATAACTTGATAGATACTGAATATGTCATATAGGACTTTTGAGTGTGACTTGCTTCTTTCATTTAGCGTCTCTTCAAGGCTTACCTGTGTTATGTTATGAACCTGTATTTTATCTTAAATTCCATTAGTTTTCTATTGCATGGTGGATTTATTAGGCAAGGTTTTCTGAATGAATAGAACTGATAGAATTTTTTTAAAGATTTATTTATTATATATGTACATTGAAGCTGTCTTCAGACACACCAGAAGAGGGCATCAGATCTCATTACAGATGGTTGTGAGCCACCCTGTGGTTGCTGACCAGTGTGCTCTTAACCTCTGAGCCATCTTTCCAGCCCAGAATTTTTTATAAATGTGTGTGTGTGTGTGTGTGTGTGTGTGTGTGTGTGTGTGTGTCTTAGGGTTTTATTGCTGTGATGAGACACCATGACCAAGGCAACTCTTATAAAGGAGAACATTTAACTGAGGCTGGCTTACAGTTTCCGAGGTTTCATCTATTATCTTCATGGTGGGACACATGGCAGAGTCTAGGCAGACATGGTGCTGTGTTGCATGAAATATTGAAAAGGTAGAACAGGCACCTTTCCATGCTGGTGCCTCTAACTCTGCCCCGGCAGCCTGGAGAGTCATGGAGATTCACGGGCCTGGAGCTTCTGAAACTCTGCACTCAGCTCGCTAGGTTCCCACTCTCAGGTAGATACCATGCCAACCCCATGCAGCCAACCCCATGCCAATCCCACACAGCCTTTGTGGAGCACCTCAGGCAAGCCCACGCTTGGCCGATGTACCTTTCTCTCTTTAAACCCGTAAAGGAAACTGCAACACAAACTTAGTTCAGAAACAGTGGTAATCCAGTCTCTGGGTGCAACAACTAAAACCTAATCTTGTAAACCTTATTAAAATCTGATCCCTTTGATGGTGGATCCTTGTGGATCCGTCATGATACTAGGAAACTCTCACAGCTACATCTCACCCCTCTCTCCTGCTGCTTCTCTTCCTCTGTCCAGCCTGGAAGTCCTGCCTACTTGCCCAGTGATTGGGCAAGTATTATCCTTTATTCATTAGGAAATTAGTTCACAAGAATAGCATCAGGCCCATCCACAACAGTGCTGGAGATGGAGCTAGGAGTTCTACATCTTGATCTGAAGGCAGCAGGAGATTGTGTACAATGCTGGGCATAGCTTGAGCACATATAAGACCCCAAAGTCCACCTCTACAGTGATTCACTTCCTTTAGCAAGGCCACACCTTCTCCAATAAGGTCACACATCCTAATAGTGTCACTTCTCTTATGGGCCAAGTATTCAAACACATGAGTGTATGGCTGCCATACTTGTTCAGAACGAGAACACACACACACACACACACACACACACACACACACACACACGGCTGTGCTGTTATCTCTTCAGTCCCAGTTTGGCGTAGCAGCCGAGCAGTGGTGGCACACGCCTTTAATCCCAGCACTTGGGAGGCAGAGACAGGCGGATTTCTGAGTTCAAGGCCAGCCCGGTCTACTGAGTATTTTCCAGGACAGCCAGGGCTATACAGAGAAACCCTGTCTCGAAAAACCAAAAAAAAAAAAAAAAAATCAAAAAACCAAACCATATGTAGCTGGGCATAGTGGCTTATGTCTGTGCTTGGGTTATGGGTGTAGGTCACTCCATCTGGCTTAAATATATATTTTTAAAATATTAATTGTCACAGATACTTTACGAGTACAGTATGACACAGCAGTACCTATATACAATGTGTAATCAATGTAGAGTAGTTGAACATATTTGCCTACTTCCTGATGGAACAATTCCAGCTTTTCCCCATTGGGTGTGATGTAGGCTGTGGGTTTACTGTGGTTCTCACTGTGATGAGATGCAATCTCAGTATACTTCACTGAAGGCTTTTTTTTTTCCTGGAGGAATGCTGAACTTTTTCTGAATGTATTGAGATGACGATGTGTTTACCCTTCATTATTTCATGTGATATATTTATTGATTTGCATGTTTCATTTTCTTTTTCATCATCTATAATTTTATGTGTTGTTACATTTAACTTTCTAATATTTTATTGAAGCTTTACATGTTTGTTCATTAAAGATACTGCTTTTTAGTTGTCCTGATTTGGTTGTACTGGCTCGGGTGTATGTGTGTGGGGAGGGTCGTGTGCATGCTAAGACAGTTATGGAAGTCAGAGGACTACTTGTAGGAGGAGTTAGTTCTCTTCTACCAAGTGAGTCACAAGCATTGACTGAGGTCATTAGCCTTGTCAGCACCATTGAGGCATCTTCTTGCCTTAGAATTTTCTTTAATTTTGTGTATTTGTATAGTAGTTGATTTGATTTAAAAAATATTTTTGACAGGTTCATGCTTATAAATAATACAATGTATCTTGATCATAATATACTTCAAATCTACTTTCCCACTTCCCAAAAGCACCCCAACATTTCCCCTTCACTTTCATGCCATCGTTTTGTTTATTGGTTGGTTGGTTGATTGGTTGGCTGCCCGCTGAGTTGGTGCTTGTTGTTGGAATGTTGACTGGCCTTGTGCAGGCAGCCATCGCTGCTGAGAGTTGACAAGTGCAGTGGTGTGGTGTGTGCCCAGAAGGCAGCCCTTCACAGCTCCCTTCCGGCCTGTGGCTCCTACACTCTTCATCCTCTTGACACAGTTTCTCGAGGCTTGAGTTGAGGAGAAATTGATACACATGGGCTGGGCTGAGTCCTGGATAGTTACTTATCCTCAGCTCTTGATCAGTTATCAGTCTGCATTAACTGCTGCTCATTTCCACAGAAGCTTCTCTGGCTGGGATTAAAGGATGCATTGATCTGTGTACATAAGCAGAATTAATTAGAAAACCCCTTGACAATGTGTCCATTTAGCAAGACCACAATCGTGGTTTCCCTCTAGCACTTAGGATCTTCTGCAGTCGTGGGCTGTGGACCAGACTGGCCTACCAGGTGTGGAGTGTGAGCAAGCCTCACACTACTTGAGAAGCCATTGCCGCCACCGCTCTGTATGCTGCAGGGGCACGAGTGGGCATGTCCTGCCTCGCATGTCAGTACCGTAGCATGCAAGGCTCCTTGTGGTCGTTGGCTCCATGGGTAAGTTTTCTTTCCCAGCAGCCCGCAGAGGACCTCTGACACTTTGAAAGCTAGCCAATAGGAGGATGTTTTCAATCAGTTTTATTTCTCTGTGTGTGTGTCTGCAGCAATAAAGTTTGATCATCTAGTTTTGATGGGTAAGCAAGAACAATGCAACAGCCTGTGTTTTGAGGCCCTCTGGGGCTTCCCTGACCAATAACATTTCATGCCTCACACTGAAATTTATTAACTCGTGTCTTTTTAAATAGCTGGGCAGTGGTGGTGTGTGCCTTTAATCCCAGCACTTGGGAGGCAGAGGTAGGTGGATATTGGAGCTCAAGAGCAGCAGCCTGGTCTACAGCTTGAGTTCCAGGACAGCCAAGGCCACACAAAAACAACACAAAAACCCAAAGCCAAAAAAACTAAAACAAAATACACCCCCCACACCCCATTATACTTTTAAAGTGCTGGGTTGTTTTTTTTCTAATTTCGTGAGGGGAGGGGAATAAGGAGGGGGGGCGCAGGCAGGCAGAGACACAGAGAATAGAAAAGACACAGGTTGTGACCATAACCTTTAATTTTGTTGAAACTTGATTTATACCCTAACATGCAGTCAGTCCCACAGCATTCTATTTGATGACGAAACAAATGTGTATTCTGTAACTCTTAGATAAAGTATTGTAGAAATGGTTTCTGGGTGTTTTTAGTCCTTTGAATAGGTTAGCCTTGACTTTTTTATTGTTGATATTTTTGAGGGGTTTTGGTGATTATGCAGTGATGAAGGCATTGTGTCAAGTTTCTAACTATTGTATTAGAGTCTTTCTCCTTAGTTATAATAATGTTTGCTCTATTATAATTGGATGCTTTGGGGTATACATATTTGCAATCCTTATTTCTTTTTGTTGATTTGTCTCTTTATTGTTATATATTGATAACTTATCTCATTATATATTTTTGATTTTTTTTAACTGAAAACCTATTTGAACTACTATTGCTTGCTTTTGGCTTTTGTTTGCCTGATTTACATTTTTTGGTCATTGTCTTTACTTAGTAAACTGAATTTTCTACAAGTAGCTTAGTATTGGTCCTGTTTTAATCTATTCGGTCTATATCTTTTAAGGGGGAATTTAATCTGGTCACTTTCAAGATTGCTGATAAATAAAAACGTTCTTGGCATATTTTTCCTAGTAATTTTGTATATTTTTTGTTCATTTTTTAACATTATTTATTTTATGTATGTAAATACACTGTCATTCTTAGACTCACCAAAGGAAGGTATTAGATCCCATTACAGATGGTTGTAAGGCACAGTGTAGGTGCTGGGAATTGAACTCTGGACCTCTGGAAGAGCAGTCAGTGCTCTTAACTACTGAGCTATCTGAATAACCTTTTTTGTTCATTTTTGTGGTTTGATTTTTTTTTTGTATTAATAAGGTTTAATTGTTTTCTCTTCCTCTTTTGTGTATGTATTCTACTGGTGAGCTTTGTGTTTTCATGATGATCATTACCATTTGATTTTTTTTCCTAGTAGAGGACATGGTGATGAATTATTTAGATTTTTACTTCTCTTCATTTTTCCTTCCTTTTTCTTTTTCTTTTTCTTTTTTCTTTTTTTTCTGGTTTTTCCAAGACAGGGTTTCTCTGTGTAGCCCTGGCCATCCTGGAATTCACTCTGTAGACCAGGCTGGCCTCAAACTCAGAAATCCACTTGCCTCTGCCTCCCAAGTGCTGGGATTAAAGGCAGGCGCCACCACCGCCCAGCTTTGACTTTTATTTTAAAGATGTATATAGGGTTGGGAATTGTTTGGTTCTTCACATCATTGTCTTATAGTGTCAAAGGTGGTTCAGTCCTCATGGCAGGGTGGACATGGTGCCAAGAGCCCGAGGCCAACATTACCTCAGCAGTTTGGAAGCAGAGATATGCTTTGCCATACGGGTGGGCGTGTGTGTGTGTGTGTGTGTGTGTGTGTGTGTGTCTGTGTGTCTGTGTAGTGCTGACTGTCCTGGAACTCAATCTGTAAACCAGGTTGGCCTCAAACTTAAAGGATCCTCCTGCCTCTGCCTTCTGAGTGCTGGGATTAAAGGTGTGAGCCACCACTGCCCGGCCCGTGTTTTTCCTTTGTTGAGGCAGGGTTTTATGTAACTTGGGCTTGTCTCACTATGTGGCTAAGAAGGATGCTGATTCCCTGCCCTCCTCCATCTCCAGAGCATTGGGGTTAATAGACAAGCCTTACTGCCAGTGTAGGGCTGTGTTGATGAATGTAGGTAATATGCATATCCAGAGCATGGCATGTGGTAGAGCAGAAAATATATCAGTCAATAGTGATACATGGGTGGCAGGTGGTACCAGTGGGCCCAGCTGGGGCCCCTGTCTGTTCCAGTGTTGCATGGGTAACTTTGCAGGCATTTTATGGCTAACTTGCATATCTACTTCCTGGTGTAGAGAGAAAATGGCAAGGTGAATGAAGCCCTGTAGAGGTTCTCAGGTCTGGATCCATCAAGCTGCAGGTTCTAGGGGCAGGTACTTTCCTGCTTTGTAAGGCCAGGTGTAGGAGTCTCAGAATGAGATTGGAACTAGGTAGGGATGGATGAGTTCAATGTAGTTACAGTCTAATGGACAGTGACAATATTGGGCTGCTCCCCCAAACTCCCCAGGGCCTGTGCTGGTTGCAGTCTGTTTAAACAGCAAATGTTTCAGGTATCCATGGGCCTCTTGTTTATCTTTTTCTTGTCATATAGAGACCCTCTTGGCTCAGGGTTAATCTTGAGAGAGAAAAGGATAAGACCTGTAGTTCTTTTATTCATTTTAGTTTCCTTTATTCATTTTATTCATTCATTTATTCATTATTTTTATAAGTATGGTCTCACTGTTTAGCCTCAGCTGGCCTGAATATTGGTATGTAGATCAGGCTGAGTGTTGGGATTAAAGGCATGTGCCATCCCCATATCCTGACTCTTTATATTAATTGTGACTGTTAAATTGTGAAGATGCTGGGTTCTATAAATCTTCTGAAGAGTACTGATGATTTGCTTTATTTGTATTATCTTCTATCTCAATTTACTTTTCTCAACATTGGTGGTAGTGTGTGTGTGTGTGTGTGTGTGTGTGTGTGTGTGTTCCTTTATGCATATATGTGTGTTTGCATGATACATCTATATGTGTGTGTTACATGTGTGTCATGTATATATATATTTCATGTCTAGGTGGGTGTATGGATACATGTGGTATGTATGTATATACGTTTGCATGTCTGTGGGCTGGTGGGTGTGTTTGCATGTGTAGTGGCCTGCAGTTGACATTGATGGCCTCCTGGATCATGCTCTGTCTTATATATTGAGACTACTTGAACTCCCCAATCAGAACTCCCCAATTTAGCTTGTCTTGCTAGCTGACTTGCCTTAGGGATCCTCTCCTTTCCCCTCTGAGGGGCGAGAGTTACAGGTTGGGATCCAGACTCTGGTCTTAATGTTTGCACAGCAAGCACTTTATCTACCCAGCCCCTTCTGTGTTTTGAGATGGTTTCCTGTAGCCCAAACTGGCCTTAAACTTATTTCAAAGCAAGAAGAACTCCTGATTCTCTTGTCTCTTGTTTTTCAAGTACTGGGATTACAAGTGTGTACCACCATGCCTGGGAGCATAAATATTGGTTAGGTTAACCATATTCATGTCACAAAATATCTTTCTCAGCCTTGTATCTGACAGGGTTTGACTTACCTACTTTGTCCATTGAGTCATCCCCAGCCTCAGCTGTGCTTTTTGGGGTCTGCACACAGCATTCAAAAAGATATTAGTTCAAATTACATGTATGCTTATTCAAAGAGTAGCCCCTCCTCTACAGCCCTTCTTCTGGGCACCCTCACTACCTATTCCTATGGCAGCCACAGTGGCTTATGGTTCTTTTCCTATTTAAGCCAAGGAGATATTAGATTTCTTTCTTTCTTTCTTTTTTTTTTTTTTTTGGTTTTTTGAGACAGGGTTTCTCTGTGTAGCCTTGGCTGTCCTGGAACTCACTGTGTAGACCAGGCTGGACTCGAACTCAGAAATCCACCTGTCTCTGCCTCCCAAGTGCTGTGATTAAAGGCGTGTGCCACCACTGCCTGGCAGAGATGTTACATTTTCTTTTGGTGGTTTTTGTTGTTAAGTGATTGTGGTGTGTGTGTGTGTGTGTGTGTGTGTGTGTGTCTGTCTGTCTGTCTGTCTGTCTGTCTGTCTCAATATGTAGTCCTGTGATAGCCCCAAACTCTTGGCTCAAGTGATCCTCCTGCCTCAGCCTCTCAAACAATTGGGATTGTAGGATCATGCCATCTATCTAGCTTTCAGAGTTGTAATTACTCAAATTGTGCTTTTTGGTCACTTAAATCCGTAGCAATGAAAGTCCCCTAAAAGTAGTTGACCCTGTGTCTTAGGGTTTCTGTTGCTGGGATAAAACACCATGACCTAAAGTAACTTGATGAGGCCAGGCTTTATTTCAGTTTACAAACCTTAGGTCACAATCCATCACTGAAGGAAGAAGTCAGGGCAGGAACTCAAATGCAGGAACATGGAGGAGTACTCCTGATGGCTTTCCCAGCCTGATTTCTTTCTCAGTCAGAGACACCTGCTCAGGGCTGACACCTTCCATGGTGAGCTAGGTTTTCCCACATCGAGCATTAATCAGGGAAATGCCCACAGGTTTGCTTAAGGCCAATTTTACCAGAGGTGTTTTCTCAAAATTCCCTCTTCCCAGACATGTCTAGGTTTGTGTCAATTTTACAATAAACTAGCCAGGATAGTTGACCCCATGTTAATTTAATATACAAACATATTCACTAAAACTATAGCCTTTCCCTTCTCCCCCTCCTTCTCCTCTTCCTTCTCCTCTTCCTCCTCCTTTTTGTTGTTTATTTGAGTCAGGGTTTCACTGTGTAGCCCTAACTGTCTGGAAAATCTGTAGACCAGGCTGGCCTTGAACTCACAGAGATCTGCCTGCCTCTGCCTCCTGAGTGCTGGGATTAAAGGTGTGCAGCACCACTGCCTACTGCTGGGCTTCACCATTCTTTTATTGATCATCCTGAAGATCTCATACTAATTCAACATCACAATCTGAAATATTGCAACTTTTAATAGCTCCACAGTCTTTAATATTTCAATTCCTTTAAAACATGCAGTTTCTCTGAAATATCTATAGTCTTTCTAAAATAACTAAAATCTTGCTAAAATTTCTAACTCTCCCCTTCTGTAAAGTCAAAAGTAAGTTACATACTTTCATGCTTAAAGATGAAGAACCAGGGTTGGGGATTTAGCTCAGTGGTAGAGGCCCTGGGTTTGGTTCTCAGCTCTGAAAAAAAGAAAAAGAAAAAGAAAGAAAGAAAGATGGAAGAACCAGGGCACATTTATAATCAAATCATTAAACTCTGAACAGTCATGGCTTTTCTGTCCCAAAGTTCCGAAGTCCTTCCACAATCCCCACCCCCACTCCTCCCCCCCCCCCCAAAAAAAAAAAAACCTGGTCAAATCTATCCCAGTAATACACCATAACCTGGTACCAATTTCTGTCTTAGTGTTTCTATTGCTGTGATAAACACCATAACCAAAACCAACTTGTCCAGACAGGGTTTCTCTGTATAGCCCTGGCTGTCCACCTGCCTCTGCCTCCCAAATGCTGGGATTAAAGGCGTGTGTGTGCTACCACCGCCCAGCTTCTGGTCAGGAACTTAAGGCAGGAACTGAAGCAGAGGTCCTGGATGACCTGCCCAGGGCTGGCAGCACCCACCTCAATCATTAATCAAGAAGATGCCCAAGCCTGGAGATGTCTCAGTGAATCCAGAGGACCTGGATTCAACTTCTGACACTCACATAGCAGCTTATAACTGTTTGTAACTCCACTTCCAGGGGATCTAACATCCTTATAGTTAAACATGCAGACAAAACACCAATGCACATGAAATAAAAAGAAACAAATCATTTTTAAAAAGAAAAGAGGCCAGCCTGGTCTACAGAGTAAGTTCCAGGACAGCCAGAGCTATACAGAGAAACCCTGTCTCGAAAAACAAAACAAAACAAAACAACAACAACAAAAACAAAAACAAAAAAAGAAAAGAAAAAAAGAAAATTCCTTACAGGTTTGTCTACAGACACTTCTATTGGGGCCATTTCTCAATGTTGAGTCCCTTTATTCAAATGTCTCAAGTTGACAATAAACAGGCGGGACCCCCTGTGCTGCTTTCTGCCTGCTGCTTTGACTCTCCTCTGCCCTTCTGAGAGCTTTGTAGATGCTGACAGAATACTCAGGTTTGTTTGTGTGTGTTTTGTTCAGAGTTTTTATCAGTAGGAACATTGGTTTACAATGAGTTTATGTAATACCTGAAGTAGAACCTAGAGTTTTATACATTTTTTTTTGTTATGTATAAAAAGCTATTATTGATGGACTGGCTTCTTTAACACTATTAATCTTTATCCTCGGTAATACTCTTTGTTCTAAAATGCTTCTCTGGCTACTTCAACTTTATTTTGATTATTGTTTTCATTATTTTTACTATGTTCTTTCTTTTTTGCTGTTTATATAATTAGTGTGCTGAGGGGTTTCCTTTTCTCTCTCTCTTTCTTCCTCTCTCTCTCTCTCTCTCTCTCTCTCTCTCTCTCTCTCTTCTCCTCTTCCTCCTTCTCTCTCTCTCTCTTTTTTTTTTTTTAAAGAAAAAGTCCCACTATGTAACTCTGGCTATCCTGGACCAAGCTGGACTCACAGAGATCTGTCTGCCTCCTTGAGTGCTGTGATTAAAAGTGTGTGCCAACATGCCAGGCTTTAAAGTATGTTTCTTATAGAAAGCTTCTAACTGGGTTTCTTCGTGTAACCTGGTAAGGCTAGTCTTTATTTGAAGTATTAAATTATTGACAGTGTAATTATTGCTATAATCAGTTACTCTGCCATCTTACCCATTTGTTCTCTAGGTCTCATCTATCTATCTTTTTTTTTTTTTTTTTTTTCTCCATTTCAGCTTTTGTCTTTAAAAGGAGTGAGTGATGTACAGGGATGGCTAAATGCTTTATAGACAAGGAGAACTGAGCTAGAACCAACTTGTTCATCACCTTCCTCATCTTTGTCTTCCTTCCTCCCCTTCCTTCTTTTTCTTGCTCTTTTCAGCCTTGTCTGTATTTTTTTTTTTTTTTACACTTCTGCCTCCTTTTGAGTTAATAGAATAATTGTCTCTACTATTGTTTTACTAGTATTTGTTCTGTTTGTTTGTTTGTTTGGTTGGTTGGTTTTTGGTTTTTTGAAACAGGGTTTCTCTGTGTAGTCCTGGCTGTCCTGGAACTCACTCTGTAGACCAGGCTGGCCTCGAACTCAGAAATCCGCCTGCCTCTGCCTCCCAAGTGCTGGGATTACAGGTGTGCGCCACCACGCCCGGCCTAGTATTTGTTCTAAATACAGTATTCATCTTAATTTATAAACATCTACTTTCAAATATTTTTCTGTGTGTTTGTCATACCTCCATCCTTTGTATTATTGTTATTACTCATTTACTTTTTTGTTGTGATTCTGTTACACTGTTAACTTTGCTTTAAAGGATACCTTTGGGGTGGTTGGCAGGGGTCACACTCAGCCTGTGGCAGTCACTGAGCTCCGCCTCCAGCCTGGCCACCTAGGCTCTCAGATTAGGAGTGTGCACTGAGCCAGGCTCCAATTCCTTAACAAATATTTTATTAATTATTATTTTTTTTCATGTTTCTTTTTTTTTTTTCTTTTTTGAGACAGGGTTTCTCTATGTAGCCCTGGCTGTCCTGGAACTCACTGTAGACCAGGCTGGCCTCGAACTCAGAAATCCGCCGGCCTCTGCCTCCCAAGTGCTGGGATTACAGGCGTGCGCCACCACCGCCCGGCTTAATTATTATTAATATTGTGTGTGTGTGTGTGTGTGTGTGTGTGTGTGTGTGTGTGTAGCATGTTCACACTGCTGTGTGCTTGTGGAGGTCAGAAGACAACTTTCTGGAGCTGGTTCTCACTTAATGTGGGCTGTGAGGATCAAACACACACACTTGCAGGCTGGCTTAGCAAGTGCGTTTACCTGCTGAGTCATTTCGCTGGCCCAAAGCCGGTTACTTTTTTTTTGCTGTTGTTTATTTTCCTAGATAGGGTCTCATTATATAGCTCTGGCTGTCCTGGAACTCATGTGTAGATCAGGCTTGCCTCAAACTGGCAGAGACTCGCCAGCTTCTGCCTCCCAAGTGCACCGCTGCCCCTGGCTCTTCCGGTTACTTCTAAAGAGACTGAAAATAGTAAGAAAAAGAAAAAAAAAGTTCACTTTAACCTGATCCTGTTTCTGGTGTGGTTCATTATTTTGTGTAAATCTAGTTTCATCTGGTATCACATTCCCTCTGCCCAGAAGAGCTTTAGGTATCATTTCTTGTATGCAAATGTGTCTGTCCTCTTCAGTTTTTGTTGGTTTGAGAAGTTTAAGAACAACAGTAGGTTGTGTATCCCAGGCTGGCCTCCAAGGGCGACCTTGGACTCCGGATCCTCCTGAGCTGTCCTCCTTGAGCTGACGACAGGAGTTTACCACTATTTGTTTATGTGATAGTGGGGATCAATCCAGAGACTCACAGGCTAGAATCTCTAGCTACAAAACTGAACTAAAGCTCTAGTTGCTGTTGGAAAAAGTTTGGAGAGCCAGAGTGACTGCAAGCCTGTAATCCTAGCACATGGGAGGCTGAGGTGGGAAAACGATTGTAAATTTAAGATTAGCATAGACCATGCCGGGAATTCTAGGCTAGCCTGGGCTATAGTGTGAGACCCAGTCTCAAAAAATGCGAGGAGAGTTTTCGTTGCTAACGCTTGAGAGGCGACACAGGTGAATTTGAGTTTGGGACCAATTACATAACAAGCTAGATATCATATTCATAGAGATCTGCCCGTCTCTGCCTCCAAGGGCTAGGATTAAAGATGTGCACTGAGAGCTGGAAGATACTTTGATAGGACACAGAACTATGGTTTAATGCTTTTCTTAATTGTTTTTTTAATTATAAGAATGCTACACTATGGGGGTGAGAGTGGCTCAAGGCATGAAAACATGCTCACTGCCAAGCCTGGCAGCCCGAGTACATGCATAGTGTCCACGGGGGAGGGGAGGGGAGGGGAGGGGAGGGGAGGGGAGGGGAAGGGAGGGGAGGGGAGGGGAGGGGAGGGGCGCCAGGTCCTGAATGCTGTCCTCTGAACCTTCATGCATATGGCGCGCGCGCGCGCGCACACACACACATACACACACACACACACAGTGTGGACTTCCGTTTACATAGTCTGTGATGAGAAGTTTGCTCATTTTATTTTTTGGTCTTTTTTATATAATATTTTAGCTCCCTCTGGCTGTTTTCAAAGTTTTTTTCTTTTTTTTCTTTTTTTTGATTTTTTGAGTTAGGGTTTCTCTTTGTAGCTCTGGCTGTCCTGGAACTCACTTTGTAGACCAGGCTGGCCTCGAACTCAGAGATCCACCTGCCTCTGCCTCCCAAGTGCTGGGATTACAGGCGTGCGCCACTACCGCCCGGCCAAAGTTTTTTTCTTTATGTAAGTCTTAAGAGGGTTTTTCTCGCCGGGCGTGGTGGCGCACGCCTGTAATCCCAGCACTTGGGAGGCAGAGGCAGGTGGATTTCTGAGTTCGAGGCCAGCCTGGTCTACAGAGTGAGTTCCAGGACAGCCAGGACTACACAGAGAAACCCTGTCTCCAAAAACCAAAAAAAAAAAAAAAAAAAAAAAAGAGGGTTTTTCTCAGTTTTTATCTTGTTTAGGGAAACTGATTTAATATCTTTTGTTAATTTTAGAAAAATTTCAGCCAGTGTGCCTTTATTTCTTCAGTTTTTTTATTCTTTTTTTTCTTAGCTTTCTTTCTTTCTTCTCTCTCTCTCTCTCTCTCTCTCTCGGTTGTTGTTGTTGTTTTTTGTTTTTTTTTTCGAGACAGGGTTTCTCTGTGTAGCCCTGGCTGTCCTGGAACTCACTCTGTAGACCAAGCTGGTCTTGAACTCAGAAATCCGTCTGCCTCTGCCTCCCAAGTGCTGGGATTAAAGGTGTGCGCCACCACCACCCGGCTAAAAAGATTTTTTAAAGATTTATGTGTATGTGTGTTTTGCCTGCATGTATGTGTAGGCATCCTACGCATGCCTGTTGTTCTTGGAGACCACAGGAGGGTGTAGAATCCCCCGGGACTGGAGTTACAGAGGATTGTAAGGCACCAGAGGTTGAGGAGAGCTCTACCTGGGCCCTCAGGAATGCCGGTCTGTGCTCTTAATTGCTGAGCCATTTTCCAATGTCTCTTCTTGTCTTCTGGAGAGTCCAGTTTCTTGTTTGTTAGACTAGTATTGGGCTGAAGCTTTTGGATGACCTGTTTATCCTGTTTTCCCTTCTCCTGTTCAATCCTGTGTTCGCTTGTCTCTGTGTAGATGGTGTTAGCTGGTCTGTTTTTACGTTCCCTCATTCTTTGTCATCATTGTATACTGATAAAATTAAGCACTGAAATCACTGGGCATTGGAAGTGCCCAGGCTTTTTCTGTTAGGGCGTTGGGTATGCTGTAAACTTGGCTTAGGTTTTGCTGTAGCTCTTCTCACTGTATTCCTGGTGGGCCTCAGTTCCTCTTTATTGGCTGCTGTTGCTGCTGAGAGTGGCAGCTGGGGTTCTCAGTATTCTCCCATTGCTACCCGGGTCTCTAGACAACGGACAAGTTTGCTTTTGTTGTTGTTGTTGTTGCATTTATTTATATTTATTTACTTACTGTGTATCTGCTTGTTTATTGTCGGTGTCTATAGAGGTCAGAAGACATCTCAGGAGAATTTCCACCACGTGGGGTTTTTCTTAAAAAAGATTTATCTATTTTATGTATATGAGTACACTGTAGCTGTATTCAGACACACCAGGAGAGGGCATCAGATCCCATTACAGATGGTTGTGAGCCACCATGTGGTTGCTGGGAATTGAACTCAGGACCTCTGGAAGAGCAGTCAGTGCTCTTAACTGCTGAGCCATCTCTCCAGCCCCACCATGTGGGTTTTGAGGTGTGTGTATTAGACAGGGTCTCATGATGTAGCTCTGGTTGTCTTGGAATTCACTATGTCAGCCAGTGTACCCTCAAATTCATAGAGACGTGCTTGCCTCTGCCCCCAGAGTGCTGAGATTAAATACATGCACCAACATACCTGGCATTGTATAGCTTTTTAAAAAACACAGTAAATTATAAAGTGTTGGGGATCAAACCAAGGGCCTTTGAGTATGCTGGGCAAGTGGTACATGAGCGAGCACATCCCCAGACAGAGTAGCTCTTACTCTAAGACTAATGTTTGTTCGTTCATTTGTTTTTCAAGACAGGATTTCTCTGTTTAACAGTGCTGGCTGTCCTGGAACTCGATTTGTAGACAAGGCTGGCCTCAAACTCACAGAGATCCATCTGCCTCAGCTTTCTGAGTGCTGGGATTAAAGGCATCCACCACCACCACTACCACCATAGAACTAATTTAGTCTCCTTCCTAGAGCAGGCCCTTTGTGTTCTCTAAAAGCTACAAAATTCAGGGAAATCTGTTTTTTCCTGGTTGGAGGAAAGTTGAATTGTTCTAAACCCAGTTTGAACTCTGAGAGTTGCTCATTTACCTTACCCCTTGTGAGAGGCCTTTCCTCGGATTGCTGTTCAGTCAGAACCAAAGCTGACCTGGAGCCTGCTTGTGGTTAGCACCCTCTTGTGTGCTTAGCCCCACAAAGCTAGCTGCTTTGGCCTCCTTGGTTCTCGTGGTCTCCCCAGCCATGTTCTAGACGCTATCCAGGCAGAGAGCCCGGAGCTGGGGGGGAGGGGGCTCATCTTCCTCACTTCCTGTCTTAGGGAGTGCAGTTAGTAGCTGCCTGCTGTCTTCATGTCTGTACGAGTTGTTTTCTGTTTTCGTGTCCAGTTTTCTATTTTTTATAGTAAGAGGTTGACTATGGGCCACTTGAGGACATCCAGCTTAGGTGTCCTATAAAGCATTATATGATATTTAGGGAAAATAATTAAAAATTAATTCAAATATTATTTCAAAAGAAACATAACAAGTTTAAAAAAGAAAATGAGAAAAAATGGCAGTAAAATTACATATTATAGAAAAATTTTACAGTTCTTAGTAGTAAATATTGGCAAGTAGTTTTTAGATCCTTTTCTGGTTTTATTGAGCAGAGTGTGAGTGCAGAGCACACTGGCCTTACTTGTTTTCCGTGGTCCTCCTGCCCCCGTTCCCTGACGGCATGCCTTGCCACACTCCACTTAGAGTTTGTGTCCATGGATAGAAGATAATCTCCTTTGGACACAAAAGTATTCTTTATGAAGAAGAGCGATAAATTATACTCTTAAAATTCAGAGCTTTTTGCGGTGCTTGGTGGAATTGCTAGCAAGGAAAAAAAAAGATTGTAATCTGAGCCATATATGGAGGCCCCGCCCTAGAGAGGTGGAACCGGGCGAATCAGGAGCTGAAGGCCAGCTGCAGCTACACAGAGAGCTGTGTGAGACCGTCCTAAAACAGACACCTAAAAACCAGGTAATTGCCGGGCGTTGGTGGTGCACGCCTGTAATCCCAGCACTTGGGAGGCAGAGGCAGGCGGATTTCTGAGTTCGAGGCCAGCCTGGTCTACAGAGCGAGTTCCAGGACAGCCAGCCAGGACTACCCTGTCTCGAAAAACCAAAAAAAAAAAAAACAAAAAACCCAACATGTAATTAAAAAATAAAATTAAGTGTTTGAAAGACCCTTAAATAAAGTAAAAACAATGAAAATGGGAAAGATATTCACACTGTGACCATGTGAAAAAGATATGTCAACCACAACAACAAAAGGCTGGTCTTGGTGGCGCATGCCTGTTACACATTGCATCTGGGAGGGATGAGCGAGAGGATCTTAAGTTTGAAGCTAAGATCTTGTCTCAAAAGCAAGCAAACACAAATTCCCGTAGAAAAACCACAGAGAGCGGGAAGTGGTGGCTTGTTCTTTTTTTGGCTCTAGCAGGAAAATCACTTGAGCTCAGGAGTTTGGGGCCAGCTGGGCAGCATAGTGAAATACACATCTCAAAACAAACCAGACAACCACTGGAACTCAACAAATCCATGAAAAATGCACACAGGTTTTATGTAACAGTCGGTGACCCACAACAGTTGGTATTACACACACAAACATGGCCTGGCCATGGCTTCTCAATAGCTGGAGGAGCACACCTGTAGTCCCAGTACTCAGTAGGAAGGCAGAGGCAGGTAGAGCAAGGCCAGCCTGATCTACAAAGTGAGTTTCAGGACAGCCAAGGCTACCCAGAGAAACCCTGTCTTGGAAAACTAAAACAAAACAAAACAAAAAAACAAAAACAAAACAAAAAGGGATACTTGGACAATAAATAATAGGGAGAAAGTTTCCATCATAGAGAAGCTTTGAATGTTAAAAGAGACTTTGGATGTTTTAAAGAGACTGAGCTTTTAAAGAATTAGGACTAGGACTTTTTTAATTTTTATTTCTGAGATAGGGTTTCTATGTGTAGCCCTGGCTGTCCTGGAACTTATTCTGTAGACCAGGGGGGTGCTGTCAGACTTAGAGATTGAACACATGGACCACCAGGCCCAGCCGACTGTGGACTTTTAAAGTTAGAGTTAGTTTTAAAGTTAGAATGTTGTAGACTGTGATGTTGATATGATATGGGGTCTTGGAGATGATCTAAAAAGGAAGGTCATGGCCTTCATAAGTTATCTGTTTGTGTGACATGTCGATAAGAGGCCCACTGTCCTGACTAGTAAGGACTATTCAAAAGTCTTCAACCTCATCCCATTGGCAGAAATACATTTCTTTTCACATATCGGCTGGCCTTGAATCTGCTGTATAGCTGAGGATGTGTCCTGAGTGCTGGGATTATATAGGGGTAGGCCCACCATACCTGTTTGTTTGGTCCTGGGGATCAAACGCAGGGTTCCTGCATGCTAGGCAAGCACTCTACTGATCATATTTCCTCCCTAGCCCCTGAAATGATTTTTTTCTTAGCTGCTACAGAAAGGAGTATAAGTTGTAACAAATCTTACAGCTTGGCTGGACATTGTCTTGTGAGGCTAAAATGTACATATCTTTAAATCCCCAGTCTAGGTCTCATCTCTGTATGTACAACAGGAGGCATGTATACAAACGTTTATAGCAGCATTGTTCACATTGCTAGCTAAATTCAGAAACAACCCAGATGCCAACGAGAGAAGAAATAAAACAAAATGACCATAGCGTTGATGAGATGGCCAAGCAAGTAAAGGCCACCTAGCCAGAAAACCTGACTTTTCCTGGGTGTCACATGGTAGAGAGAGCTGACTCCACAAGTTGTCTCTGACCACCTTTGAAATGGCTGTAGAGCTAGCTAGTGTGAGCTACACATGTGTCAGTCAGGCCATGCTGCTCTATAATAAATCCTGGGTTTCCTCTTCCTTCCTTAGTAAACTTTTGCCGTGTTTATTAAAATGGTTGTGAACATTCCTTGTGCGTAGAATACACCTAGTATACACCTGACTTTAGATGACTATGAGTTCTTTGTTCTTCTGTCTCACCAGGTATACAATGTGTACATGGCTGGGAGGCAGCTGTGTTCTAAGCGGTACCGGGAGTTTGCCATACTGCACCAAAACCTGAAGAGAGAATTTGCCAACTTTACATTTCCTCGACTTCCAGGAAAGTGGCCATTCTCATTATCAGAACAACAGTTAGATGCCCGGCGTCGGGGGTTGGAAGAATATCTAGAAAAGGGTAAGCCAGGCTTCATTTCCTAGCAGGTAAAAGCACTTGCCACCAAAGCGTGATCTGAGTTCAGACCCCGAGACCCATGGGTAGAAGAGAAGGGACTCACACGGGTTGGCCTCTCACCACTGTCCAATTACAGTGGTAGGTGTATGCCCCACCCACACGGGTGAATAAATAAATGCAAGTTTTAAAAATGATTAAAAGGTAAGCCAGCCCATTAAACTTTACTATGCTGAGTGAGTATAGATTCTAATTCCAGAATTGCATAGCTGTGCTTCCTAAATGTGAGTAGAGTGAGGAAATCGTGTCTGTGATAGGAAGTGTTAAATGACCTGCACCTGAGGTACAGCTGAAGCGCTCACGGTGGTGATGGGTCCCGCTGTGCTGGACTGCAGAGAGCGTCAGAGCAGAAACGTGACGTTGTCGGTGGCCCTGCATGGTCTTTCATTTATAGGGTTATAGTTATCTATAAATACATTACTATGGTGCATTGATGATTCTTGGTTCACTGGGTTGTCCTGGATAAAAATTCCTTATTTATTTATTTATTTTTTTTACAGCTGTTCCTGTATAGGTTTGCTTATCTATTGACAATCTGAAAGTCTGCTTTTTCTTAGTAGGGAGAATTAATAAAGCTTCCAAATGATAATTTAGGATTATATTGATGTAATACTGCAGTAGTTTGTTTCTCTAGAAAAGCAAAGAAATAACACAGATAGGAATAAGATCATCTTGTGGTTGTGAGAAGACACTTGCCTGGCTGTATTATATCATAGCTATATAGCTTGCTAACTGTGTGTCTTAATTACATTTCTATTGCTTTGAAGAGACACCGTGACCAAGGCAGCTTATAAAAGATAGCATTTAGTTGGGGGCTTGCTACAGTTTGAAAGGGTGAGTCTATGAGCGTCCTTATGACAGGAGCCCAGAGGCAGGCAGGCAGGCAGGCAGGCTGGGGGCTGAGAGTTTACACCTCATCCACAAGAGAGACTGGACCTGGTGTAAGCTGTAGAACTCTACAAAACCCACCCCAGTGTCACACTTCGTCCAACAAGGCCACACACCCTAGTCCCCACTAGACAGTTTCAACAACTGGGAATGAAACATTCAAACACATGAGTCTAATCTCATTCAGATCACCCCACTGTGCAATAGGTTTTTTTAGAATATTAGTTTAAAAAAATAATTGTGTAAAGACTAATTGGCATAATTTAGTTAAAACAAACAAACAAAAAAACCCAACTAACATTGGCAGTGAACCTTCTTTCGGAAAGAAAGAAGGGTTTTTTGTTTGGTTTGGTTTGGTTTGGTTTGGTATGGTTTGGTTTGGTTTTTGGTTTTTTGAGACAGGGTTTCTCTGTATAGCCTTGGCTGTCTTGGAATTCACTCTGTAGGCCAGACTGCCTCGAACTCAGAAATCCGCCTGCCTCTGCCTCCCAAACACTGGGATTAAAGGCATGTACTACCACTGCCCGGCTGAACCTTCTTTCTGAAGAGCTGCTTTTTAAAAGTAGTGGCACCCCCTGTTTTTACCTTTTCCTAAAGTAAACTGGCCCCCTGAATACGTCTTAGAGATGTTAGATAGAGTACTTTAAGAATGAATGCATTAAAATTGTCAATGTAATTTACTATCCTTGGGGTGGAGAGCTATCTTAGCTTACTAGGATTCCAGTTACTTAGTTACCTGCTTCTCTCCTCTCCTTCCTTTGTTCTTACTTTCCCTGAGTCTTGCCCTCTGTGTCTCTCTCTGTCTTCTGTCTACATCTTTAAATTTCCTTTTATTTTACTGTTCTGTACCATATTAGCTGAATTTACCAGGTCTTAAGATTCATATACCAAGGATACATATATTAGGTTATAATTGCCTGCTGCTACTTTAAATTTTTCTGTATGTTCCCTTCCACATCCACATCCTGAGATGTTTCTCTGTATAGACCTGGTTGTCCTGAGACTCAACTCTGTAGACCAGGCTGGCCTAGACCTTACAGAGATTACCTGTCTCTGCCTCCTCCTGAGTGTGGCGATTAAAAGCATGAGCCACCACGGCAAGGCTTCGTATACTTTTTTATACAAGGTTTTGCTGTGTAGCTCAGCTTAGTCTAGAAATCACTCTGAATCAAGCTGACCTTGAACTTGCAGCAAACTTCCAGCTTCGGTTTCTGAAGTACTAAAATTGCAGATAGGTGTGACCGTGCTTTGCCCTGATGATTTAAATGTAAACTTTTTGATATATTATTTATATTCCTGATTTAGGGCCTGATGCTAGATACTGTCTTTGTTTTCTACAGTGTGTTCAATCCGAGTCATTGGTGAGAGCGACATCATGCAGGAGTTCCTGTCTGAATCTGATGAGGTAGGTGAGCACTCCCCTCCCTGATCATGTCTTGCTGCGCTCACTATGGGAAAAAATAGAGATAGTGTTGTGGGAGGAATTGCAATCAACTCTGTGAATGAGTGGATTCTTCTATTTCCTTTCCGTGTGTATCCACCCTTTAATACCTAGAGCCAGGTTCACCTTCTCTGTTTTTTTTTTTTTTTTTTTTTTTTTTTTAATTTTTTTTTTAGTTATGCTATGAAATAACCTTCACTCTGGTATTTTCAGTTACACTTGTATGTGCAGATGCACGTGTCACTATATTTTGTCCATGTTCCCTCACTATTGTGAGCTCGTCGCTTCCCTCTGGCCTCCTTCTTGGCTCCAAGGACTCCCTCGTGCTTTGGCCTCATTTATATTTACGCATTCAAGTCTAGAGTCTGCACGGGAGAGCAGTGGGGTGCAGTCTTTCTCTCCTGTACTGTTCTCTTTTGACCCCATCCTCTTTTCTGTTAGACGCCCTTTCCCCTTCATGTCCTGTACATTTGTTAAAATTAAATTTCAAGTATGAGAGAAAGCATGCTTGTCTTTGGTTTGAGTCTGGCTGATTTGGAGTGTGGTGATCTCCAGCACCGCCCGTTTTCCTTGTGAGTCTTCTGTTCTCTCAGCTGGAGCTAGAAACACTTGCTTCTCTTCACTGTGCTGACCCTCTCAGTATGTCAGTCTCCCTTTTGTTTGCTATTTTTGAAGTTATTTTAAAGGTAATTTTTTCATCTGATGACAAACAGCAGCCACAGTGGTTATTCCGGACATGCGAGTTGGTACACTGTATTTCTTGGGATTCGAGTCTCTCTGTATTTCTGAGGTATTGTTAATGATTATTTCTACATTGTCTGGTGGACCCTGATCATCAACAAACATGGTGACTCTTACTGTATTTAGAATGCTATAAAGTTATGTACAGTGGCTGGCTGATCTCAAAGCCCCTGGGGCATTGAGTTTAGGAGTCTCTTCTGTGGGGACCTTTTCAATGCATATGTGGCAGGACTAATTGAAAATTCATTGCTCTATTCTGTTACTGTGAGGAAATGCTGGGATCCTCTCCTCTCCCCTTCCCTCTTCTCCTCTCCGTTCTCTTACCCCTTTCTCCCCTCTCCTCTTCCCTCCCCCTTTCTCTTCTTTCTCCTCTCTTTTTCTCTCCTCTCCCCTTCTCTACTTCTCTTTGCTTCTCTGTCTCTGAATAAAAGCATGACTCATCTTTCATGCTAAAGAAAAAATGTCATTCCTTTTAGTAACCATACTTCTCCATTCACAGCTAAGCTTCTTAAAGGCTGTTCCATTTTACTGTCATTTCCCTACTTAACAGCTAGAAACTGGCCCACCGTTTTCAGGATTCAGTTGGAAATCTTACATGGCACTCACTAGGCCCATCATGACCTGGGCCCTCCCAGTCTCTCTAATCTCAGTCCCATCCTTGTCTAATATATTATTAGTCCAAACATTTTGGAACTTTTATTTTTCCTTTATGTTGCTTCAACTCAAACCTCAAAACTCATGCAAGCCAAGAAAAGGCTCTACCACTGTGCATATCTCTGAACCCGAGGAATCCGATTTCAGCATTGATTATCTGTTGTATGTATATGTAAGCAGTGCAGTGCATTACAGCATGGAAGACAACTTGGCAAACAGTTGGCTCTTCCTTCCTTCCACCGTGTGGGTTTTGGGGACCAAACTCATCAAGGACATCAAGTTTAGTGCAATGCCTTTATCAGCTGAGCCAACCTACTGGCCTTCTCATTAGCCATGGCGTACTGCTGATTTCCTTAACCCATTCTGTCCTTCTCTAGTGTTATGGCCTCTTCTAGGGAACCTTCCCCACTTTATTCCGTGCCCATCTTTCCCTCCATGATCCTTTACAGCAGGTCAAAGGTCACTCCTCTTTGACCACTCGTCTGGGTCTCTACTTTTCAGCTGTCTTTACCTGCTCCCTTTGCAGTCCCTCATGCTCTGCTCTGTCGGTCTTGGGACTGGAATCTGTTCCTTGTTACTGTGACTTTTCTCATTCCCTGTTATGCAGAGGCAGCTTCTAATCTGCCATTTTCCTGGCCCACCTCTTTAAAGTCTTTCCTGATGACTCAAGTCATCAATTTTTCATTCTAGAAAGAACTTCTGCATAACTCAATCATTTTATTGCCATCTCATTTCTAATTTTTATACATATAATCAGTTTATCACTTTATATTTTTTGCTTACAAGAGTGTGTGAGCTACCAGTAGGTAAGAGCTAAATCTTGATTATCTTTATATTCCCAGTGCCTTACCACAGTATCACACATGGCAGAGGTGCTTAATAAGTGCTAATTGGCTAGAAGAAGGATGAGTATGGAATACTATTATCCAGCAATTATCCTTCATGGATAGATCTTGCTTTCCTGACTAGATTATAGGTTTCTTGTAGATAAGGGTATAAAGTATAATAGTGCCCTCTCTTTAGCCATGGTTTTACTTTCTACAGTTTGTTATCTGTGGTCAGCCATGGTCTAAACATATAAAATATAGTATTTTAGAAATAAACACTATGTAAACTTGAAATTGTGTGGTATTCTGAGTACCACAATGAAGCCTGTGTCCATTCCATGTTGTCCGCCTGGGGCCTGAGTAGTGGTCCAGTATGTCTGCTCTGTCTGCCGCCTGTCTGGTGGACCCAGGAGCTTGTCAGTCATCAGATTGCCTGCACTAGCATCACTTCCTTGCTGATTCAAATACTCTTAGCCCTCCAGAGCAACACATAGACCCAAGGGAACCATAGAGTATTTGCCTTGCAACAGTAAGAAAAAGAATTCTGGTAAGATTGCTGAGGTGCAAGGGAATGTCTCTTCTGTTGATGAAATTGTGGGCAAGAAAAAAGTTTATGCTGGTTTTGCTGAAACACCTTAAACTGTAAAAGTTATGGCCACAGTACATGACAGTTGCTTAGTGCAGGTGGGAACAGCATCTGTTAAGGGTTTCAGAACTAGCCATGTTTCCTGGCATCCCCTGCGGATCTTAGAATAGAACCTCCGGGGGTAAGGAGGAAGCATCGTAATGTGTAGGGTGCTTTTAAGCAAAGAGTAGTAATGTTGTTAATGGTCAATGAGAATGAATATTCCTAGGTGATTATTTTTCAGTAATAAAGATTAGAAGCTCAAACTCTATTAGACGTTGGGTATGGTGGTTCATTCCTATAGCATTCTAGAGACCACAGGAGGAAGAAGGATGGCATGGTGTGTGTCTTGGCTGCAGGGCAAAACTGTGCCGCAAAAAAACAAAACAAAAAGACAAAGATAAACTGTTAGAAAAATGTGTTGACACTAGAAATGGTTCAGCAGTTTAGGAGTCTTTGCTGCTCCTGTAGAAGGCCTGGGTTCAATTCCCAGCAGTGAATGGCAGCTCCCAGCTCAGCTGCTCTGGGGCTTCCTGACCTCTGAGAGCACTGGGTACACACATGGTGCACATAACACCTGTCAGCAGTGCCCAGCACATGAAATACATCTAAAAAATTAAAATAAATATGTATTGTCATCAAATGTAATGAGGATTGTGGGTCTTTTTTGTGGATTTGTGGTGTGTGTGTGTGTGTGTGTGTGTGTGTGTGTGTGTGTTGTTAGAGCCCTAAACATTCTAGGCAAGTGTTCTCACACTGAGCTGTATCCCTAACTCTGTGTTTATTTTTAATTAAGTAGAGTAAGAATTGTATAGTCTTTGCTAGAACATTAGGCATGACACAATTTACATCTATTTTGGGTTTTGAAGATGGTTTGATCATATCAAGGTTCAGAAAGGGCATCAGCATGTGCCTTAGCCTGTCTGGGTCCCCAGGTTCCTGCAGCCAGTGTTGCAACATCTCCAGTCTCCTGTTTCACTTTGTAAGTTGTAAATGGAGTGACAAGAGTGAACCGAGATCTCATTTGTGCTTCACCTAGACTGTTGGAACAGGATTCTGTTTTGAAGTGGCAACATATCTGTTCATCTTAAACAATAGCCTCTACAACCTAAAGCCAGCTTTATGAGTTGTAAATATATTAACTTTTAAGACTTCATTTTTTTCTTGTTTTAATAGAATTTACTTCCTGTCTCTTATGTTAAATACTATTTAACTAGCATGCAGCAAGGAGAATGAAGACTTACTGAGTTGCAAATTCTTTGTTTCTCTTTGTTTAGAATTACAACGGTGTGTCTGATGTAGAGCTGAGAGTAGCATTACCAGATGGAACAACCGTCACTGTCAGAGTTAAAAAAAACAGTACTACAGACCAAGTGTACCAGGTAAAGTCAACCTGACATTTGATGATGTAAAACTAAGAAAAAATTGAATGAGCTAATACATACAAAGTGTGCAGAGTACACTTACTAATCCATATTACTACTGTGAAGTTAACTTTGTCCTTCTTAAGAAAGGTACATGACAACTGGGTACATGGGCATGTGCTTGTATGCTTGTAATCTCAGTCCTTGGGAGGCTATGGCAACAGTTCGGCAAGTACTAGAATATTCAGGAGTCTAAAACAAAACCTTGCATTTTTTTTTTAAAGTTCAGTAAATACCGCACAGTGCAGTCAATGGTTATAAATAACTTTTCCTCCTCTTTTGTTGTTGTACCAAAAAACCCTTTTTAGCCAGGCAGTGGTGGCACATGCCTTTAATCCCAGCACTTGCGAGACAGAGGCAGGCGTATTTCTGAGTTCAAGGCCAGCCTGAGTGAGTTCCAGGGAAGCCAGGGCTACGCAGAGAAACCCTGTCTCAAACAAACAAACAAATAAAACTTTTAAAAAGCGTGGGTGTGGGTGTGTGCTTTTGTGGAGACTGCAGGTTCCAACGATGTCTTCCTAAACACTGGGTATCCTCCATCACTCTGTCTCCTTTGAGACCAACTCTAGGCTGGTGGCCAGCACACTCCAGCAGTCCTCCTGGTTTCACCCCCAACAGTGTTGGGATTGTGATCTTGAATGCATATAGGTTTGTGCTCACCTTTTTATTTGGATGCTGGGGGTGGGGGTGTCAAATATATTCTCATGCTTGTTAGCGAGGTTTCTCACCCACTAAGCTATCTTCCAGTCCCTTGTAAAAGAGAAAAAAAGTGTGTGTGTGTGTGTGTGTGTGTGTACATGTGTGTATGCACGCGTGTGTGCACGCGCGTGCCTGTGCACATGTACATGTATGTGTGTGTGCTTGTGGAAGCCAGAGGTTAACCCTAGGTGTCTTTCCTAGCTTGCTTCTCCACCTCGCAGACTCAGGCAGGGCTCCTGCAACCCTGGAAGTGACTAGGTTAGTGTTTCTAACCAGTCTGAGCAAGGGATGCCTTGTCTCTGCCTCCTGGGGGCTTGGATGACAGGTAGTCCTTAGAGCTCCCAGCATTTGTGTGGGCACCAGAGATTTGAACTGTGTTTCTCACACTTGTACTGCAAGTGTTTTTCCCACAGAGCTATTCTTTAGCCCTGTAAAAGCCTTTTAAACATATAAAACTCAGAATAGAATCAAATCATAAATTTCCCTATATATTTTTTTTGTTATATGAGATATTGAACCTGGGGACTTGGGCATGCTACGAGAATGCTGAGCTGAACTGTACCCCTGGTTCCTTCATTGGTCATATTTAGTAACAATCAAGCTCTACACATACATGTACACATACACGTACACGTACACCAGGTATCCTCTTTTCCTTTCTCTCTCAGGGTTTTATTTGTTTGTTTGTGTCTTTTAAGCAAACACCATGGTGCATGTTTCAGCATGCATCTAAAACACATATTCTTTATCCAGTGCCATCACCACATCTTAATAAGAGCGCTACTTCTTTCAACTCCATAGTTAGAATTTTTCAGTTATCAAAATGATTTTTTACAATTGGTTTGTTCAATCTGGATCTAAGCAGGTCCTGATCCCCGTGCAGTTTTGTTTCATCTACTATAAGCAGCCTCCCTTCCCTGCTCTGTGTGTACACTCCGGACGCTGGGCCATTCTGAGTTCACCCTTTCCTTGTAGGTCGTGTATCATGTCCCTCTAGTTCCCTGCATTTTCTATGAATAGAAATCTGCTCTAGAGGCTTTATTATATTCTAGTTCTGCTTTTGATACAAAATACAAATACTTCATAACAAGGCTGTAACAATATAGTATGTTGTTTCTCAGTGGACACTACAGTCTGTAGTTGTGATATGTGATTCATTAGTAGTTTGGTGGTGATTACCGGATCTCTTCATTACAGAGGGTCTGTGCATCGATAATTGTGGCCTTAATCAACAGTTTGTAAAAGCTGCAAAGTGCTGGTTTTCAGTTCTCGTGCACCCCCCCCCTTTTTTTCCTCCTTACACAGCTATAATTCTGTAAATAACTTTCCCTGGAGAAATAACAAATTAGAAAAAAGCTGTTTGGGGAGGAAGGATAAATATATAAATATTTGATTATTTACCTTATTGGTAATTTTCAGGGTAAAGAATTGATGCCTTAGTTGATTCCAGTGTTGTCTATTGCAACAATTGTTGATATTTTATTTTTAGTTACAGGTAAATTTCTAATTAAGTGTGATTTAATCAATAGCATGTCATTATCTCTTTGATGCTCTAATGGTTTCATCTTTGGCCAAAAGAAGTTCCTTCATGTTTGTTTCTGTATACTTTTGATGTGATCCATTAGCTTATATAGGCATTTTAGAATAACATTGTATCTTGAGTTTTTCTTTAGACATTTCCTGCCCTAGATCTAGAATAACCCTTCACCAATTAGTCTCGCTTCCTTTGTGAGAAATAATATTCAAAATCAGATCTGCGTGTCATCCAGTTGCTGCTTACAGGCCTTTGATATGAACTTGACCATGACTTTCAGGGTGACAGATGGATTTCTGTTATCAATGCTTATACAAAGTGCTCCTTTGTAGCAAATGACAAAAATTTACTCTTCATTTGATCATCTACAGTATACCGTGGCAGTTGACGTATGTAGGATTCTAGCCATCTTTGAAATTTTATAGTAGTGGAGTAATTACAAAATATGTTTTTACAGTTTTCAGATGTTCTATTCTGTACTTCTTTCAGAGTTTCTTTAGAAAGACCTGGGGTATTTTGTTGTCTAATTTTTTATATGTATGTGTACCTTTGAATGTGTACATAAATGCATGCAGTTATCTGGAAAGGTCAGAGAGGGCATTGGATACCATGAAACTGGAGTTCCAGTGCAGGTGCTGGGAACTAAGCTCCTGTCCTCTGTGAGGCAGTGAGTACTCTTATCTTCTGGGCCCTTGCTTTTCCCATGTAATTACTATGTCTTGTGGCTAGAAGTCACTTTGTAACTCCTAAGAGTATTCCAGTTTTGATCCAGTGCAGTATAGAATAGTGATTTAAAATACTTGTAATTTGCCGGGCGGTGGTGGCGCACGCCTGTAATCCCAGCACTTGGGAGGCAGAGGCAGGCGGATTTCTGAGTTCGAGGCCAGCCTGGTCTACAGAGTGAGTTCCAGGACAGCCGGAGCTACACAGAGAAACCCTGTCTCGAAAAACAAAACAAAAAAAAAAAATACTTGTAATTTCTGGTTCCTATTCAATATCAGATGGATTGAGGCTGGATATGTGAACAGATACAGGAAGTGATACAGTTGTATTTGGTTCAGTCTTCCAACGATTTTTAGCTATTTAGTGAATGCCTTGCTTATATTGGGAGTGCTTTTTAAAAACTGATTTTGTTACTACTGTTTTCTGTTTTGTGCTTTTTTTCTTTCTATGTGTATGGTATTTCAATTTTGATTTATTTGCACATGAAGTTCTTAGTTTCCAGGGAGCAATAATTGGTTCTTGTTTAATATGCTGCTTGTCAACATTTTGTTACTTTCATGAAGATATTAGTGATTGTAATTCTTAAGAAAGATAAGTGTAATATGTCCCCAGTTTAGAACATAGATCATCTGAAAAATAAAAAATGGTTTGTAAATTCTGACAAGAATTAACAATGCTTTAAGCTCAAGAATAAAGCACAGAGATGTACAGATCTAGTTCTAGGTCTATGAGGCTGAGGAAGGAAGACTGCTTGAGTCTAGGAGTTCAAGGCCGGTAGCTAACACAGTGAGAACCTGTCTCTAAAATAAACAAAATCAAAGGTTGAGGGGTCTGGAGAGATGGCTTAGCAGCCACAGTGCCAGCTGCTTTTCCAGAGGACCTGGGTTTGATTCCCAGCACTCACATGGCTGTTTATGACTGTCCATAATTGCATTCTCTGGGGATCTGCACCTTTTGGCTTTCATGGGCAACAGTCATGCAGGCAAAACACTCATATACATAAAATAAAAATAATGAAATAATCAAAGGTTGAAATCTTGCATGTTAATAGCCTATAGTAAACATAAGCTGAATATGTGAAACCAGGTCTCAGAGAATTTGTTCTCAGGCGTAATGAGGTGAGCCAGTGGGTAAAGGCATTTATTTTCCTCTATGCCTAACAACCAGAGTTTAATCCTTAGGACCACGTGGTTGAAGGAGAGCTGATTCTTCTGGATTGTTCTCTTTCATATAAGCTCACCCCCCCCCCACACACACACACACAAATTCTAAAGTAAATATTTTGAATATTTTTTTAAAAATTGTTTTCATTTTATGATCTGTCTTATCAAGTAATATTTCTTTAAGTGATATAAAAGACCTTTGTGGGGGCTGGGGAGAAAACTCAGTTCTAAGTGATCCATTGTCTTTTTCTGGTCTCTGTGGGTATACAAATATGTATGGCATCATTCACACCAACACATACGTATATATTAGTAAAGATATATTTAAAAAATACCTTTGTGGAATTAATTTATATTTGAGAAAGGAGATTTGACACTAAGGAGAAACTGTTGCTAACTTGTAGCAAAGAGACAGGTGCTCACAGAAGAGAGAGGACAGCTGTGTTTGGGTTTGTGCATCTGTGTGCACATGTGCACCTTAGGGATACCTGTGGGCCATGGTAGTTTTTATGAAGCCAGGATGCAGTGCCTCTGTTTCCCTTCTCATGCATGCACCTGCCCCCATAGCATTGTCTGGTCTTACTTTTCCTGAAATGATTGTGTCCTGTTTCAACTTCAGGCTATTGCAGCAAAGGTCGGCATGGACAGTACAACAGTGAATTACTTTGCCTTATTTGAAGTGATCAATCATTCCTTTGGTAAGTGCCAATAGCTGTTACTATGTTTTGTTTGGGGGTGTTTTAGTCTAATATTCATAGACAAAAACTGCGGAGAGGAGAGCCTACTTATTAATACTGCCTTCAGCAAGCAGACTTGGCAGATCTTATAAAGGCTTTCTGATCAATATTCATCCATTTTCTTCTCATGTCAGTATATAGCATCTTTGAATCCTTGCGAGCAGTCATCTTCTTACTATTTTTCTTTCCAACTCTCAGTGGCCTAACCCACAGATATAAATTGTGTTGTAAAGAATTGGTAATGGCCTCATCCTTTCCAAGCTTTCTATGAAGGAGAAAAATTGAGTCTGTCTTTTGAAGTATTGTAAAGCCAGGTAAGCCTCAAGAAAGATTAGGAGAGCCAGCGTAGGGATTAGAAAGAGTAAGCTAGGCATGGTGGCACACTGCAGTCCCAGCACACAGAAGACAGCCTGCTCAGAAGCTACTCAGACACCTGGAGTGTGATAGATGCCTTAGATTTGGGGAGTGAATGGATGAGAATACCTTTTATTCTGTATGAATAAATGCAGTACACTGAGAATGGCCATAGGAGAGTCTAAACGGCCCATAGCTGGGTAAGAGAAGAGGCTGCTATGAAGATGTTTGCTGGACCTAGCATGTCCACTTGGATGTTTGTAATGTAACAGGTCATAGATGAAACATTTTAACTGAATTTGGAGTTGGCACTCCACAGTCATGTTATCTAAAGGACCTGTTATCTAAGCAACAGATTCCACTTATTTGCTTTACTGGCTAGACTCATAGTTAGAAAGAGTGGATTTAGCTGGATAGTTGGTTGTTTTCTGCTCCTGAGGTAGAGCTGCTTGATGAATTTGAGCTGGTGTTCTAACTAATGACAACCTACCATTATTGGTTTGCTGTGTACCTGGGAAACTCCTATACATCGCTCTACTCAGCTTTCTTTGTTTTGTCTTCTTCAGTACGTAAGCTGGCACCTAACGAATTTCCTCATAAACTCTACGTCCAGAATTATACGTCAGCGGTGCCAGGCACCTGCCTGACCATTCGCAAGTGGCTCTTTACAACAGAAGAAGAAGTCCTCTTAAATGACAATGACCTTGCTGTTACGTACTTCTTTCATCAGGTGGGTGACTAGGTCTTTCTGCTAAAGGCTAGGCCCCGTCCTTGTATATAGTTAGTAATCTGACGTTCAGAGTGAGTCCCTGGGCCAGGTAGTGCTTAGAACGTGGCTCATCCCGCCTCCCAAGTCATAATGCAAGAGCTGCGCCAGAGTTTTAAAAAGTTCAAGCTTTTCATCAACAAAATGAGCCTTATGGTTACGTATATGTTCAGAATTTCTAAAGCAATATTATATATATTGTGTGGGTCTGGGAAAAGCAAAGTGTCTGGTTACTTCATTCTTATATCACAATCAATGCAGAGATTGTGATACAAATATAGGAATTTGTCTCCAGCAGCAAGTGTGTTATTCTTTGGTGTCTGTCACTCCACACATCATTAAATGTAATGTAGTTCTGACACTGTCTTCCTGGAAACATCAAATCTCTTAGATCAAGGGCAAAATTCTTCAAACTGTCCCCAATTTTAAACCTAGTTTCAAGTCCTCTGAAACTGGTAAGCTATTTGCTGCAGATCAAATTTCTGTGAACACACACACACAGCTGGTTTAAATAATTTGCTTACACTGCTCACAGAGCTCAGGAAATTTGATATTTACCAGATGTTTTAAAGAACATGAATAAGCAAGAAATACAATAATGTATAGTGAGCCCAAATAGGTCTAAAGCATAGGAGCTTCCATCTTGGAAGAGTTGGAAGTGCACTGCACTGGAGGTGGATGCATTCTCATGTTCGCTGTCCTGCAAACTGGCCCTACTAAGTAGACCAGGAGCTCCATCTTCTGGGTTTTGGACTGTGTGTGTGTGTGTGTGTGTGTGTGTGTGTGTGTGTGTGTTATATGTTTGTGGCATATGCATATAAATGTGCCAGTGTCCTTGCAATGTACGCATATGCTGAGGCCAGAGCAGAGCACCAAGTGCCTTCCTCACTCATCCTCTGTGTTCTTGTCTTAGATAGGCTCTTCCCTGAACCAGAAGCTCAGCCTTTGGGCTATGTTGATCTGCCTGTCTGCTCCCCACAGTGCTTGGAGCACAGGCATGCATAGCCCAGCCTTTTTTTTTTTTTTTTTTTTTTAACATGGGTAGTGAAGACTCAAACTAGCATGCTTGTAGAGCATGCACTTTCACCCACTGAGTCATCTCTTCATTTTTGTGTGTGTGTGTGTGTGTGTGTGTGTGTGTGTGTGCGTGCGTGTATGCGTGTTAACAGTGACTTAATACATGGACATGACTGTAATATAAGAAACCATATTAAAATGTGACTGGACATACAAGGGTTGGTTTAATGCTGTTAGCTTTGGTGGTGATACCCAGGTTGACCTTCTGTACAGCATTCCTTTCTCATAGTCCTGACCAAAGGTTCCCGTCATAAATGGGGATCTTTTTGTAAGAGGGTTTTGTTTCATCTGTGTATGTATTAGTGTGAAGAGCGGTAATGTGGGTGAACATAAATGCCTGTGTGGTGGAGGCCAGAAATCTACGTTTGGTGTTCCTTAGGAAGTATCCTCTTTATTTTTGAGGTAGAGTCTGTCACTAGGCTTGGGAAACATCATTTACGCTAGTCTGGCTGGCTCACAAACCCTGTCACTGCCTACCCAGTGCTGAGGTTATACATGTTTGCCTCACATACTTACACCATACTGAAACCCTCTGGACCCACTGTGCATTGGACTTTAGCCAAAACTTTATTAATCACCTGACCTCCATATGCCCCCTACTGGAACTGGAGCGCCAGGATACTTCTTGGGGTCTTTAAGAATCAATGTCAATTTGGAACCAGTATCCAGTTGACCCTGGAAAGTGTGTATGTTCCCTTTCTCCCAGATTACAGTGGCCCTTGTTAAAGTCTGTAGGTCCCTCTGGGGAAGAGCTAGAGAAAGGCTAACAGTAACTCTTAGGCACTTTACCAAGGTTCAAGGGATTCTGGGTCTGCAAACTGGCTCAATTCTGGTAATTGGGTCACAGGCCGAGTTTCCCCTTACCACCTTCCAATATATCCTTTCTTATTTAAGAGTTTTGTGGTTATACAAATAACAGGAATGCTGTAGGCTTCTTATCTATTTCATGCCTGTAAACACCACGACTGATTTGTCAGTACCAAAAAGGTCTTAAGGTCATGCTGCTATCAAAATCACTTTGCCAGTGCTGACCACCACAGGTTAGACCACTGTGGCAGGTATGCTTGCCGGGCCTTTCAGGACTCGGTGCTCCCGAGGGCCCAGTCAAACCCGTCACATTGTATTCATCCAGCTGAGAACGAGGAGAGGGTGACTGCAACACCCTTCAGAAGTGCCAGTGCCCTCACCGTTTTGTGCTGCACAGGATTACTGGCGGGGATGTCTTCTGGGCCTTCTCATTGTGCAGGATTAGATACACGGTGTCCCCACCCTAGCACTGCAGTTTCCCTGAGCCTTAGGATCCTCCTCAACACTGAGCCGAGGGCTAGCAGGGGTCTTCAGCTTCATTTCTTTAGGCCATCTTTAGGCAAATGCTTCAGCCAATCAGTCAAAGTTTTGATATACCTTTTAACTACATGAGATTCCATATTAAACCTAGTCTCCACTTAGAGATTATGTATAAACTCAGCCTGATTGATCCAGTTTTATGTTTCTTCTACCTTACTCAACATGCTTAAAATCCATTCCAATTCATATTAAGATTTCTGTTTGAATGAATTAGCAAACTCATTAAGCCCTTTAGTATTATGGTGCACTCCTTCCTGACCACACCTTTGATCTCTCTTGTAGGAGCCTGCCTAGCCTTAAGTCTAGTCTAGAGGCAACTGTTGATGGACCCTGAGGGATATCAGGATTGGCTTGCCTGGTGTCTCCTTCAGAGAAAATCATAGCTGCTTCCGCATACAGTGAACAATTAATTCCTCCAGGCAAAGGTAGAGAGGGCAGTGTTTCAGGGGTTGGAGGTCCATCCTCTGCTAAGAGTGGGAGGCTACTTCCTCACATGAGTTAAACCCCTGAGGGTTCAGAGTTCTCAGCTTTGGGTCCTCCCACAAATCTCCATCCCAAGTAGAAGATCCCATTCCTGCCAATCAGTGTCCATAAACCCTGGCGCCCCCTGGGGCTGGGACTTTATAGACTACTATAGGTCAGCCAACCTTACAGTGAGAGCTTGGGTTTCATTATCTGCATCTTGAGCTCTGTGGCTGCTGAAGACAAGAGTCTCTTCCAGGGCACACTTAAAATCTTCAGCCAGGGGTCTCAACTTTCCTGATGCTCCTACCCTTTAGCACAGTTCCCAGCCAGAAAATTATTTCATCGCTACCTCATAACTGTAATTTTGGTACTGTTACAATATAATGTAGATATCTCTGTTTTCCAAAGGGATTACGACTCACAGGTTGAGAACCACTGCTTTGGACAATTTATGTGAACCTAGAAATGGCTAAATTTTTCATTGAGCTCATGCTTTTCCATTGTCAATTTATGAAGAGCTTCTAGGAGAACCAGCCAGCACTGTTATTTTCTTTTTTTTTTTTTTCTTTTTTTTTATTCTATATTCTTTGTTTACATTCCAAAGGCTTTCCCCTTTCCCAGTCCCCCCCCCACCATATGTCCCATAAGTCCTCTCCCCCCCAACTATTCCCCAATCACCCCCCTACCATTTCTCTGTTCTGGTACTCTCCTACAAAACTGGATCCAATCTTTTCAGGCCCAGGGTCCTCTCCTTCCTACTTCTTGGGACTCATTTGACTTGCTAATTGTGCCTTGAGTATTCAGAGCTTCTGGGCTCATTAATATCCACTTATCAGTGATTGCATTTCATGTGTATTCTTTTGTGATTGGGTTAACTCGCTTAGGATGATATTTTCCAGATCTAACCATTTGCCTACAAATTGCATGAATTCATTATTTTTAATTGCTGAGTAGTATTCTATTGTATATATATATATATACCACATTTTCTGTATCCATTCCTCCTTTGAGGGATATCTGGGCTCCTTCCAACTTCTAGCTATTATAAACAAGGCTGCTATGAACATAGTGGAGCATCTGTCTTTTATGTATGCAGGGGAATCCTCTGGGTATATGCCCAGGAGTGGTATGCCAGGGTTCTCTGGAAGTGACATGCCCAATTTTCTGAGGATCCGCCAGACTGATTTCCAGAGCGGTTTTACCATTTTGCAATCCCACCAACAGTGCAGGAGTGTTCCTCTTTCTCCTATCCTCGCCAGCACCTGTTGTCTCTTGAATTTTTAATCTTAGCCATTCTGACTGGTGTGAGGTGGAATCTCAGGGTTGTTTTGATTTGCATTTCCCTGATGACTAATGATGTTGAACATCTCTTAAGGTGTTTCTCGGCCATCTGAATTTCTTCTGGTGAAAATTCTTTGTTTAGCTCTGTACCCCATTTTTTGATAGGGTTATTTGGTTCTTTGGGGTCTAACTTCTTGAGTTCTTTGTATATATTGGATATTAGCCCTCTGTCGGATGTGGGTCTTATTTTCTTTATTTGTCCACAAATGGTCAAAAGTATACATCGTCGTTAGATTCCTTATTGTCATCACCTGTGTCTAGCTTTCCGCGTTCTCCATTTACAGGGATATCTGCAGTAACTGAGTGTCAGTGAATGGTAAAATCTACACCAGAAGCTTCAAAAACTCATCCTCAGCTGGGTGATGGTGGCATTCACTTTTAATCACAGTACTCAGAGGCAGAGGCAGGTGGATCTCTTAGTTTGAGGCCAGCCAGGGCTACACAGAGAAACTCTGATTCGAAAAAGCAAACAAACAAAAGACAGAAAGAAAAATCATCCTTATAATTCTGTCTCTCTAGAACTACTCCTGGTACCACAATCTATACTAATTAGGGTTCTTCAGAGATAGAGAATCAATGTGTACGTGCATGTAAGTGTGTGTGTTTATTAGACTACCTTACAGGTGCCCCTTTAGTCCCACTGGTTCAGCAATGGCTGCCCCCTGATAGAAAGTTCATGGATACAGTAGCTATTCAGTGCATCCAGGTGTGCTCAGCTGCTGGATTTTAGTTGATTCCAGATGTCAAGTTGACAACCAAGATTAGTTGTCACACTTGTGTGGAACTCAGTGTGTAGTCCTGGCATTGACCTTTGTATCTGCTTGTGTTACAGAGTCAGTGTGGGGATTATAGGCATGCCCCATCATGCCTGGTCAGAATCTTGTATCCTGCTCTGGATTTATTTATTTATTTTTATTATGTTGAGCTCTATGTGGAAATTTTGTCTTTTCTGATCTGGCAAATTGTTTGAATGATTAAATTGATAACTTCTAACCTATTCTCTTTTTGAATTCTTTTGGCTCTCATATAGAATTTCTTTGTTCAGTCCTTCATATCAGTTCCTTGTGGTTATTCCTATCCTCCCCCCAGCGCTCTCTCTCTCTCTCTCTCTCTCTCTCTCTCTCTCTCTCTCTCTCACACACACACACACACACACACACACACACACACACACACACACACACAGTCTTATGTAGAACAGGCTGGTCTTAACTGAGGATGACGTTGAAGCCCTGACCCTCTTGCGGTCGACTCTTAAGCGCTGCAGTGTGGTGTTGAGGAGCAGTAAGCTTGCTAACCTTGTTGTGCAGCAGGTCTGCACAACCCTTTTGATGTTGAGATTCCATGTACATTAAACAGCAGTGCCACGTTCCCTCCTCCACCCCTGTACCACCATCACCATAACTTACCTCCTGGAGTGGACTTGTAAGCTGACTAACATTATGTTGCTCCTACCGCTTGGCCGAATCCTGCTGCAATGAACATTGATGCGCAGATGTTCATTTGGAATCCCCTTTCTTTGAGCATGCTTAGAATGCTTTTCAGTATGTTGTTGAATCCTGCTGGTAATTTTATCTCCAATTTGTGTGTGATTGTGCTTTTGTTCATGTGTGTATGAAGTGTGTGCACCCGTGCTTGTGTGCATCGGAGGCCAGAGTTTGAAGTCACAAGTCTTCCTCTATCACTGTCCCTTTGTTTTGAGATTGGGTCTCTCACTGAGCCTGGAGGTCACCAATTTGACTAGATTGGCTGGCCAGCAGACTCCTGGGGATCCAGGCTCCGGTCCATATATTTTCAGAGCAAGCATTTTAACCACTTTCCAGTTTTTTAAAGAACTATTATGTTATTGCTTTGTGGTCATATTTTATATTTTTACTACTAGTATTCAAGTCTCAGATGATTTTTTTTTGTTTGTGTGATTTGTGAAATAGTACTAAATTTCTTCTTTATTAGATTTAGTTACTTTGTACCCTGTTTTAATGATGGGGAATCTAATACATTTCATTTTTTCTAAGATGTCATAAATTATAAGATGCATCTTTTTGTTGTTGTTGTTTTAAGAAAGAAATTGCCAGGTAAAAGCTAGTCCATCACTCGTTGTGAGATACATCCAGTCTCAGAGAGTGTGAAGGAATGTGTGTGTCTCTGAGAATTGGTGAGATATTACCTAATGATGGTAATGAGTCTTTTCACTGAAAGTTAATAAGGTAAAAAATTCTTGATAGTTTATTTTAAAATTCTAGCTAAATCTGACAGATTATACATAAGCTAATGCTGTTCCATCCTCAAACTCAGGAGACTGTAAAAGGAAACTTGCAAGGAAAAGCGGGCGCGGCAGTAGATGGGAGCTGTTAGCAGTCTTTTAAAACAGTTGAATGAGTCTAAAGGAGTTTGGGTGTTTGATTATTGTGAAAGATTTGATGACAAAATTGGTTATTACAGTTGGATGGTGGTGTTGGTGTTGGCATATGCCTTTGATCTCAGTGCTCAGGGGGCAGAGGCTAGTGGATCTCCGAATTCAAGGACAGCCTGGTATACGAGAGATCCAAGACAGCCGGGCTACACAGAGAAACAAAAAAGTAAACAGAAAGGTTATTGTTTGCAGTTAGTTGGTGAGAATGGGATGTTTGCATATGGGAAGTTACAAATCAGAGCATGAAGAGTAACGTCAGAGACGGTGTCTTCACACGGTTAAAGGGAGCCGGAGAGTGGGTGGCTTTGAGCACTCACGTGTGCTTGCGTACTTACAAAGTACAGTAGTTTAAAAATATTTTCTATGTGTATGTGTGTGCTTTTGTGAATTTATGTGTATTATGTGTATGCACGTACCAGTGGAGGCCAGAAGATGTCAAATCCTCTAGAACTGGAGTTATGATAGTTGTGAGTTGCTAAGAACTCAACTTGAGTCCTCTAAAAGAACAAGTACTCTGACCTGCTGAGCCATCTTTCCAGCCCTTAATTAAATTTTATTTATCTGTCTTTTTTTTTAATTGAGAAGTTAGGAGAAGCGTTTCCATGAAAGCTGAGGTGTGTCATATGCCTGCAATCCCAGCACTCTGGGGGCTAAAGCAAGAGAACTATAAATTCAGGGCCAACCTGGACTACCATAGCAAGACCTGAAAAAAGGTGAAAATGTATTGGTACTAGGGCTAGATATGAGGCTCAGTGGTAGAGTGCTTGCCTGGTGTTGATGAGGCCTCTAGGTTCAGCCCCCAGGATAGGAGGAAGAAATTATCAGGAAGCATAACATGTAGAATTTTGTAAAGATGATCACAAAAACTTCTATTGCAAGAGATAATTTCATAAAATTTTATCACTACAAAAATTGTTAATTTCTGTCTTTTTTTTTTTTTTTTTTTTTTGGTAGTCATCTGTGTGTGTGGTTGTCTGCTAAACTGAGATGGTTTAGGTGACTGAAGTGGACATTGGCAGGAGGTGGAGCTAGGCAGTGAGACAGTCCCTGCCTTCAGTCTTGGACTCAGTCTCTTTTCTAGAACTAGGAAACCAGGTGTAACACACACAGACACACACACACCTGTATTCCCAGAACTCAAGTCTGAGTCAGGAGGATCATGAGGTCCTGATCCGTCTAGTCTGCACTAGTAACGCCAGATAGGCCCGAGTAAGGAGCAGCTTATAAAAAATAATCAAAAAGTAAAACAATGGGAAATAATTTGTACCTTAATGTTACAACAGTTTTGATCTTACTCTGTTTCTTCCTCATCATGATCTATCTATCCATATATGTATACATATGTGTAGATAGGTAGATCATGATGAGGAATACATACATATGTATTCCACACATACATGCATTATGTATGTGTGTGATATATGAGAGTTGCCTAGGGAGGTCTGTCTTAGGCTTCTCAGGTAGCTATGGTTATAGCTGCTTCTGTTATGACTGCACATTACACACTTTTGCCATACCTATGCTTTGTTTATCGTCGTCATTTCAGGAGATAACATGCACTCTCTCTTCTTGCTCTCTCGGTTGTTGTCACGCGTTTACTGTGCTCTCCACAGAGATTTCTCAGATGCCACTATCCTTCCGTGCTAGTTACTCTAGTGAAGGCACCTGTGGGGTCAGGATTCACTGTGGCGATGATGGTGGTGGTCCAGGTGAACACGAGCTCGCCTGAAAACGCATCATCTGACTAAATTCTCTTTCTCTGCCTTTGTTTTGTGATAGGCTGTTGATGATGTAAAGAAAGGTTACATTAAAGCAGAAGAGAAGTCTTACCAGTTACAGAAGCTATACGAACAAAGGAAGATGGTCATGGTAAGTTTGTGTCTCCATTACTTCTTAAATGTCCAGTTTATCTGATTTTGAAAGGTACCGCAGCCTGGCTTGATAAATTGAGAGGTGGAACGTACTGACTTTGATGTAAAAATGTCTCCCCATTATTACATAAAAAAGTTTAAGTTACACATAGGCATATAGTTTTTAGTAATCTAGTTTCTAATAATTTATAAATTTTAGTAATAACCAATCAATACTTGTTTGAAAATACGATTAAAACAAAGCTGGAGATAGTGATCCACTTCTGTAATCCTAGTACTCTGGAGGTGGAGACAGGAAGGGAAGGGTGCCCTTAGCTGAGTAGTGATTTAAGGCCAGGCCCCGGGTTACTGAGTCCTGTCAGACCAACAGCAGTGACCATAAGACACACTATGGGCTGCACAGTTGCTTGGCAGGTAAGAGCACTGTTGATATTCGCAGTACCCATGTCGATGCTCTCAACTGTCTGTAATTCCAGTCTCAGGGAATCTGATGCCTCTTCTGGCCTCTATGGACACCAGGCACACACATGGTCTACATAGGTACATATAGGCAAAGCAGTCAATGCACATAAAATAAATTTTAAAAAAAACTTTAAAAACATTATAATCTAGAACTGGTATTTAGATTTTTTTAAAAAAATTTTTAGTACTTAATTATCCTAGAATGAGTCTCAGCCAGGTCAGCCTAGAGCTTGGTATGTAGCCCAGGCTGTCCTCAAACTCTCCATGTTGAACTTGACTTGAATGTCCTATGCCAGCCTCCCAAGTGATGAGGTAACAGAGTAAGCCACACGTTCATTAGGCCTTCAGCATGGGAACTGAGTTTAGCGGCGAGGCAGCAGGACCGCTGCTTAAAGCCTTGGGCTTCCGTTTGTTTACAGGTAGTTCAGCGATGCTTTGCACCATATGATCTCTTAGACTTGGGGCTGACTTAGCTGCTAATAGTTTCTTGTGGCTGTTTAAATCTAGATTTAAAATTATTAAAAATGATTCCTTTGGCCCTGCTGGCCACATTTTGAGTGCTAAGTAGCCATGCGAGGCCAGCAGCTGCATGCGACAGTGCAGGTGTAGGTGTTTAGCATTGTGGGAAGCTCTGTCAGACGGTGCTGCCTAGTGTGCTCCTTAAAGTTAGTTTTTACCTTGTACCAGCCATAAGTACAGTGTTGGACATTCTAAAAAAAAAAGTTAAACTAGAAAAAATAATAATAAAAATAAAACTGGTAAAGAATGTTTAAAACATTTCAGTCATAAGCATTTACATATTTCTCTCTTGGCAGATGAGGTATAGCTAAAGTTTTTGCAGTGTTCCTTGTGTGTAATGAGTACACTGGTAATCATTTTGATACACTACTTGACTTATTTTTTACTTTCTGTGTACTTATAATCTATTTTAAATTAATTGGGCCAGGTGTGGTGAAATACACCTATAATCTCAGCCCACAGGAAGCCAAGGCAGGGGGATCATTATTTAACCAGACTGAGCTTGAGTTTGAGATCATTATTTAACCAGACTGTGGCAAGCTTGAGTTTGAGACCAACCTGGACATACAGTGTGGCCATGTCTTAGCCTCAGGCACCACCCCACATTCCCATACACATTAAGTTAGACGGTGAAGGGTCAGCACTGACCTCAGCCCATGCAGGACTTCACATCTAGGAAGGATAGTTAGTCACGTCACCTCTTACATGATAAAAAAAATCTCCTTCCCATGGAAAGTCACCAGAAATCGGGGAATTGTTTTACCACTACATATGAGCAGACTGAAATAGAAAATCAAAAATCTTTTGAGTATAATTAAATATTGGCAGAATTTTGGCTATGGGACTTTTTCTATGAAACTATTTTAAAGCACAAGCTACATCTGTTCTTTAAGATAATAGTACTGGGACCAAGGGTGATGGCGTATGCTAACAAGTCACTCTGAGTGAGGCCGGCTGCATAGTGAGTTCCAGGCAAACCAGGGCTACTGAGTGAGGTCTTGTTTCAAAAGACAAACAACAACTCATTGTCTTAGAGGCTGGAGAGATGGCTCAGTGGTTAAAAGCGCAGGTGACTCTGGGAGAGAGGACCGCGGCTCAGTCTCAGCACTCCCACCAGCTCACAGCTGTGCCACTGCAGTTCCAGAGGATCCGAAGTCGTCTTCTGGCCTTCACAGCACCAGGCACACATGTGGTATACAAACATACATGCAGGCAGACATGTATATACATACAATAAAAGTAAATATGTAAAGAGCATACTTGAGATGTGAAGCCTGAAGCGCTTCAGGAGCTCAGTGAGAGTTGAGGGAACGTGGCTCCCAGGCTCCTCCCAGGCCCTGTCTCCGTTAGGTCAGCCCAGAGAGCACAGAATTCTTTAGAATAGAACCTTATAAAGTGTCCTTTACTACACCTTTCCTCTCTACTTATCTAAGCCATATAAGACAATGGACAGAATAATTGTGTGTCCATTTTGTTTTTTAGACAGGATCTCATATACCCAGGCTGGGGTGGTACTTGTTTTATAGCCAAAGCTGGTCTTGGACATTTCCCCACTTTTATCTCCCAAGTCCTAGTATGACAGATGTGTACCACCATGCCTAGCTTTAAATGTTTGGTTTTTACATACATGTGGTAAATATGTTAGAAAATAAAAATTCACCTTTTGCAATTTTGAATTTAAGTTTTCAATGTTTCTTTTCAAGCTTGGTACAAAATCAACAATGTGGCAATTGTCTACTTAAAACTGAGAAATAATACCAACCTGGGAGTCTCCAAAGACCCAGGTCCCGATTAGGACTACATCTGCACTCATCACGGACATGAAGGGCATGGGTGCCCTCAGTTTCCACTCAGCTTATTTTTAGAACTTAGGCCAGTAAGAGCTCTCTTGAAGATTTTTTGCTTTCAGGGTGATATCTTGACTCCAAGGACAAGAAGATGAGATTGATTATGTGCTGGTACGTTCTAGAATGCTTATCAAGTGTTAGCCTCATTGTACAAAGAAGTGGACCAAATGCCAGACAGGAAGCAGCGTAAGGGAGGAAGAGTTCGCCATGGCGTAGTATTTGAGGGACCGTTGTCGTGACGGCACGAGTGGGAGATGGCTGACCAGGCCTGCCCCACGGGCCTGCCTTTCCAGTGAGGTTCCACCTTTTGATAGTTCCACGGTCTTCCAAAAATAGTGCCAGCCAGCTGGAAACCCAAGTGTTCAAACATATGAGCCTGTTTGAGGCATTTCCCATTCAAACCACAGTATCTGGGATCATGTGACTGGTCAGAGCAGAACTAGGCTTTGGGATTGGCGCTCCAGTGCCTGTTCCCCTGAATCGAGGAGGAGCAGTTGGAGGGGCCCCAGGAATAATAACTTTCTTGATACCATAGAGCATTCAGGATACACAGTGGCCCACTTCTCTTCTGATCACCTTTTCTAATATTTGACTTTATCTGCATGCTGCTTTTAAAAAAAAAATCTATACGGAGGGCTGGGTATGGATGGGTAAAACCATGTGATACTGGTACCCAAGAGGCAGAGACAGAGAGCATAAGTTCAAGGCTAGCCTGATGTACTTAACCTGTTCCAGGCCAACCTACTGAGCTATGTAATAAGATCCTACCTCATAACCCCTCCCCTCAAAAACAAACCTGTATAGTAAAAGGCCCTCCTAGGAATATGGCAGGTATGTTTGTCAGAACAGCAGAAGTGTTTCCCAGGCAAGATAATTCCCAGTACATTTCTTTTATGCTAGTCATTTTTGGTTGAAGAACTTAAGCAGACACCGTCGTCAGGTTGTGTGGTGCCACCTACATTACCGACTGTAAGCACCACGAGCAGAACTGCTGTGCATTGAGTGTGTCAGTGAGTCTATTGGAGTGGAGTGCATTGGATATTAGAGGGCTGGGCTCAGGGCATTCTTTTCCCTTTACCATTTTATTGTAAGTTTGTCAAATGCACAGAGAAGCTGAAAGGGTGGTGCAGGAAGTGCAGAAGGCCCCAGGTACCCCCTCTACACAGTGCTGCAGTCTTCACCTAGCTAATCTTGTTTGCCTCTATTTTGAACTGGAGGATTTTGGTTTTTTATTTGCTTGCTGTGATGCTGAAGGTTGAACCCAGAGCTTTATAAGTTTGGCAAGTACTTTTTCACTGAGCTAACTTCTCAGCCCTTATCCTGGAAGTTTTTTTGTTTTGTTTTGTTTTGTTTTTAAATGCGTATATGTGCTTTTCTGCTTGTATGTGTATCATGAGCCCAAAGAATCCAGAAGAGGGCATCAGATTTCCTGGAGCTGGAGTTAATAGACAGCTGAGAGCCCCCCAATATGGGTGCTGAGAACCAGCCTCTGGTCGTCTGAGAGTGTAGCGGGTGTTCTTAAATGCTGAGTTCTCTCTCCAGCCCCTACTCTGGAATTTTTAAAAGTAATTTCCAGATCTGTCATTTCACAGCCATTCTTCTTTGTCGGCCAAGTGGGCGTGCTGCCACGCCTCACGCTGTTCTTCAGAGAGGACATGGACGCGCCTGGCTAATGATAAGAGTGCTTTAAACGATTTTAGCTGTCAGGTGGTGGTCGAGGTGATGGAGGTGGTGGCACACTCCAGGAGGCAGAGGTTGGCGGATTTCTGAGAGTTTAAGGCCAGTCTGGTCTATAAAGCAAGTTCTAGAACAGCCAGAGAAACCCTATTTCAAAAACAAAACAAAACAAATTTAAAACTATGATTTAGTAATCATCTAATTGTGCGTCAAATTCTGTGCTAAATATTTTATATTTGATGCTAATAAATAATATTATCACAGAAGTGCCATCATTCTTTCCTGTTTATAGAGTAAGGAACTTGCGTGAGGTTGTCTGTATAGCTAGGGAATAGTGCAGGTTGACATTGAGTCACGGTGGCCTGAGTGATGCACGCGTCTCTGCCCTCTGGGCTTAGGTCTGTCCCAGGCCTTGTTGAGTTTTGGCGCGTTCCATTGCACCTACCTCTTGTCACACTTCCTTTGGGTAGCTGGTAAGGTTTGTTCTTCTACTCGTGAGCAGGAGTAAACCATAGCACGTCTGCTGGTGCAGGAAGTGCAACAGAAAGGGAAGAGATAGTGTAGCATGGTAGTGATGGAGAGAAAATAAGAGCGAGGCTTTGAATTAGGATGGCTCTTCTGAACTCACGCTGCTCTGCTCTTGCTATCCTTCTGTGCTTTTCCATCTTCTAAGTTGTTATTTTACTGAAGAAAAAAACTATGAAGTGGTCAGGGTGTGACCCCACTCCCTTGGACCTGCAACCCCAACAGCAGTGGCAGTGCTTGAAGTGCTGTGTCGTCACCAGTAGCAGAGCCACAGATTGCCAGGGTCTTTTTTTTTTTTTTTTTTTTTTTTTTTTCTGGTGTCATTTCTTCTGCCTTGGTAAGAGAGATAGTAGCAACTGTCTCGTTTTCAGTTTGGAATTCCCACCCATCTACTGATGTCACGGAAGGTGCTGTATTTCTGCACATAGCAGCAGTGACTTGGAAGCCTATGTGCTTATTTCTGAGACAGCCTTTGAAAGGGCTCCAGCTCAGAGACCATGAATCGTTTTATTCCCTTCCTTATCTCCTTGCTACTTTTTTATGCTCTATTCAAGTGCCTTCTATTCTTTGCTTAACTTGGGCATGTGAGTTGTTAGAGAGCAGCTGTGACAGTAGAGGGAAGGAGCATAGCCAGGTGACCTTCAGTTGAAGCCGTCTCTGGATTGACCTGGTGAAGATCACGTATTTCACTTGGTATGAGTCCAGATGGTTCTTAAGGAGGCACATTGTCTTATTTTCATCCTTGTTGCTCTGATAAAATACTCTTGACTAGAAGCTTAAGGAGAAAGTGGGGTGTGGTCCGCCACTGCAGAGAAGTCAAGTTAGCAGAATTTGAAGCCGCTCCTTACTGCAGCCTCAGGAGCAAAGAGAAAGGAGTTAATACAGGCATGCACGTTAGGGCTCAGCTCGCCCTTTTATACAGACCAAGACCCAGATCCAGGGAACTGTGCTGTTCACATTTAGGTTGGGTTTCCCAGCCATGTATCAATCATAATCAGTCATCAATCAGATAACCTCCACAGACTATCCATAGGCAAGCCCAGTCTAGACAGTTCCCCACTCCAGCCTCCTTTCTCAGTTGATTCTAGATTGTGTCAAGTTGACAATTAAAAGTAGCTACCACACATGTGCTGGGACTTGGGACAACCAGGCCACTTAGGAATTAGTTGGTGGTGGAAAGAGAAAAACTTGGGCCCTGATCCTAACTGTGCCATTTCTGACAAATGACCTAGATAGGTTTATCCCACTCTGGGTTCTTTAAAATGACTAGGTTTTTTAGTTTATCTTAATTTTAACATGTTATGAGTGTGAGATATGGAGTAGTTTTATCTTCATCATTAAAATCAGGGTAATTTTTGATTATAAAGGAGATGGGAGAAGCTATTATGAAGATAGGCTAGATTTCCATCCCTTCAGCACAGTGAAAGCAGAGGCCGCCCTGGCAGCCATTGTGAACTCCTCTGTGCTAGTGCTCTCGACCACGGTGTCTCTTCTGTCACTTCATGTCTGTATCTTATGAAAGAGAAAAACTCAGTGTTAAAATTACGAAGGAAGGCCGGGCGGTGGTGGCACATGCCTTTAATCCCAGCACTTGGGAGGTGGAGGCAGGCGGATTTCTGAGTTCGAGGCCAGCCTGGTGTACAGAGTGAGTTCAGGACAGCCAGGGCTACACAGAGAAACCCTGTCTCGGGGGGAAAAAAAGTTATGAAGGAAAAGCTGAAAATGGGTTGAAGGAGTCTCCCAGAGCCTGTCCCAACTCCGGGACAAGTGTGAGATCAGAAGCCAGGTCTCAGGGGGCTGGGTCAAATGCTCTTGTCCATCTCAGTAACTGCCCTGGGCATCAGCATCGTTGTGACCTGGTTCTCCCTTTCATTTGTTCAGTACCTCAACATGCTAAGGACCTGTGAGGGCTACAATGAAATCATCTTCCCTCACTGTGCCTGTGACTCCAGGAGGAAGGGGCACGTTATCACAGCCATCAGCATCACGCACTTTAAACTTCACGCCTGCACTGAAGAAGGGCAACTGGAGGTAAGTGTTCTACCTGGAACGGGGCCAGGAGCTCCGTCGGTGGACACTGGGATACTCTCTCTGTGTTTCAGTTCCTCCTTGTGGAGCAAATGAAATGAAAACTATTAATGATGAAAATCAGTGAGCCCACAGTGATCCATATTTTACTAGCTCCAAATTATGCATTTTAATTATTGCATGTGTAAATGGAGTGAGGTGTGTGTACGTATGTGTGTCTGTGTATGCTTGTGCCATGCCATGGTGCATGTGTGGAGGTTATAGGACAACTCTGTGGAGTCAATTTCTCTTCTTCCACCTTTGTGTGGGTTTTGGGGCTCAAACTGAGGTCAACTTGACCAGCAAGCACTTTCCCACTGAGTCACCCCAGCAGCCTAAGTTTCTGTTGTCACAGCCTTTCCCCAATTCCATCAGAGTCCCTTTGCCTCAGCTCCCCAGCACTCTCAGACTTAAGCTGTAGACCTTACTCTGATGTTCTTGGCTGTCTAGAACCAGGTAATAGCCTTTGAATGGGATGAGATGCAGCGATGGGACACAGATGAAGAAGGAATGGCCTTCTGTTTTGAATATGCGCGAGGAGAGAAGAAGCCACGATGGGTTAAAATCTTCACACCATATGTGAGTGGGAGACGGGAGGCGTGGGAAAAGTAGATTGGGCTTTGAGCTTTTGAAGTAAATCCTAGTGGGAACTAAAGGAGAAGTCACATGAGCTCTCTGAGGCAACAAAGTCAACTCAGAGAACTTTCTCTCAATGTCTCACTATCTAGCCTTGGCTGGCCTGGAATTTGCTAATGTAAACCAGGGTGGCTTTGAACTCAAAATTCCCTGCTTCTGCCTTCTGAGTGTTGGGATTAAAGATGAGTGCCACTATACCCTTGCATGCCCTTCATGGTGCGTCTATAGCCTCTGACACAAGGCTTTGTTCCTTTGTTGATGACCATAAGTGATGAGCTACTTTGACATTTTGTCCATCTGGGCTTGTGCGCTGTGTTGTAGTCAGCACTAGGAGGAGCTAGAGAACAAGAGATGGCCAGGTCTGTGCTTTGTGGGTCTCTGACCTGGGTGGGTTTGGAAGATGGGATGGTAGACTTGAAGTTCAAAGACATGGTCTTGGGGAGTCGGTGAGTTCTGCTGCCTTTCTTTTTTTCCAGTTCAATTACATGCATGAGTGCTTTGAGAGGGTGTTCTGCGAGCTCAAGTGGAGAAAAGAGGTAATTCTGAAGAATTCTTGAATTAATTTATTCCTCTTCTTGTCTACATAGGACCATGACCAAATACCAGGACCCTCACCTCCATTTCTGTCTTTCTAGGAATATTAGTTAGAGACTGATTATCCCATGTGAGCCAGGACCTTCTCCCATCGAGGCTGGCCTCTGGATGATGACTGGGCTGTGCAAAAAAGCCCTGCTTCTCCCCTTGTGTAGAGGGTAGACACTGGCTGCGGGCTCTCCGTCCCTCATGACTTCACGGACCCTCTTCTGCCTGTTTGTTTGATTTTTGTTGTTGTTGTTGTTGTTGTTGTTGTTTGTTTGTTTTTTAATCAAATAACTCTCCATGCTGTTCCTGACCCCGGAGAGCGCCTGCCCAGAGTGTTAGCCATCTGACTGGATACGTCACAGTAGAGTCTCTCTTCACTAACCAAGAACATAAATGTGGGGGATTTTTTGCTATTGTTTATAGGTGTGAGTGCTGGAGCAGAATTTAGAAGACTCTGTCTAAATACTTAGTTACTTATTCTCAAAGAAAGTCAAAAGATGAAGAAGTATAGTCAGTCACATGGAAGTTAGTGTTCTTGCTATAGTAGAAAGAACACTGGGCTCTGGAAGTCATCTGGGATTTCTCCTGCTTCTTTTATCTGTGATTTTGGGCATAGCAACCTCCTTAGATCTGAATTGTCTCTTGTAAAAGAGGAAGACTGAGCCCGGTGATAACTATTCCGAGTCCTCTGTGCTCTGAGCGGCTGTGGTTCGGTTGGGATGGTTGAGGCCAGTTGTCAGCAGAGTGTGCTGCTCCTGACGTGTTGGAAGGTTGTCTCCAGATTGGAGGTCGTGCTGCCCCTCAGTAACTCTTTTTTTTTTTCCTTTCAGAATATTTTCCAGATGGCGAGGTCCCAGCAGAGGGGTGTGGCCACCTAGCCTTCCTCATCCCTTCCCGTTCTCTTTGCCCCTCTGCCTCTTAGCCTTTCCGTCTCCCATGTCAGACAGTAACCATTAACACAAAAGAAGAAAAAAGGAAAAAGTCCTAAGCTAAATATTATTAATAACTTCCTGGGAATTTCCGTCTCTGGAACTGAGCTGGTAGAGAGCAGCAGGTCGATAGTGCCAGAAGTCCACTGAGATCAGACAAACAAGCCCGACCAACTCGCCAAAGTCATCTTTGTCATTTTCCCCGGGCCTCACGCCAACAGACTCTCCTTGTACTATATTTTTAAAACTGGAACTATGAACTCCACCCATTTGCACTGTTCAAGCATATATATGTATGTATGTATGTAAAAATTATATATACACAAATTAGCTGCACGTATATACATATATATATTTCTTTTTAAATTTCATATTGATGGCAGTACCTTTTTTAGCTTGTGTTTTTACACACCTTTCACTGAATTCATGACCTCTCTCTTGCTCTTTTTATTTTGAAACAAACTTAAAAAGGAAAAAAAAAAAAAACAGGGAAAATACCTCTCCTCATGAAGGACTCGAAAAGTTTACGACCTGCTTGGGTTTTCTTCCCTTTTTGTATTGAATACGGTTTCTGGCTGTTGGTTTGCCATAGAGTCTGAGGAGCGAGGATTATAGTGTCTTTATCTTCAAGAGGGTGCTGAGGAGGAGAAAGGCTGTTTCTCAAGAGCAGTGAGGCTGCAGGAGTCTGAAGACCTATAGTCTCCATTCTAAGTCATTTTCCTGGTCCATCGGTGGGCTTTGAGTCCGTCTTGCATCTCCTTCCTGTTTCTTTAGGGTCTTTTATGTGCTTCCTTTCTACTGACCCAAAACAGAGTGCAGGGTAGTCTGAGGAAGCTGTTCCCACAGGAAACCGTAAGATTTCTCTTGTGCAGCAGGGCTCGGAGTAGAGAAAGCTCGACGTCCGGGCACAAAGGCTGGATGTGGAGGGAAGGAAAGAAGCAAAGCCTTCTGTTTATAAGGGCCTTACTCCTCCATTCCTGTCCAGTAACCATCCATATTTTACATCCTCTGTGCGTTCTCTAAACAGTTGTATGTGGAGGGAGCGCCTGGGTAAACTTAGAGTCTGGGTTTCTGCCAACCAAATCAGAGCCCTGCTCATGACAGCTGAGGGCCCAAGAAGTGGAAATATGATGTTTTAGTTGACCACCACCATTTACTTCAAAGGAGACTGAGGAGAAATCTCTTAAAGAGTTCTTTACCTGGGGCTGGGGCTGGGGCTGGGGCTGGCTCAGTCAGTAGAGAGCTTGCCCAGCTTGCTTGAAGCCCTGAGTTCCATCCCCAGCTCCACATAAAACTGGGTGTTGGAGTATTGTAGTGCACACCTGTAATCGCAGCACTTGGGAGGGGAATGCAGGAAACTCAGAAATTTTAAGTCCACCCCTCTGCTACCTAATGAGTTCAAGGCTGTCTTGGATCACATGTCTCAAAAGTAGAAGAGTTCCTTACCTGCTCCTGCACTTAGACCTCCTGGGACCTAAAAGCAACATTTGGGACAGAGGCCAGACTGGCACTAGAGTAATATTCTCAAACCTTGAGTTCTTGTGTAAGGAACGCTCGGGTTAGGTACAAGTAAAACACATCTTTGAAACTCTGTCTACTTTACTTCGCTATTGAAGTCTCCATAAGCTGCTTCTTTGGCTTCATGCAGCTGGAAGGCAGCCAGAGTTGGATGTGGTTGGCACCTTGGATCTGGCTTAGAGTCTCTCAGGCCTTGGTTTGCAGAGCATGTTAGGAAGCTACTTTTCTGTCTCCATTTTTCTGGCGGCCACTTGTCCCAGGAAGGTGCGAACCTTTTAGGACAGTCTGTCCCTCCCCCCCAAAACCGTGGGACCACACAGTACAAAATATGGTGTTAAGTTGAAGAGGACAATACCTGACTTGAAGGTTTAATCAGGATCCGCTCTCCCTCTTGGCTTTAATAATGAGTCTGAGTACCTTAGAAGGGGCAGGTGATGCCCTCAAGGAGGAGAGCCTTTCACAGTAGAGATAGGGCTTTGGCGGTCCTGAAGTCAGCCCCAGACGTGTTGGGGCTAGCAGAATCTGTAGGAACATCCTACTTTAGGTAGTTTTGCTACCAAAACACCCAGCTGCAGCAGGGAGAAGGGAAGAGGGAGGGCGCAGAGGCTCACAGTGGGGCTGCAGTCCTGGGGGAGGAGGTCATTCTGGCCTCTGGCCCACAGGATCAAGTCCTTTTGCATGAAGCAGTGTTAGATGTAACTACTCCCTCCCCCAGCCCCTTGAGCCCCTGCACTCCCTTCCTCTAATCCCTTCTCTGTTCCTTAGTCCAGGCTTCTGCCCAGGGAGGCATCTACAGTTTTGCTGGGCACTTTGTCTCTGGGAAAGGGATTTCCCTCCCAGCTTCACTGCAACAGGCTCTTCCTGGTCTCCAACTGTTGATTTCTGTTCTCTGAGACTAAAACTCAAGAGACTTTTATGGAGCAGGAAAATCCTTAGGCCCTGAGAAGCCTGCGCTCCAGGACACTCTGCTTGGGCAGTGCTTTGAGCTGCTGCTCTTTGCATTGTTATCCTGGTCTCCGCCTCCCCCTTGCCCTTGCCAGGCCTCAGCTCAGCACAGCTACAGATGTGTCAGTGTTCAGGGCAGCTCCCGGGCCTTGACAGAGCTCTCAGGGAGGAACAAGGTAAATGCTCTAGCATCCTTTTGCCTGGCCCGTTTTTTATCCTTTAGTTACCTGGGCCAGTAGTTTTGAAATATTCCCTTTCATTGATCCAAACCCGATGCCTGAAGCAGCAAAATAGGGCACTGATAAGAGGGAGCACCTCTCTCATCTCAGAATTTCCAGCTCAAGGGCCAGCTCCTAGGAAGCAGTTTTCTTAAAGGGACCTACATGCATTTGAGTTGAGCTAAAGTCTCCAGGAACGGAGGCCCTTTCTGCCCTCCTGTGCATTATGCTGGCTGGAGGCACGGCCTTGGCACACTGCTGCTCCTTCACCGGCTGTATGGGTGGCTTTAACTTCTTTTCAGAGGAGCAGCAGTGTGGCTGAATACTTAGAGCTAGTAGGAGGGACAATGCTTCTTCAGCCGTCCATCTTGGGTTCCTCTTAATCTAGCCCTCAGCATACCTGCCAGGCCTCCTTTACCTGGAAAACAGCTTCTTTCTCAGCAGTAACTGAGGGTGCATGGAAATCAGGCTCTGGGGAGGAGCCAGACTAAAGAGGGACTGGTCCTGGTAGGGGAGCCCTTGGCTAGCTGCTGACAGTGGGTGCCCACTTGCTGCCATGCCCCCTTCTAAGCTGGTGAGCTGGGCTTCAGTTCTTCCCAGGCCATGCACACTTTTAATTTATTTGAGAGAAACTAATTGTATTTTCACTGCAGTATCTTGTACTTTTATTTGTGATTTTCGAAATGTGAAGAGAAAATGCAGAGACCCACTGGCTCCAGTGTTTCTCCAGCCCCTGCTCTAGAGCTAACCACTCTAAGATTGTTTGGTAATGTTACTTAGTGTAATTAATTGTAACATATTCTTTTAAATAAATTGATTTATTGATGAAACAATTCTTTGGTTTCCTAGACTACAAATCCTTTGGGTTATGTGGGAAGAAGCGAAGGCGCCTTTGCCAGTTGAGTTGGAGTGGCTAGTCTGAACGGGAGGGGACATCTGCTTTCCCAGCTACCAGGGAAGCAGGGTCGCGGCAGGCCGGAAGGAGGAACTGCCCTTTCCCCAACGGCTCCCTCAGAGAGTCCACTGCTTCCTCGGTTCTCCGTTTGTCTAGCTCTCCTTTGCAGAGTCTCCTACGCCAGCCAAGCCCACGTTCATATCTGCCCTAGTAGGTGCCTGGGTAAGGCCAGGTAGTGCTTTGGGCCTTAGTTGATCTAAGAACAAGGACCACCAAGTTTGATACATTTTGTTTGGATTTGGGTGGAGACATTTATTCATAGTCTTCATTCACCTAGTACTTGGAATCTAATAAATACTATGCCATTGTCCACTAGACATGTAAAACTTTTCTTCTCTTTAATAAGGAACTATAAAAGAGTAGAATTATAGAGGCTAAAGTAACAGCATTAGTAAAATCTGTATATGGGACGCTGTCTACAAAGTCACACATACAGGAATGCTCACAGCCTCATGGGAGACAGGCCCATGAAACAGTGAAAGGTGTCAGTGCTACAAGGACTATCACAAAAGACCCAAGTATGATGGTCCATGCCTCTAGCCCCAGGACTCAGGACACAGGAGGTCCCCGAGTGCAAGGCCAGCTTCAGCTACATAGCAAGTTCAGATCTAGCTTGGGCCACATAAGACCCTGTTCTCAAAAGCACGGGAGAGGGCACGGTGGTCGGTAGGTAGAGGTGCTTGCTGACAAGGCTGACAGCCTGAGTTAGAGTCCTCGGCCCCACGTGGTGGGAAGAGAAAACCGACTTCACACCTCTCCACACGTGAGTTGTATCGCACGCACATAGACAATAAATATAATAAGTGTTAAGATTTACAGATGACGATATAAGGGAAATCTTAAAAGTGCTGTTTAATGTAAATGAATTAACATGAGCAGGATTTCATCAAGCAGGTATCAAACAGTATTGCTGTTATGTACAAGACCACTGCAGCATGCAGAGTGAAGATGCTTGGGGTAAGAAAAGACCAGATTTGTCCAGAGCACAGTGAGTAATCCAGTGTCAGCGAAATGTAGGGCATGCCCAAGAATGCAGGAGAGGTAAGGATGCTTCCAGTCCCTGTTTACAGCACGTGTGTGTGTTTGAATGTGTGTCTCAGTAAACGTGGGTTAGATAGAGGACAATTTGTGAGAGTTGATTCTTCCCGCATTTAGAAGAGGGAATGAGTTAGGAGACTGGTATAATTCTGTTAAGAAGCAGACACAGTAATAACTGAAAGGACATAGATATAAGGAAAAATTGTAGAAACAAAATCTTGTGATTTAACGACACTGAGTTTATGTGACATGGACGAAAGGCTTCCAAGGTCGGTGTGACTAGAGAATCAAACTATGTTAGGTGTTTTTACCAGGCCAGGTGGGTGCACCGTAATGCCAGCCCTTAGGATGTAATTGTAGGATGAGCAGGAATTCAAGATTATCTGTGGCTATATAGCAAGTTCGAAGCCAGCCTGTACTACGTGGGATTCTATTTCATAAAATAGAGTAGGGCGGGGCAGTTCTTTCAAGTCAGGGAGGCAGGTATATCTCTGAGTTCAAGGCCAGCTGGTCTACAGAATGAGTTCCAGGACAGCCAGAGCTACACAGAAAAACCCTTTCTCAAAATGACAAATGAACCCAGATGTCCCTTAATGGAGGAATGGATACAGAAAATGTGGTATATACACATAATGGAATACTACTCAGCAATTAAAAACAATGAATTCATGAAATTCTTAGGCAAATGATTAGAACTGGAAAATATACTAAGTGAGGCAACTCATTCACAAAAGAACACACATGGAATGCAGTCACTGATAAGTGGATATTAGCCCAGAAGCGCAGAATACCCAAAACACAACCCACATATCAAATCATTCCCAAGAAGGAAGAAAGGAGAGGGCCCTGGTCCTGGAAAGGCTTGATGCAGCATTGTAGGGGATTCCCAGGACAGAGGAGTGGGAGGGGGTTGATTGAGGAACTGGCAGAGGGAAGAGGTCTTATAGGACTTAGGGGGAAGGGGGAACCGGGAAAGGGAAAATCATTTGGAATGTAAACAAAGAATATAGAAAAAAAAACCAAAGTGGGCTAGAGAGATGCCTTATTGGTTAAGAGCTCTGTCTGCTCTTCCAGAGGGCCCAGGGTCAGTTCCGAGCACACACAGTAGCTCACAATCTTCTTCAGCTCCAGGAGATCCAACCTCCTTGTTGGTTTCTTTGGACACCAAGCAAATAAATATGCGGTCCACAGATATACATGTAGACACATGTAAAAACCTTAAAGCTGGTCATGGAGGCAAGCCTTTAATCCCAACAGGCGGAGGCAGAGAGAGGGGTATCCTTGAGTTTGAAGCCAGTGTAGTCTGCATGCATAGTTCCAAGATAGCCAGAGAAACTCAGCCTTGAAATATCAAATACCCAAAACAAACAAACAAACAAACAAACAAACAAACAAATCTTAACCAGAAAAGAAAAGCAAAAAGTCCTAAGATTTTGGAGGGAACATGTTTTAGTATTAGACTACTCAGATTTACACACAGGCGGGAGATCCAGTATAGATATCTAGGAGTCATTTTTTTAAAAATATGTGTGGGCGTTTTGCCTTCCTGCACAGGTATATGTACCACATAACATGCCTAGTGCAGTGGATCCCCTGGAACTGAGTTACAGTTGTGAACCCCATGTGGTGCTGGGAATTGAACTCGGTACCCCTAGAGCAGCAGCCAGTGCTCCTAACTGCTGAGCCAGCTTCTCCTGCCCCAGGAGTCATTTCTTTAGATTTTTTTATGTGTATGTATGTGCATATTTATGAGTTGGGATCCTCCGGTACAGGAGTTATGGGCAGTCGTTAGTCACTATGTGGGTGTTGGGACTCAAACCTGTGTCTTCTGCAAGAAGAGTAAACACTTTTAACTGTCGAGCCATCTCTCCTGCTGCACTGGTCCTTTCTTGTTTACTAAATAGCTCCTAGTGTTGAGTACCTGTTTAGAGCACTAGCAATGAATAAGGCCTATGCAAGGCAGTTGTAATTCAGATCTGGCCATGAGTGGGTATACGTGGTAATGTTTGCTAATAGGAAAACCGAGAGGAAAGGTGGTAACGTGTTCTCACTGAGCAGGTGACAGGATCCAGTCCATGGAGGGAAATCTTGCATTTGACTCTTGGAGGAATACAGTGACCCTGCATAGGTGCACACCTGCGATCCCAGAACATGGGAAGTGGAGGCAGGAAGAACAGGCGTTCAAGTTCATTCTTGATCACACAATGATTTGGAGACTGTTCTAAGTGACCTGTGACTTGGCAGGCCACCAAGGTGATTAAGGTGCTTGCCGCCAAGCCTGATGACCTCACTCAGTCCCCCAGGACCCACATGGTAAAAAGACAGAATGCGCTCCTTCCAGAAACTGTCCTCTTAAGCTGGCATATGTGGCACATGCTCACCCCACACATGGATGTGTGTGTGTGTGTGTGTGTGTGTGTGTGTGCGTGCGTGCGTGTGTGTGTGTGTGTGTGTGCACACGCGCGCGCGCATGCTCCTTTAATCCCAACACTCCAGAGACAAGTGGATCTGAGTTTGAGGTCAGCCTAGTCTATAGCCCTTAGGGTTGGGTTTTTGGTCCTGTCCCTTCTGTTAACATGACACTTCCCTCAGCAAGTTATTAGGAACACACAATAGAGGCAGTCCCTGAGGTGCTGCCACATCTGCCTAAGAGCCCAAAGATACCAGGAGTGAGGAAATAAAGACAGTTATTCTAGGAGAGTCTTTTGATCTGAAACTCACCATCTTTGTTCCGACCCACAGAGTGTTGTAGAGCTGAGAACGCTCTGGAGGAAGTTCACAAACACTAACCACAGCTGCTATTGGCCTTCCACTTGCTGCTGCTGCTGCTTGTGCTGTCACATGCATGCACACACAGCTTGTCACTAGATATCGGGCGTTTTGTTACTAGCTAAACACCTTGCCTAGAGCCTTGTTGGGCCTTTAATCATTGTCGGTTACAGCTTGACTGGATTTAAAATTAACCTAGGAGAGCATGTCCAGAGAGGACAAATGGAGATGGGCTCCCTAAAGGGCTGGCTTCGTCCCATGGACCCACACTGAATGGAAGAAGACAATCAGACTATCTGCTCTAGAGCCATAAACCAGCTGCCTCCTGCCACCTTGCCTTCCTCACCAAAATGAGGAACGCAGCATGTCCCCCGGTCCTAAGAAAAGCCAGGAGTATGGACCCCACCCCATTCCTGGTCTCCCCCAACCCCCCTCCCGAGACAGGGTTCCTCTGTGTAGCCCTGGAACTCACTCTATAGACCAGGCTGGCCTCGAACTCAGAAATCCACCTACCTCTGCCTCCCAAGTGCTGGGATTACAGGCATGTGCCACCACGCCCAGCCCATTCCTGGTCTTTACCACACTAAGATTTGCTTCTCCCTGAAGCCACACACAGAGAGTATTTCCATAATACTTCTTAATGTGCCTGCCCACCTGCCTGCTGCCTGCCTAATTTGTCTGTCTCGGGCTGGCCTCAAACTCCTGAACCCTTTGCCTCAATCCCCCAAGTGCTGGGATTGCAGCCGTGGTGCTCCGTGTGCTCCATGCTCTGCCTTCCTTTACACGTTAGAGCTGTGCTAAGCAGAGTGAGGTGGTGGGGTGAGCTGTGAGGTCTGACTGCAGGGTCTCTTTTGCTACCCTCCCCGCAGGCCTCTCCTCACTCCCTTGATCCCTTTCTTGTTTTCCTGTACTGGTAGAGGGAGCCTGTGCACCCTTGCCAAGTGCTTTTTCACTGAGCTACACCCCCAGGCTGCAATCATTTTCACTGTCCAGCTCTGACCCGAGGCGGGGCAAGGTCTTAAGGCTGGGCAGAGAGGAGCCGCCGGCAAGCGGGTGGGCAGTGCACAGTAAGGACAGGGCGTGGCGTGGTCCCCGCGAGCCAACAGCAGTTCTTAGGAAAGAAACTGCCTTTCAGACCTGCTGGGTGGGTCAGGCTGGCCGTGGCCTGTCTGATACTCTGGAGTTAGGATCCCTGGCTTTTTCTTTTCTGTCATTGTGACCCTGGGAAAAGGAGTTAGCCTTCAAAATGTCCAATTCCCTGCCTATAAAATTATACCTTGCTCCACAGGGCTGTGGAGAATAAGGACGTGAACATAAAGGGTTGGCACAGGACCCTAAACAGCAATAGCAGTGTTAAAGCTGGCCAGCTCCCAGTGTCCCTGACACCACAAGACCCCAACCTTAGAGGGGCGTGGCTGGGTCCAGGGAGAGGCCTCCTGACCAGAGCTCGCCTCTGCACTCACCTGCAGATTCTCTCTCCTGGACTTGACTCTGAAGAACACTCTAGAATTAGGCCCCAAAGATGAGCAGGTAGGATCATGAAGTCATGAGCAAGGTCTGAACACAGCCAGGGCTTGGCCTTCCAGGAAGTTTTCCCAAGCCACAGTCCCCTCCCCCTTCCTCCCCTCCCTTCCCCAGTGCGAGCACCCTACTCTCAACCTTCTACGACCATAGTTGATGCTTTCAAACATTTTTCTTTATTTAGACAGAAAAGACCAACTCTTTAGAAGTAACTCAATAAATAAGTGTAGAGAACTGTCAGAAATTGAGTCCCCGCCTCGCCCTTCACCCTCCTACCCCACCCCATGGTTCTTTTCCCTAAAACCTCTTCCTAAAGAAAATGATCAGGTAATAAACCCCTTTAGCCCTCCCCGTACACTTCCCCCAAAATACCAATTACCCCCAAAGCAAAGGGAGAAATCAAGAGGGGGAAAAAATCCAAGGGCAACATTGTCTAAACTCCCAGGAGGAGATGGCAGCGTGTGGCTGGGTGGGCGGCGTGCCCTGGTGGTCATGGTATTTACATGGAGGGGCCAGCAGAGACTGTAAACATTTCTAAGGATTCAGGGAAAGGTCTTTTCCTCATGAAAGGAGGGTCTCTGTGACTGACTGGAGAGAGGCAGCCCTCAGGGTCCCCCACACCCTCCTTGGAGGGGGCTTTTGGGGGAGGCAGTGAGTTTTAGGGCTGGGAGCCCAGGGTTTGGAGCTATCCTACCTCTAGCTGAGGGTGGAGAGAGATGTGGGAGCCAGCTTCTGAGAAGGCCCTGCCTTGGGGAAGAGGAGGATGCCCTGCTGCCCCCTGGGCCTGCACGGCTATTCCAGGCCCACCGAGGGAAGGCAAGTGCGAACCACGGACACAGAGGCCCGTCTCGGGAGCCTGGGCAGAAGGCAGCTGTCCCTGAGCCTTCGAGCCTATTCCTTGCTTCCTTACAAAGGCCAAAAGGGCACTGGGGAGGAAGTAGGCTCTCGGAGCCAGAGAGGCAAAACCGTGGCCCTTCAGAGAGGCAAGATGGTGGGGTGAGCCAGGTCCGGGGCCCTCGGGGCCATGAAGCTGCTTTTGCCCCAGAGTCTAATCAAGGCCCAGAGCAGATGTGCAGAGACGGCCAGGGCCAGTCATGGGAAGAGGGTCTGAAGTGCCCCTTCCTCTGGTGTCTCCAGACCTGTGGAGGAAGGAAATAGAGGTAAAGCACAGGAACGTGTCTAGTACTGGTCACGGGTTCGGGGTAAGGTTGAGGTGGCAGGGAGTGATGGTACCTATGATGGGGCTACCTGAGAAAGGCAGGCCATCAAAAAGACCTTGTCCCAACAGACCATCTGCACACCTCCCCATCCCGCCAACTATGAGGGCCTAGAGCAAGGGTAGAGAAACGGGCAGGAGCATGGGACAGTACAGAAACTGAAGCTATTGGGAAGAAACAGGTCAAAAATGAGTGGAAGACTGAGCTAGATGAGGAGAGGGGCAAAGAAATGAGACAGACAGGCAGGCAGAGAGAACTAGAAGGAAGGGAGAGCACGGACAAGACGGACACCTGGAGAGGGGAGCGTCCGCAGAGGCTGGGGTGCCTCGGGGGCCTAAGGATGGAGTCTCGCGGGGTGATACCACGCCCAGCCCTTAGCGTTCTCATCCCGTTTTGGAAAGGAACATAGGAAGCAAGAGAACAGTGCACAAAAACACAGACCACAGTCACCAACCACTGTTGACCACGCACATCCCGCGAGCGGCCCTGGCCCTGGGCCTGGGCTGGGGGCTGTTCCCCCCATAGCCCCTCCCCAGAGAACAAACAATTGGCTCCATAGACAACACGCTCGTTCCATGCAACTTACAGGGGCCCGGAGCAGGGGTCCGGGATGGGGGCTTCAGCCGACAATGGACACGGACCCTGGGCTGGGGGTCCCCAGGGTTGGGGGAGTTAAGCAGCCAGGATTGGGGGGAAAGGGGAGAAACAGAAATGTGGGTATTGTTCTCGGGTTGTGATTTTTCAAGGTTTGGTCCAAGGGAGATTAAACAAATCAAAGTTAGGTAGGGCTACCGGTCTGCGCCCCAAGCTTGGACGGCAGCCTGCAGTGGGCTGGGGGCTACTCAGTAGGATTCCACTTCCTCCACCACGCCATGCCCGCTCCCATCTGTCTCTGCTCTGCCCCAAGGTCCACTGCCCTGGGAAACCACCTGCAGTTCCGGGCAATGGAAACCGCTGTCTCCACCTCTCAGGAGATCAGGTTTCAAAACCAAGTGGCTCTATGACCCTCCAGTTTTCCAAACCAGCCTCCTGGCCCCCAAAACCTACAATACGAATTCCATCCAACCCAAAAGAAAACCAGAAAGAGGAAGACACAGACACATGGACACTGACCAGACAGACGAGACCGGATACTGTGGAAAACTCTAGGAGCACACACAGGTGTAGACTTGGCTCTCTCTGGTGTGTGTGTGTGTGTGTGTGTGTGTGTGTCTGTGTGTCTGTGTGTGTGTGTGTGTCTGTGTGTGTGTGTGTGTGTGTGTCTGTGTGTGTGCACATGCACGCACACATGTGTGGGTGGGAGGCACAGCTGACTGAACAATAATAGCTGGGGGAGTGGCCCAGATCCCAGTTCCTCAAGTCCAGCATCAGGGTGGGGTGGTGGTAGTGTGAGGGTAGGGCATTCATTTAAGGGGTCTGGCTGCAGTGCGTGGGTCCTGACACTGAGGTCACAGAACAGGAGCAACACCCACCTGAAGCCCTCAGTAGGGCCTGTTTGCATCCTTAGGCCGCTTTAGCTGGACTTTGAGGCGCTTCATGCCAATCTGGAAACCGTTCATAGCCTGGATGGCAGCCTGGGCACTGGCCGGATTGTCGAAACTCACAAAGCCTGAGGTGAGAAGGGCATGAGGCCTGGCCCGGCCCTGCACCGCTGTCCTGCCATAGGCGCAGTGCTGTGTGCCTCCCAGCGCCACCCTACTTCCTCCGCGCATCTCTAAGACCATGAAACCTGCCTAGCACATAGTAGGCATTCAGAAATAGTTTGTCGATGTTAGATTTAATGAGTCCAGTCCAGTCATTCACACAAACTAGGAGGTACTTTCCAGTATTCCTTGAAGGGGGGCCCCCCTTCCTCAGTCTGAGAGCTCTCAGAAACATTCTTTTTGGAAATCCTGTAGGTGGTTTTTGAAACAAGGAACTGTAGGAAGCTTCCAAAGACAGGAAAGCATCAGAAAGAAACCTATGTCCTTTTGAAATCTAGTATCTCCACGCTACCTGAAATGGAGTTGGGCTGTGTGTGTGTGTGTGTGTGTGTGTGTGTGTTTGTGATGATGATAGGACTTCATGCCACTAACTGCCCTCAGATCTCTGAACTACAAAGCTGTGGCTCTTCTAGAGACAGGCTTGAGTGACAATGTGTGTGTGTGTGTGTGTGTGTGTGTGTGTGTGTGAGAGAGAGAGAGAGAGAGAGAGAGAGAGAGAGAGAGAGAGAGAGATGGTTCCTTTGTGGCCTTGGATATGCAGCCTTTCAAATACAGAGTCCATTGAGACCCTAAAATACCATCAGAGGTGAGGAACTCAGTCCTAAGAGTTCAAACAAAAATGTCTATACTCTGCCCTTTGGATCATCATATTCTTACCAAAACATTTGCTCTGATTGGTGGCCCGGTCAACAAAGACTTTGGCTGAGATGACATGACCAAAAGGGACAAACATCTGCAGGATCTCAGAGTCTGTGAACTCCTGGGGCAGGTGGTAGATGAAGATGTTGCAGCCATCAGGGCCTGGGTGGCAGCAGAGACAGAAGGGACAGCTGAGACCGCAAGTGCAGCTTAGATTGGCAGAGGCGAGGGGAGAGCAGCCACCAATCCTGGCCCCCAGCAGCGTGGGCCAGGGTCCCCCACTCCTTCCGTCCTCACACTCGGGCCCAGAGCTTGGGAAAGAGCCGTCTGGAGGACCCGAGCCCACAACAGCTGTTCTCATCCCTGCAGGCTTTTAGCTATCAGGACCCTGCCCCAGGCTGGCACCTTCCCGCTGCTGCTGCTGCTGCTGCTGCTGCTGCTGCTGCTGCTGCTGCTGCTGCTGCTGCTGAGGTGGTGGTGGGGGCTGCTGGGCCACCAGGGCTGGAGGCTGCGGGAACGCAGGTGCAACCAGGCTGTAGGCTGCAGGGTAGGCTGCTGGGGTGGTGAAGACAGAGAGAGCTCGTGGGGTTCCCCTGACTCCTCACAAGCAGCCTTGTGTCCCCTCCCCCAGTCCAAACCAGTGCCTTCCACAGACTGGGAGGATGTCGGGGGAAGGGCTTCCTCAAACAAGTCCTGGGTGTGTGCCCCCTCACGGCCGGGGTGTGGCTGCAGAGGCGCAGACTGTAGTAATTCCTAGATCGCATTCCCCATGGCAGTCAGCCCACCTGGGCAGGGCCTGGGCTAGAGCGCCTCACCTGTGTAGTGCTGCATCCCTGCGTAGGCCTGCTGGAGAGGGTCCACAGGGGCTGCCGGGCTCTGGGCTGCAGAGAGCATCACAAGCCATGAGTGGGTCTGGGACGTAATGGGAAGCCCGCCAGCGCTTCTCTCGGCAGACAGAGCCTCATCTGGGGGTGGGGGTGAGATGAGAAGGGAAATGCATATGGCGGGAGGAAAGAGGGAGAGCCCAGTGTTGGGTAAAGTCTGTGACTGTCACGCCACTAGTCACCTCGCTAAGCCTCAGCTACCCTGGCCAAGAGCCCAAAGAATGCCTGAGCTCAGTAGCACGTGCCTTGAATTCCATCCTCAGGGGGGCAGATAGGCAGAGCCGTGAGCTCAAGGCCAACCACACAGAGACCCCGTCTCAAAAAACACTTTAAAAACAAAACAGTAAGAAAGGAAAGAACCCGAGGAGCATTTCCGCCCAGGAAGAGAGCAAGGAAAAGCAAGCACCTTAAGCCCCGAGGTTGGAGCGGGAAGGAGAGCCTTGGCGGCCCGCAGTGGGCGGCCTGGCCTGGGTGGCTGACAGAGCAAGGTGGGCAGGCAGGGAGCCCCACCTGGGTAAGGGTGAACCCCGTTGGGATACAGAGCATCAGGGGCAGGCTGCCCCGTGGGCTGTGTGGGCACCGGGCTGTAGCCGTTGACGCCCAAGGCAGCAGGAATGGCAGAGACGGGCGTGGCAGCAATGGCAGGAGGGGTGCTGGTTCCTAGGAAGGAGAATATGACAGCAACGGAGCAGAGAGGCAGACACAGAGGCAGAGAACCAGGAGGCAACTCCGGGAGGCAGAGCGGAGCACCGGGCTGTTTTCTGACACCCCCCCTCCCCCAGCACCTCCTGCACCCCACGGTTTCACCTGGTCCCTGGCCAGCTGCCTGGCGAGGGCCTTACCTGAGGCTGGAGTGATGGGCGTGGCGATGAGGCCGTTGGCGTTGACGGCAGCCATGTGCTGCATCTGCACCGCAGCCATGGTGGCCATAGGGCTGAGGTAGGCACTGTGAGCTGCTACCAGGGCCGCCTGCTGCTGCATCAGCTGTGGGGCGGGTGGGGAGACGAGAGTAGGGCCCGGCCCCCAGCCCTGGCGTCCATCTCCCTCTAACCCCCCGCTGTGGTGCTTAGAGGGTGGGCCTGGAAGGGCGTGGAGCCGAGCGCTGAGGGAGGGAGGGGATGCTTACGGCCTGGGTGTAGGCGCCGTAGGCTCCAAACTGGAGGGCGATAGGGCTGAACATGCCCAGCTGGGCAGCCACCTGCTGCATCCGGCGGAGGCCTCGCTCCTTCTCCGTGTCAGCAAACTTTACCACCAGGCTGGATGACGCACCCTGGGCATGGGCCCCACATGTCACAGGAAGAGTCAGCATCTGCTCCCTGGGGGGCCTCGTCTGGCCTCAGGCCTCCTTGGGAGCACAGCCATTACAGTGCCCCATCCAAATGGGGGAGATCCTAATCCTGCCATCTCCCTGCACTGGGATATGTAAAAGGCTAGACAGAATTGAGGAATGAGAAATTAAGTGAAAAAAAAAACAAACAAAAGTAAACTAGGGAACAAACAAACAAACAAACAAAAACCAACAAAACAAGACAAAACAAAACCAGACAGGCGTGTGGGATAGCAAGGATGGCACTGAGAGGCGACTGTGCTGGCAACCCACAGCGGGTTGGGGACCCGCGCCCGGTCTCATGGAGTGTCCGGGGGTGCCACCTCGCACTTTAAGGTTAGCCTGAGCCAGATCAAATCTAAAGCATTTGCAAGTACTGTTGCAGAGTCCTAGACTCGGCTGACTTGAGTCCTCTGTCCGATGCCTGAACTTAGCTGTGAGAGGCCCACATCTGTTGGAAGCAGCGCGTTAGGTTCCAGCTGGAATTCCAGCGCACACCCGACTGAAGGGACACTAACATTTAGGGACAGCAGGTGGGGGGCCTCTAAACCACGGTCCCGACGCCCCAGGAGACGAGGTGGGGTCGGCGGGGAGAGAAGCCATAGGAGCTGAGAGGGAGGCGGAGCGGAGCGGAAGACGAGGAATAGCTACAGGAGTCTGGTATTTGATTCGTTGATTCTTTGGGGAAAACTCAAAACTAAGTTAGAAATCCTATGCTGAATGGAATTTTGCTCTGTGCCAGGGGCCAGTGGGCCAGCGGGGGAGACTAGGCAGGAGGGGGTCACCGCGGCTCACCGGCAGGGTCCGGCTGCTGTGGAGGGTGTTGATGGCGGCCTGCGCCTCGGCGTGAGTCTGGAACTTCACAAAGGCACAGCCTAGAGTGAGTGGATGGGGTGGAGAAGGGCGGTGAGTGCCCACGAAGGCACCCCACCGGGTCCTGCGGAGAAGGGATAGGCGGAGAGCTACCTTTGCTGGTACCGTCTGGCCCCCGCAGCACAGTGCACTCGTCTATAGTCCCAAATGGCTCAAACATCTTCCGGACATCCTCATCTGTCTGCTGCTTTCCTAGCATGCCCACAAAGAGCTTCCGGTCTTCTGGGGGGTGGGGCGTAGGAGGGGAGGAATGTACAGGGCCTCCTGACCCCTTTCCCAGCCCTCCGCCTTCCCGTGTATCCCCGTCGCTCCTGCCACCGCCTCCCCCATCCTGGGGAAAGGTGGCTCCACGGTGTGACACTGACAGTTGGGAATTCGAGTTCAGTAACATGCAGGGCTCAGCTCTGTAGGATGTGACCTCTGCTTGGCCTCTCTTTTGTAATCTCTGTAAATGGGCCGGATCTTGCCACCCACTCCTTAACCCAACCTTAGATAATTCTTTAGCATTACCAGACTTCCTCAAGAAAGGCTGTCCTTCAGCTCCATCAAGCCCTGGGCCTGGGGGTAGGAGAAAAGGGGCTAAATCCAAAGTTACAGCACCTACCTCCTCGAGCCTCGCTGTCGGCTGGCTTGACCTGGATCGGCCTGTTCATCTACAGGAGAGAAGAAAGGAAGGTGCGAGGGCCTCGGTGAGCGTCCCGGAGCCCGCCCCACACTGCGGGGACTGGGGCTGACGGGAAGGAAAGGGCAGGGCCAATCTTTTCTAGAATGCAGATCTGAAGCGATTAGAGATATTGGGGAGAGGGGGTGTGTTGGAAGATGTCGTGGGGCGCAGCTCTGGGCTCAGGGTGGCCGCAGAATGCCTGGGTCGCCCATAGGTGTCGCTCTCTTAGGTGAGGGAGGCCTGCTCTTAGGACCCAGGTCTCGAGTCAGAGCTCAACCAGGGAACTGCTCAACCAGAGCTGCCTCCACTCCGCAGAGTAGGAGCAAACACAGGCCATCGCATCGAGAGCCCCCAAGGCAGGCTGAGGGAGACCCCACAGAGGCCCAGAACTCCTTCTGACCACTAGAGGTGTGTCTGCCTCGCTTTCTGCTCCCCTACACCCCTTGACCCCAGGGGGAAGGCACTCGGGCAGCACAAAGGGAGCAGATGCCCAGTCTCCGTGGCAACAGGAGAATGCGCACCATGGCAACCGCCCACTCAGCCTGATTTATCCGTCCCCGTCGCCCTGGCGACCGTGGTGACGTCATCACTTCTGCTTCTCCACACACATCAGAGCAGGACTGGAGGGGGTGGGAACAGGGTATGCTGGGGGTAGAGAATTGGGTGAGGGCTGGGAGGTGGGGGAGGGGCCCAAGGAAGCCTCCCGGTCCTGCCGGACTGTGGAGGAGTCCTGCGGGGCCTTGCTGTTCCGGTCTCCTGCGTCCTGCCTCCACAAACAATCCTTGCTATCTGAAGAGCAGAGAAAGCGCTAAAAAGCGCTGAAGGAGCAGAGGCTGTCCGTGCTCCTTTGCAATCCTTCCTGACTCGGAAGGCCTTCAGAGTTCTATCCTCTCCCCGAAACCCACAGTATCACCCTTTGTTCAATCTTCAGTATGGGCAGAAAATTTTCTAGTTCTATTTTGTGTCTGGTTTGGTGAGTGGACTTGGGAAATACTCCCACAGGTTGATCTTAACCCAGATGGCGAGCACAGTGGTAACTGGAAAGCAGGAGAAGCCTCTGAGCTTCTGCTATTGAGGACTCTGGCTGCTAGGGCCACACCCCGCCCCTTCACTCATGCGATGATGGGACATTCCTAATTCCAGAGACCAAAACCATAAACGAGGCATTCATGTATTTACATGCTAAGAGTGAGGCTTAGTTTGGGGTACTCTAAGGAGAGTCACTTAACAGAGGAGACCTGAGTCCGAAGCCCTGCCCCTCACTAGCTGTGTCCCTCCAGGCTCCAACTTCCTCTTCCGTTAAACAAGAGGATCGACCAGGAAGTCCGCGGTCGGCTGTTGCTCAACTTGGGTGGTCTCGAATTTGGAGACCTTGAGTGACATCAGTTAACAGAAATACAGAAAAACAGCTTCTGGCTGGACTCTGCCGGCAGCCAGGTGTTCACAGCCTGGGATCAAACCTGAGACTCCTCGTCAATGCTATTCCTGCCCCTCTCCAAATCTCTGGATCTGAGAGCAGCTGGTGTGTGTGTGGGGAGGTCACAGTCACATAAATCCTCCTGCCAATCTCTCCCCCCACCCCCCGGCTTTATCTTCTACCAATCTGGGATTATCCTATCTGAAATTCAATCTCCTAAAGTGTGGTGTGGTGTGGTGTGGTGTGGTGTGAGTGTGTGTGTGTGTGTGTGTGTGTGAGTGTTGCGAGCTAGAAACTTGCTGCCATTCACCTCTTCTGTACTGTAGCCAAAACAGGAAATTCCCTCCCGGGCACCACAACAGTCAGTCAGAGGCAGGGCCACAGCACGGGGCGATCTGATCTCAGACTGGCACTTTGCCCTTCCCAACAAGTCTCTGGGAAGTTGCTGTTCTCTTAGAGACTGAGAACTTGGGAGAGAAATGATGTGATACCCACCCTGAACGGGCTTCCAGCACGAAAATAGCATCTCAATAAATACCCACAGCTGCTGTGCATTCGCACGGAGACACAGCACAGACCACATGATGGAGCTTGTGGACAGCGCCCCACCCCCACCCTCACGGAGGACTCCTCAGTGCTCCTAATGCCCATTTTCAGTCCCCCCCCCTCCTGCCTGGCACTTCCTGTGGGAAGCTTTGTTAGCTCACCTGGGCACACCTCCCCCTCCCCTGAGTCCAGCTGTACTGTGTTTACCTGGCAACCAGGCAGGCCTCTTCCCTGGCTTCCACCTACCAGGTGGTAAGCTCTCCCAAGTGCTGCCCAAAGGAGAAGGGGACATTTACACTCCAGCCAGGGACCTCTGATCCCTTCCCTAACAGGACCACTGTTCAGGCCATCCCTTTCACTAACAGTCAAGATCCTGCCTCCAAAAAGAGCTGTTCTCTCCTAGAATCTAATTCTCTTGAGGGTGCCGGTCTGGAGCCCGGCCCCTCCTGGCTCCACAGTTGATGGTGGTGTCCCAGAGACCACTGTCCCTGCCTCGAGATGATGGGAAAACCCACATCTTCAGAGTGCGAGTTTGATCCAGAACAGATGGGGAAGCCAGGCAGAGCCAGCCCTCACAATCGACTTCCAAGAGGCCACACCCTGCTCAGAATGGATCCAGGGACCTGGGGCAGAGCCATCCGGGGACCCTCATTGCAGAGGAGTGGGGCTCAACAGCCACAGGCCACTAGATTCTGGGTGGTAGAGAGGGGAGCAGCATAAGCAGGCTAAAACTGCACATGTTAAAACAGACCCGAAGGAGGGCTTGGAGATTAGACAGCAGCAAAAGCTTACTGACGGAACCGTGCATCGGCTGACACTAGATACACATACAGACACCCCCCAACACACACACACACACACACACACACACACACAACTGGGGGGCCACTTGGGAGGGAACAAGGGGAAACAGTTATAGGCATCTCTTCCCTAACTGACCTGAGTCAGCTTTCTCAACCCCTTAGTGTGGGATCCCCTAGAACGGGACCCCTCCTTTCCTAATAGAAACTTTATCAGTCCCTCTGGATTCCGTCCACTGTGGCAAAGGCCACTGTGGGAACTTAGTGTCACTTGGGAAGTCTGGGGCAGAGTGACAGAGCCATTCTTACCAGGGAGCCTCTCCTGACTCCCGCATCCAGCCCCAGCCAGATGAGGGGAGGTGTGCCTAGCTGGGGCTGTGCTTTTGGGGCTCCTGCCCCTCCCCACACCGCCAAGTCCCTGCTCTGGCCTCTTTGGGGCTCCTTCCCCTGATCCTCCAGTTCCTGTCGGGGTTCTGAAATGAGCAGGAAACCCACAGCACGGAGGTAAAGCTGATTGTGAGGGACTCTGGAAAGAAAAGGGAGGGGAAGCTTGAACTCGGCAGCCTGCGTGAATCCCTAATCTGGCCTGTCAGGCGCTTACATGCATGTGTACATGAGCGAGCACATGCTTACTCTAGACCCCTGTGCCAGTTCACGCCCATGCCCCTGCCCTCCGCTCTGGGCAATGACTGCCCCTGTTGGTTGGGATAAGATGGTTCGGGCCAGCTAGATGGGGACCTCGAGAGAGTGAAGCCGGGGCAGCTCTGTTTCCCCATAGCCCCACCCCATCTGTCTGTTTCCTCTCAGGAGGATGGATGGCCAGTCAGTCTCTGTCCAGTGTGGGGAAGAAGAGGAAGAGGCTAGGACAGATGTCTCCAGCCCCTACAGTGCTGGACAAAGGTTTTCTGTGGGCACTGAGGCTTCAGGAAGGGCTTCCTGGGTCTCAATCTGAGAGAAAACAGAAGCAGATAGGTGGCCAGAAGGACCGGGAGACTTCCTGATGCCTGTTCTCAGTTACCAACTCAGGCTTGTACAAGGCTGTCTCAGAAGAAAAAAAAGAAAAAGTCACTTTGTAGAAGGGAAGCCACCTCAGAGCCACCTCTACTCCCCAGGCACATCTGGTAGGGTCAAGCCTCATCTTCCATGAGGTCAGGCCTTCTTTGCTATCCCCAAACTCACGTCCACGCTGGGCCTTCTCTACTTTGATGGCCTGCAGCTCTGGTTTGGAGTGCTTCCTGGGAGACAGGCAGGGTAGCCTGTGTGATCTCAGAGAGCAGCACAGAACAGTCCACAGGCCAGATGCCTGTTCTCAGGGCAGCAGCGCCCCTCCCCCACCTCACAGCCACCCAGCCTGCCTCAGCCAGCGCCGGCCGCAAAGAGTGCCTGGGTGCCTCTTGCCCCCTCTGACACAGTGTCCAGTCTACTCTGCCTTCCTCCCATCCAGCTGAGTCCTCCCTCTCGCAGGGCCTGGGGACTCAGGGGTGTGGGGGAGGAGCTGCGTGTGCTCCTCAGAAAGGACCACAGTTACTCCACCAACCATTCTCGGTTCACACATCTACAGGGGGAAAGGGATGCTACAGGGACTTCCTGTGATGAAGAGGAGGGAAATAGTTCAGTGTCCCGGGAGGGTGGGGGGGGAGGGGTCCGCAGCCAATCCTCAGGCTTCTCTCGGGCCCCTGACCCTGCCGAGCCCGGAACTCACCCCTGGGAGAGTCTTCTGTTCGTGCAGGGCACTCTGGGCCTTCAGGGCTGAATCGCGAGCACAGTACGTCAGGAAAGCACATCCTAGGGCACAGGCGAGAGACAGTGTCAGGTGAGTCCTCATGGTCCCCTTCCTAAGGGGCTTCCCCTGCAGACCGAGGACTTGGAGGGGGGGATTTTCCCCTCTGGACATCTCTGACTGCTGGGCAGGGAGGGAGGAGACATTTATCCAGAGGGATAAAAATTATACGCGATCTCTGGGTCGGGGACCTGGAGGTGAGGGACGTGGGAGAGCATTCGAACTGTTGAGAGGGGACGGGGGGGGGGGGAAAGAGCTGTGATCTCCAAACAGGTAGTATTGTGCTCGCTCTGTGTCTGTCTCTGTGTCTCTGTCTCTGTCTCTGTCTCTCTCTTTTTCCCTTTCTCCTTCACCTTCTCCCCCCTCCATCTTGACCAACATCACCCTCTCTTCCATTTTCCTACTTCTCAGATCTGCCAGTCTCCACCAGAGACAGGTGTGCAGAGTGCGCGGGGAAGGAGGATGGAGAGCGACGGCCGGACGTGGTTTTTCCTGTGCCCGAGATTTCAGGAGGTGGCGTGGCCCTGGAGCCCGGAGCCTCGGAGCTCTCCAAGTGCTGATTCCAGGCCAGCCCTGGTTAGCAGCCCAGCGCTTGGGGAGATCTCAGGAACCTCTTCCTAATAACTTTCTAAGTCCAGTCGCTCTTCTCCATGCCCCCCCGCCCCGCTCCTTCACCTTGGTCCTGGGTTGCCCTGGCTTGACTGTGGCCGCTCTTTCTAGGTTAAACACACCTGGTCGGCCATCCCAACACTATCCGGGGCTTCTCACACTGTCCGTCTTGATCCTCTCTTAAAACTTGTCCTTCTGACCCTTCTGTTCATCCCAGGCCACCAGCACCCTCCTCCATCTCTCCTGCAGAGTTCCCCTTAGTTTTCCCCCTCTGGTCCCTGTCACTCAGCTCCTTTATCCAGTCCTCCAGCCCCTGAACTCTGCTTCCAAATCGGCCCTCTCCAGCCGCTCCCCTCTCCCGCTTCCTCCATCCGTCCCGCCTCTCGGCCACTCGGCGCCTCCTCCCCAGCCTGGCCTGAGCCCTCACCCTTGTGCAGCCCGGTGTACTTGTCCTTGATGACCGTCAGCTCGAAGATCCGACCAAACTGCTCGAAGATGGGCTTCAGGTCCTTTTCCTCCAGATGCCTCGGGATCTGCCCCACAAACAGCTTGATGGCATCCGGCTCCTTCATTGGGGCGGCCCAGGAGGAGGGGCCGGGGGAGCAGGGAGAGGCCCAGAGACAAGGGAAGCTGCCCAACCGGGAGGCAGGTGGCGGGGCCCAGGGGCCCAGCAGGGCCGGCTTCCCCTTTGGCCCCTAACCACACTGCCGAGCGGAGGAAGGCTCTTCACACAAAGGAGGCCCGGGGAGTTGAGGGCTAGGGGTCAGGGGGCTAGGCAGACACTGTCAGGCCACCAGGGGGCATAGCCTAAGCAAAGGCTCTCCCTTCCAGAGATCTGGCAGATATCCCAGCTTGAGGGTCAGGGTGGCCAAGCCCTGGGGCGTTTGGGTGATAGTTGAAGCGCTGGAGCTCAGAGAGCGGGAGCAAAGGCACAAATGCCAAAGGAGACGGGCTGGAAGTCAGAAGAGGGCGACAGGAAGGAGGCTGAGGGGCTAGGGGACCGCTGTGGTTGCCAGCAGCGTCATGAGGGGGTCCCTGCTCCTGATGTGGGGCAGGTGACTCTCTCGTTGGCTTCCTAGGGAGGACACCTCCCTTGTGGCTGATCCTTCTGCTGGGTCCGAAGATCCCTGATGCCAAATGCTTGGTCTCTGATGGCGGCAGGGCTCCGGGGGTCCCTTCTGCCCGTCCCCCTTCAGGTTCTCCCTCGACCCCCCCTCCCACCCCCACCCTGTATGGTTTCCCCGGCTTGTGCTGCCGGCTACTCCCGACACTAGGGCTGCCTGCTTTCCCGGTCACCTGGGTCCCGGAGCTCTGCTCTCCGGCCGCGCTCTCCTCAACAAAAACCTCCCCCCTCCACACCCCCCTCCCCACTCCCACCTCCTTTCCCCTGACATCAGTGATGTCAGTCTCAGGGGTGGAATACAAATTCTCTACCCTGGAGAGAGACGCACAAAACGGGCAAGAGCCACGCCCTCTTTCTATCTCTATCCTCCCTGACTCCCTTTCCGCCCCAGAAGAGCAGCTGGTCTTGATAACAACCCTTCCCCCATCTTACTCCCCAATCAGGAGTTGGGCAAGACACTAAAATGGAGAATTTATAGAGGAGCCCTAGGGTGGGGTCCATTGTTCCGGGGGTTGGAGCTGTCCCCGGTGCTGGAAGAGGAAGAGCAGACCCGGGAGCTGGAAGCTGGGGGTGGGGAGGAGAGGGCAGCCTGGCCTTTGGGGAGTCTGAGAGTGAGAACCCAAGGAAGGAAACAAGGAAGAGAAACGGGAAAGAGCAGTCAGGCAGGTCGAGGGGCAGGGAGGGAGGTGTAAATGAGGAAGAAAGTAGCCACAGAGTCTATGGAGAAAAGTGAGCTGGAGAGGAGCAATTTCGACCGGGTGGGGAAGGAGCGAGCCAGTGGAAGTGAGTGCAGAGAGAGTCTGCAGACTTTTCCAGAAAAAGAAACAAGGGAAGCTATAGCCGCCTGGCGTTTTCAGACGCCCCCTTCCTTCTCTCTGGGGGTGTTGTGTGTATAAGGGCTTGGGCAGGGAGGCAGCAGCTGGTAGCAGCTCTTACTTGTACTATCCTTGAAGACCAGACTCAGTGTTCCACTGTTCACAGTAGCTAGTGTGGTGTCTCGCTCGCACATAGTAGGTGCTTGACAAACGCGCCACGCGAAGACCCTGCGACAAGTCGAGACTCCTGACCCTTCTGTGGGAGCAGGCAGGGCTGCCAGGCTCCCCCGAGGGCAGTGCCAGTTTCCCCTTCGCTTCCTTGGGTTGGGTCCCTTGAGTGGAACTCAGAGTCAGATAAAAGGAGACAAAAAAATACATTAGAAACTATTTCCCCCCAAACAGTTACACTTCCAAACCTGGCCATATGTTCCGTGATCTAGAGGGAGGTTGGCCCTCTGGGCCAGCCCCACACCTGCCTTGTGTAGCTGTTGGCATCAGCTCTGTGGTCGCAGTCCTGGCTCGCTGTCCATCTGGGCTCCACTGGCAGCTTGTCCTGCCCAGGGTGGAGCTGCTGTCTCTAGAGTGCTGCGGACGTCTCTGAGACTCACACATGCGTCCTGGAGGCCTCCGTTCCTGAGTTCTCACAGCAAGCAGAGGACGGACATAACAATGCTGCATCCTAGGCATGGGCTAGGCCACCCCGCATGATATGGATGAAGAAACTAAGACACAGAACGGTTAAATAGCTCGCCAGGATCACACAGCTGAGAAACACCTCCATGAGATTCCAGCCTGGGCAAGGTGGGGCCTGAGCTCAGGCGTGAAAGCCACACCCAGCATTCCTTGTGGGAATGACCCGACGTGAGCCTGGCCTTTCCTTCCCTCTGTGCTCACTGAAGCGCTGGGTAGAACTTCCTCCTACTGTCCTGGTCCCTAGCGACTGCTTCTGTCTCCTCTAATCTGGGTTTCTGTGGCCCAAAGCCACAGGTGTGTGTAAGTATATATGTGAGTGAAGTGAATGTATGTGCAGAGACTCGATTACACTTCATCACGCAGATGCCCAGGTCCCCCCAGTAGGGTGCCCTGCAACGGGTCGAGAGTGAGGTAACAGGACGAGTTCAGGACGAGCGAGCGAGCGGCCTGGAGATGCTGTGGGAGTGCCAGGGGACCAGGAAGTCGAGAGCTGTAATTCTCCACAGTAACTTTCCATTCACCCGCCCCACCCCCACTCCTTCCTTGCCTTCTAATCTGATCTTGACATTTATGGAGACGCTAAACAGATCACGCGCTGTGAATGTGGGAGACCCCACGGATGGACCCCCTGATCTCATTACCCTGTGTCTTCTCAGCAGATCTGCCGCCCTGCGGCTCGTTCGGGCTTGAGCCTAATCATATTAATCGAAATATTAAACATTCACAAAAATGAATTTCAACGAACCCCTCTTGTTCCTCTTCCCAGGCAGCAACCGGGAGATGGCTGGAGTCAGCGAAGAATTTTCAGTCCTTTGCTCAGTGCCTGGTCTGTGTTGGTGCGGTCAGTCTCAGAGAGGGGAGAGGAGGCTCAGGAGACTCTCCTAGCTGAGTGACTCTGGGCACATCTCTGAAGTTGTGTAATCTGAGGGGATGGGAGCTCCCCCCCCCCCCGTGAGGTAAAGACTAAAGGCTCTGGGGCTCAGAAGCCCATCCCCCATCCCCGGGAGCTTCTTTCTGAAGTGAGGCTTCGGGCCTTTCTCTGCACACCCTCCACAGCGCACTCTTTCCTACTGTTCTTCAGCCAAAGCTAAGTTGCTGTGTATTAAAACGATGACTGACTTTGAGGTGCTGGAGAGATGGCTCAGCAGTTCAGACCACTGGCTGCTCACGACGAACAATCGCGTGTGACTCCAGTTCCAGGAGACCTTACGCCCTCTCCTGCCTCCACAGCTCACACATGACATCCAAATATACATGCAGGCAAACTCCTATACATATACAAATAAATGTCTCTTTAAAAATATGGGGTAAGAAAGGTGGCCCTTCCCCTTAATTCCAGCTCTTGGGAGGCAGAGAAAGGCAATCTCTGTAAGTTCCAGGCCAGCCTGGTCTACATAGAAAGCATCACCCCAGCCAGAGCTATACAGAGAGACAACAACGCCCCGCCCTAAGAGGTTACTGATTTTACATTGAACAATTCTTTTTCTCCTCCTCCTCCTCCTCCTCCTCCTCCTCCTCCTCCTCCTTCTTCTTCTCTAATATTCTATTGTGTGTGTGGTGAGTGTGTGAAGATCAAAGAACTCTCAAGAGTGAATCCTCTAATCCCTTCCACCCTTACATGGGTTCTGGGGATCAAATTTGGGTCTTCAGGTTTATGTGGTGTTTTGCCCATTGACCATCTTGCTGGCTTGTTTGCTGTTTGTTTTTGTTTCTGTTTTCTTTTTGAGACAGGATCTCACTATGTAGCCCTGGCTTTCCTGGAACTCGATACATAGACCATGCTGGCTTCAAACTCATGAAGACCCTCTTTGCCTCTGCCTCAGAAGTGCTAGGACTAAAGGTGTGTACTCATTTACTGACTCCTGAAGAATTATACATTTGTCTATAGGGATAGGGTCTCATATCCCAAGCTGGCCTGGAACTCATTATGTAGCCCAAGATGAACTCCTGGTTTTCCAGCCTCCACTTTCCGGGTACTTGAGGTTACAGATATGACCCACTGTCTATCTGTGTCTAGCTTGTGAAATTACTTTTAAAAACAATTTTATGGAGCGGACTTTTAATCCCCACACTTAGGAAGCAGACAGGCAAATCTCTTGTGAATTTGTGGCCAGCCTGGTCTATGCAGCGAGTTCCAGCCAGGGCTACAGTGAGACCTTGTTTTGATCATAAGTCATTTTAAAGGGCTGGGGAGATGGCTCAGAGGTTAAGTGATGAAGACCTGAGTTCAAAGTCCTTGGCACTCATGAAAAATGCTGGGTGCTGCCTCGAGTCTGTGCTTCCCTCGCTGGGGCCGCAGAGAACGGGGTTCCCACCTCCAGGCCCTCCTGGTCAGTCGCTGAGCTCTCGGCTCAGTGTAAGGTAAAATGGTGCTGACTAACACAAGAGGAGGGCCTCTTGTTTCTACACATGTGCATAACATACACACATGCACATGTGTGCTACACATGTGCATAACATACACACATGCACATGTGCATAACACACATGTACAACACAATGCACATGTGCATAATACACACATGCACATATGCATAACACAATGTACAACACAATGCACATGTGCATAATACACATATGCACATATGCAAAACACATGTACAACACACATGCTCATGTGTACAACACATACACACGCATGCACACAAGGATTTTACTTAACCTACTATTTTCAAAACACTATTTGAACATGCAATGCATATAATGTTATTGAGACAGTTTGCATTATTTTCTTCCATTAAGTCTTTAGGATCCAGAGTGTATTTTAAATGTCTGGCATATCTAACATAGCTAGCTGCATTTCAAATATTCAGGAACTGAGAGACTGTGCCAGACACACTAGCTACAAATCTATGGATTTTATCGTCGCCTCTCCCTCCAATAGAAACCATCACCCTTCGGTAACCTCTGCTCTTGCTGGGGAAACAGTGCTCTGGCAGGTGGCAGCTTATCTCCCTCACTGTTATCTCGATCTCCTAAAAAAAAGTCAATAAACAACCCAAACGATTGCTAACCCATATGGGCCTCTAGGAAGAGGCTCACAGCCACGGCCTGATCCACCTGCTTCCGGGCTTGGGATCGCTAGCACCGTTTCCGCTGCTCTGGTGGAAGCCTTCGGATCACAGAGAGATTCCCTCCTTGGCCTAACATTTAACTTTTATCTCATGCTGTGTCTCAGCTTGGGCATGGGGCAGGGCTGGGGGTGGGGATTGTTCATGAATCCCAAACTCTTGGGATTCTGTCTCCTGCCCCTCTGAAGGTCTCTGATGGGCACCATCCCTCTGAGGCGGGGAAAGCTTGTGTGTGTGTGTGTGTGTGTGTGTGTGCGCGCGCGCGCGTGCGCGCGCACGCGCGCGTGCTCACAGGCCTCCTGCCCTTTCCATGCAACTATTTCAAGAACTGTGGTTTTATATTTCATTTACTCTTCTAAATAGATACTAGAAGAACAAATCTTGCAGCCAGTTAGTTTCCTTTCCTTTTTATATTCAGTTGAGAACGAGAGAAATAATTTACAGTTTATGAGGAGCCTAAGGTGAAGAGAAAATCGATTTCCTGAGGAAGTCATCCCAAGAAGGGACCTTCCTTCTGCCCGAGTGCCGCCCAGGTCTAGCATTCTGAGTTTGAGAATTAAAGAGCTTGGCTCCCACCATGCTCCGGGGTGCTTTCATATTTTAGGAATCCAGGACTTCAATATCTAGTGTCTGTCTACAGAACAGATGGGATGCTTGGCTTCTGTGCCAGAGGGAAGAGAAGAAACCTGGATTTCTTTTGGCAAGCACAGCGTCTGCCCAAGTTGGGAGCTGGGTTCTGGAAGACCCTGAGCTAGGAGCCTCTTCCGTGGTTTTCCTCTAGCTAAGTAGTAAACGCACGGTTTAAGGTCGAGTGGGATCAAGAAGAAAGGCTCATTTCATATACAATTCAGCTCAGTCTTTAAGTCTGAGAAAAGTACTCCCCTGAAGACCCCAAATCCAAGTTGACTTAGCTTCAGAGCGGCCTTGCTTCCCTCGCTGGGATCCTGCCTTCCTTGCCCGGAAAGGATTGGTTTTATGGAGGGGCGGGGCGGGCAGCGGGGCGGGTCTTCGTTGAACCGCGACTGGTCGCCTAGACAACGGAGTGCAGCTTGATGGAGCAGGCACGCAGCTTGTTGGAGCAGGGACGCAGCTTGTTGGAGCCGGGACGCCGAGTGCTAGTGGGGCCAGATCCGGGAACGCTGAGCCCGGAGCAACTGGAGCAGTTGCGAGATTTCAAGGTGCGTGAGTCGGCGTCGCCTAAAACCTGTTTCTATCAAAGCGAAGCTCCTCGAGTCTGAGGTCCATCAGACAGGGAGGAGGGTCCCGGGAAAGGGGAGCAGGGCCTGTTCCCCGAGCTGAGTGCCAGAGGACTGGATGGAGTGACCCGGAACCCAAGCCGCCAGGCTTTTGAAAGTGCAGGGCGAATCGGATAGGGGTCTGGCCACAGAAACGACAGGGGTCCTGGCTGAGGCCTTGCGCAGACCACTGGGTTCCAAACCCTTTACCCGCTCCTCCCCACCCGCATAAACTAGCACTCCCTAGGTAGAGGCAAATGGATCAAGAACAAAGCCAACTTCAGCAAGTTCCAGCCCAGCCCAGGCAATAAGAATTTCTTTCAAAAGAGAAAAGAAATGAGGTTACCGCAAGAGAAAATCCGAAGCTTTCAAGCACTCCAGGAAAAGACCTGGCTTATGTCCCATCCCCCACACCCCACACAACTTCAAGTGTCTGTCGAGGGTTGAACCCTGGATCCGTCTCATTAGATCTTGACTCCTGGTTGTTGCCCCTCAGATCCAGACTCGGATCGCAAATGAGAAGTACTTGCGAACCCACAAAGAGGTGGCGCTGCTCATAAGCGGCTTCTTCAGGTAGGTGGACAGTAGGCAGGCCGGCCGGCCTTGGGTGGTTGGTTAGTAAGACCTTTACCAAGCCTGGCTGGGAATAGATGAATGGATTAACATGTGTGCCTCTTTGTCTAGACAAACTCTAATAGCCACGCAGGGAGAACCTTCAGTTTGAGGCCAGCCTGAGTTACACAGTGAGACCCAGACTCAAAACAAAAACAACAGTAAATCTGTTTCCTCTTCCTTTGAATTATTTATAGGTTTTTAAAAACAGTCTCACATAGCCCAGGGTGGCTTCTAACACAAACTCATTATGTAGCACAGGCTAGCCTTGAACTTGTGATGAGTCTCTGGACCTCGCCCTCCCAGGTGTTGGAACTCCACAAACATACCAGTGCATCTTGGTTAAGTTAGAGAATTCCTAAGAGCCAACTTTTTGTAACTCTGACACTTGTGAATTTTCTTCTGTTAGCTCCACATTCTTTAAAACTTCAGCTGTAAAGACAAGCATACATCACATGTCACTGGGAGAGAGACTGTGGCACTGGGGAACGGCGGGCAGGGCAGGCATCTGTCCCCTCCCACAGGAGGAAAGCGCTCCCATAGTGCACCACTGCCTACGCCTACGTGAGAACACTAGAGAAATGACGAGGAGCCAAGGTACAGGGGCTCAAGCCTGTACCCTCAGCACTTTGGGGGCAGAGGCAAGAAGATCACAAGTTCAAGGCCAGCCTGGACTACATTAGTGAGATCCTATTTCTAAAAACCAAAGAGAGGGAGAAAGTATCAAGGCAAAATAATACTATTTTCCAAGTTTGATGGCAATCTCACGGTCTCACAATTTGGGAGTCAGAGGCAGGAGGATTTGTGAGTTCAAGGCCAGTCTGATGACAGAGTAAAACCCTCTCTCAAAAAGCCAAAAATCAATAAAGAAATAAAATTTCCATTTCCCAGGGTGTCCTAGAACAGGATTCTTCAGGGTACTCCATCAAAATTGAAAAATCTGAGAATGCAGAAAGGCCAGGTGGTAAAGGCATTGGATCTTAGACCCTGGATATGACACAGGCCTTTAATTCCAGCACATGGGGGCCAGAGACAGGTGGATCTCTGTGAGTCTGAGGCCAGCTTGATCTACATAGAGAGGTCTAGCCAGGGCTACATAGTGAGACCCTGTGTCAAAATAATCCCCTTATGGGGTAACAGGCAAAGAACCGAGGAATCGTGGAGCAACACTGTCGGAAACCAGAGTACTAGCCTGAGTTCTGTTTCACTCCAGCCAAGTCAGCTCCGTTAAAGTAACGCTGGTGTCCATTTCTGGGAACTGTTTTGTTTCCCACGTTGACAGTCACCACACTGCCTTGTGAGGGTGATCATCTTTGGTTTATGTTGTCTAATGTTCCAAGCTGGTGGTACCATGTATGTCTCCACGTAGTTATACTGTGATGGCGTCTTGGTGATGTTTTGCTGACACCCTCCTCCTCCCCAGTGACACTGTAAAAGAGAGGTAATGATGATGATTCTAAGACAGTTTAATTATGTAGCCCTGGCTGGCCCCAGAACTCACTATGTAGACCAGGCTGGCCTCAGACTCAGAGATCTGCTCGCCTCTGCTCCCGAGTGCTGGATTGAAGGTGTGCATCACATACCCGGCCCATTATTGTTTATTAAAAGCCACTTTACACAGCACTTGGGAGGCAGAGGCAGGCAGATTTCTGAGTTCGAGGCCAGCCTGGTCTACAAAGTGAGTTCCAGGACAGCCAGGGCTACACAGAGAAACCCTATCTCAAAAAACAAAACAAAACAAAACAAAACAAAACAAAACAAAACAAAACAAAACAAAACAGCCACTTTCCGGGGCTGGATAGACTGCTCAGCAGCTAAGCCCGCTTGCTGCTCTTGCACAGGACCTTGGTTCAATTCCCAGTGCCCACAGGGTGGCTAACAGCCTGTAACTCCAGCTCTCGGGGTTCTAACTACTTCCGGCTTCCTCGGGCATCAGAGAGGCATGTAGTACATCTTCATACATGCAGACAAGACACTCACACACAACAAGTAAGAAGAACTCTTAGAAGACATAGAGGAGAGCTTCTGTTGTTTCCATTTCTGCCAACAAGACAAGCTAAGCTCAGATAAGAGGTTCTTTCCTCAAGTTGCCGACCGAGGATCCCAGCCTTGGTTGTTTCTGCCACATGGTGCCGCATGCACAGGTGCTGCATGCACAGGGGCTGCATGCACAGGGGCTGCATGCACAGGTGCACACGGAACGTCTGTGGCAGAGCACTGGCTTAGCCGTGTGTGAAGACCTGGGTTCAAGCCCAGGTCCTAGAGGTTTCCCAGACCCCTTTGCTTTGCCTTGGAACTTTCTAGTCCTCACAGTTTTGCCATTTCTCCAAGGAGCTTTAGATTCACACAGTAGGTAGGGAAGGGGTTAGCGAACACCGAGACCTGGCCCCTGTCGTGGGCAGATTCACTCTGGCCAGGGCATTGTGTGCAAGCTGGGGGCGCTGGTGCACACTTTTTTTTTTTTTGTTTTTGTTTTTGTTTTTTTTGTTTTTTTTGTTTTTCGAGACAGGGTTTCTCTGTGTAGTCCTGGCTGTCCTGGAACTCACTCTGTAGACCAGGCTGGCCTCGAACTTAGAAATCCGCCTGCCTCTGCCTCCCAAGTGCTGGGATTACAGGCGTGCACCACCACGCCCGGCTTGGTGGTGCACACTTTTAATCTCAGCACCCAGAAGGCAGAGAAAGCAGATCTCTGTGAGTTAAAGGTGCCAGCTAGTCTATATAGAGCGTTCCAGACCAGCCAAGGCTACATCATACAGGGAACCTGTCTTAAAAAAAAAAAAAAAAGATATTTGAGAGTCATCTGCCAGTGTCAGATGTGGAGATGATATTTGCAGTTTTTACTCTAAGGGGAAATAAAGAATGGACGGTGTGGGTGTGGCTCAAGTCCTGGGACCTCACAGTATCAGCTGGGTATGGTTCTGGCAGAGAAATTAAAAAACACTGATAGATCTATACTGTGTTAGATCTACACTGGAATCATCCACAAACAAAGGATTAGCACACAGGGTGGTAAGTGAGAGGGTGGAATTCTGGGTGGCCTCGTGTCTCTGTTTACCCAGGAAGTTTCCAGGGAGAGATGGGACATCTGGGACCAGCTCTGCAGTGTCCCTGCAGCCCCCAAAGCCTTCCTCTTCCTCTCTTTCCACCTCTCAAGGCCAAGCAGCCAAGCCCAAGTGGCTTTGCTGCCCTGCAGCTCAGCTGGGCGCACTCCTCCTGGCCCCTCTGTGAAGAGGAAGGAGAAGGAAGGGCCAAGTGAGGGCCTGCCCCTGGGCTATGCTCGACGTGCAAGCCGGATGAAGCTGCAAACTGTTCCCGTTGGGAAGAGCATGCTCAGATTGGCTTCTCTGGATTCTGTGATTTGTGGCCATTTAGTCCCCACCCCTTGGGAATACAGTGTACTTAATACCTTCAATACGGACCTGCAAGACTAGAAGTACAGAGAGCAAACCTATTTTAGGTACCAGAGACCTCAGACGCAGGGCCGGAGCTGCAGCTTCCTTGGAACCCTAGGCAGACAAGTCTTCTTATGGCTCTGCCTATCACACCTTGTCTGGGAGACTCTTGAGTGGCTCCTCAACGCTGCCTTTTCTGTTTGTTTTCAAACAACCTGTTGAAATCTAGAGACAAATGTCAAGTCTTAAGCAGGACAGACTTTCCCAGGCTCAGTTACACTCTGGATGGAGAAACAAGCATCTCAGGAGATCCCACGACTTAGTATTCAGTCTCACAACATAGGCCAGGCTGGCCTCAGCTCCCCGGGGGCTGGGAGCACAGGTGTGAGCCGGGCCTAACAGACACACCCATTGCCCTTTGTCTGGCGTTCTCCAGTCCCTGCCACGCTGGGCTGGGCTGGGCCGTGCCTGCTTCCTTTTCCTCGGTGCTGCCTCCATCCTGTGACGGAGACTCCAGTACACACTGCCGTGCTGTCTTCTCACAGGGCCAGGCACCCTGCTGCCTTGTGCTCAGCCACCCATCCCTCCACGGGTGCTTCATTTCTCCTCCACTACGCATGTCTGTATGCCAGCCAGCCAACCTCTCTAGTTATACCCCAGGCCCAGGGAGCCCAGGCAGATACCCCTGCGTGCTCTCCTGGACCCTGGGGATACAGAGCAGAGACAACCAGCTGCTGACCCCCAGGCAGTCCCACCCAGGACACAAGGCAGTCACACCCAGGACACTCTTGTCTCTCAGCCTTTGTCTTTGCTAGTCAAATCCTATTTGTATCACAAGGGTCCCTTTCAATCCAATTACTCTGTGAAGGGTTTTGGGGTCCCACTTTCAGTAACCAGTCCCCCCTCCCAAGGTGCTATTGAGTAATCTTTTAGCACTTACTCGAGGTTCCTTGGCCTTTAGGAAATCTTATTTTCTTTTACCTGTAAGCTGAGTTTATTGTGTGCTGTGTGTGCACTCATGTGCATGTGTATGTATGCATGTGTGTGTATACTCATGTATGTGTGTGCACATGTGTATATATGTAGGCATATGTGTGTATACATGTGTGTGTATGTGTGTGTTTGTGTGTCCATGCACAAGCCATGTGGAGGCCAGAATGCTCTATGCCTTATTCATAGACTCTGGATGAGTATTGACACCGGCAAGCCCCAGTGATCCTTGTACCTCTGGTCCTCTCAGTGCTGGGGACACAGGCACCAGGTCGCAGCCCAGATGTTGATGTGGATGCTGGATATCCGGTTCTCAAGCTTGGGCAGCAAGTGTTTGCTACTGAGCCATCTCCCTGGCCCCTATCTTTCTTCTTCTTCTTCTTTTAAAATCATTCCTCATATTTTGTAGTCACTTACATATAATTATACTCAATAATTGTCTATTGAACCGAAGGAGGAATGAAACAAAATTATTGAGCCTTGAGTGAGGGCTTTCTCAGGAAAGGGGGACTTTGGCCAAGAGAACCTGAACCTGAACCCGAAGGCAGCCAGTCAGGTAAGACAGCCCGTGGCCAGGAAATCACTGCAGGGAGCTCCCGGCCTCGGAGACCCAAGGCCTGGGCCTCTCTTTTCTTTACTGTCTGTATAAACTTGTGCACATGAGTAACCTTTTTGAGGTTTGGTTTCTTTGTAAGCAAAATAGGGAAACAATTATCATAGGGATACAGCTATCATAGGGTGTCATGAAGTGGGACAGTATTACAGCTATCGTAGGGTGTCATGAAGTGAGACCGTATTACAGCTATCATAGGGTGTCATGAAGTGGGACAGTGCTGGCGCTTGCTCTATGAACTGTGAAGCCTCCTGGGCCGTCAGACCCCGGTTTCCAGTGCCCTGGTTGCACTGAGACTTTGGCATTACCCTCATGTCTGTCTGCTGTGCCGCAGAGCTATTAACCCATCTGGAATCCTGAGCCGGGCGTGGTGGCCACGCCTTTAATCCCAGCACTTGGGAGGCAGAGGCAGGTGGATTTCTGAGTTCAAAAAAAAAAAAATTTTTTTTTTTTCTTGTTCATTGTCTCCCTGGCCTTGGGAAATCCGTGGATACACTTCCTCAGATCACCCCAGGGCTGCATTCTGTCCATTCGGCGTGGCCTCCTGAAGACTTGGAAGTCCTGGGTGTGTGAAAGTGTTAGATGACAAAGCCCTACCTGCCTGCTCCACAGCTCCTGTGGAGTGAATACGGCTTTTTACTTATTATACGTTGCTGTTTGAATGCTTGATTTGTGTTCTTTTGAGGCAGGGTCTCACTATGTAGACCAGGCTGGCCTGAACTGCACAGAGATCCACCTGCCCATGTCCCCTGCGTGCTCACCAGGCCCAACCACTCCATTGTTTTGTCCTTTGCCCTAGATCCTCAGGTTTTGTTTTTTTGTTTTGTTTTTTTGTCTAAGACCCCCTGATGTATTGACCTCTAGAAGGGGAGGCCTGTCGTCAAGTCTGCTTCCCAAGGAGCAAGATGGGGCAGTGGCTGCAGGCCCCTGTTTATCTCCTCCTCCTTCTCCTTTTAATGTTTTACAGAGAAATGTTTCTGAGAAGACCAGAAAACATTCTTGAGTTTGCTGCATGTGAGTATGGCGGCATCGGGGTGTCCCACGTGTCTGTGTGAGAAGAATTGTGGATCTGGAGTTGGACAAGCCCAGGACGTTCTGTGGAGTCTTGGTTGTTTTCACCTGATGTCCCTCACAGGAGCTGGTTTTTTTGATGGCCTTCTCAATTCCCCTGTCTTTTTTTCTCAAAACAAGGCCAGAGGAGCACTGGGGCAGGACTTCTCTTGCTATTAAGAATTCTGAGATTCCCAAAGGCAAGTTAGGCAGCCCTAGTCTACAGGGGATCTCAAAGTAGTTCCTGACCCAGGCTGCCCACTAAAACCACCTAGGGAGCTTTTAGAAAACACTGGCACTCAGGCCCCACCTCTAGAGAGTTTTATTTAATTAGTCTAGGGCAGGACCCAACAGCCAAGGGTTTGAAGGCTCCCCAGGTGATTTTAATGGACTTGGCTACAGAGATGGCTTCGGGTCAAACAATATAGAGTGCCGAGCTGCGGCTGGTGTCTTGGGTGCAGTTAATGCGGTGCTGGGGGCCCACAGTTCTGCGCAGGCCTTCGCTGCCACCGCAGATGCACCGGGACTCATTCTTCCTGGTGTAAAACCATCTTCTGTCTCCATGCTGTGAGCCCGACTCTCCTGGGAGAGGGTGTTCTCAGAAAAGGTCTGCATGGCAAACTGAGTGGAGGCCCAGCCCTGAGATGGAACCCGGGTGGAGGCCCAGCCCTGAGATGGAACCCGGGCAGAAAACTCGGATCTCTGAGGCCTTGGTGGCTCCTGGAGCAGCAAGTGGACCAAGAGCAGAAAGCCTGGGCAGCGCGCGAAGCCGGGCCTGGGATGGCTTCCTGGCGTTCACAGGAGCCATGCCAGGGACAGCATGGGCACCGAGATTGTACTGTAAAGTGGGGGCCACCAGTGAGCCCGCTAGGACAGAGCATCTGATGTTTTAGCAGAGTAAGCTGTCACCCGGGCTTTCCCCTTCAGAATAGATGATTTTGTTCTGATTTTCATCCCAGACTATTTCACGGATCCAAGACTTCCCAACAGAATTCACACGCAGCTAATTAAAGAGAAGAAAAGAACTAATTAGCCAAGCTACAATGCTCAGCTGCTGGGAGAAGCCAGAAGGAATCCAGCCTTGGGTGGGTGTGAGCCTCAGTCCTGTGAAAAGCAACACGGGTTGATGGGTCCAGGCTGTGAAAGAACGCAGGTGGAGAAACAGCAGAGCGGTGTGACAACAGCAGGTCATTTTCCTGACAGTCTAGGGGGACAGAGGCGGTGACCGGTGACCATAGGCCTGGAGTTGGTCTCTGTGTCAGTGACAGGAGTCTTTGGTCTAATGAGGTGGATTGGGTGATGGATATGGGAGGTGTCCTGGGGGGGTGGGGTGGGGTGGGGGTGGGGCTGGGGGTGGTCAGTACCAAGTCCTTTTCCTGAGCCCTAGAGGTGGAGAGTCCTCAGACTCTTGGAGCAGAGTCCCTCCTACAGTCTTCCAACAACCTTGTTCATCAAGATTAGCCCTAAAACCACAGCATCTCCCCAACGCCCCCCAACATACACACACACACACACGCACACGCACACGCACACGCACACGCACACGCACGCACACCTACGCACACGCACACGCACATGCACACTCACACACACACGCAGGATGATTCCTGAAAGGATTTTGAAGGCTGGAGAAGTTTTTTTTTCTTTGTTTGTTTTTTCTTAACGTGAGGTGGGAAAGGCCACCCTTCTAATCCAGTGAAACCATTTCTGTTTTGCAGGGTCGCTGGAGCCCTGAGCGCAGTGTGGGTTTCCAAGCTGTGTGGACCTACTATCACAGGGGCCTTTAAGATCTTCATTAAATGCAGACCTGCCTGCCTTCTCTCTCATTTGCATTTGAAGGGAGGAGAGCTCTGTGCGTTGGCCTGCTGTGCCTGACTGGACCCTGTTCTCCTTGAGGTGGTCAGGGGCGCGCGCGGGCAGCGAGGGACTGTTCCCACTCCAGCCACTCCCTGAACCACAGAGTTGGGGGATACTGAGCGAGCCAGAGTTAGCTGTGGCTGTGGTGGGGTGAAAGCAGGCGGGCTCTTTCTTCAGCATCCTGTTTCCCGTGACCTTCTCACGGCACTTTACTTTGCTTTCCATAGAAGCAATAGTGAGAAAAGTTGGGCTGGAAGGACGTCAGGAGAGAAGGACAGCCATGAAAACCCAAGAGGCCCAGGAGTGTTGTGAACTGTACACCTGACAGACGGCCGGGGAGTAGAGAGATTTGTTCTTGGGGACTTTGGAAGCAAGCCGGTCATCTATTTGATGATGTCTGGCTAGGGGCTGAAAGATGGTGGAGATGGTAGCCTGCTTAGGAGCCGTGTGTATGCGCACGCGTGCACATGTGCGTGCGTGCGTATGTGTGCGTGTGTGCGTGTATGTATGCGTGTGTGTGCGTGTGTGCGTGTATGTATGCGTGTGTGTGTGTGTGTGTGTGTGTATGTATGCGCGTGTGTGTGTGTGTGTGTGTGTGTGTGTGTGTATGTATGTATGCGCGCGTGTGTGTGGTACATCTTTTAGGTTTGTTGCTCAGTCTTTGGCCTCGGCAGTCAGCTGACTCCACTGTATAAAGGAGCTCTCCTGTGTTTCGCGTGTCCACATCACCATGGCAACAGAAGCAGGGCTGAGTGTTAGTTGTGCTGCCTTGCTCCTAGCTGCCCTCACTTGCGGTGGTAAAAAGGGCAAGGGGACGAGAACGCTCAGAACCGTGTCAGTTATGACCTGGAACCCGCGGACGCTGCTTTGGTTTGGTTTTAAGAAAGGGTCTCACTCTGTAGCCCAGGCTGACCTCAAAGTTGCCGTGATCCTCCTGCCTCAGTCATGGCCTTTGAAGGTGCTGGGGATTATTTGCTGCTACACCTGGCTCTAGAGGAGTTACTGCTGTGCTTTCCGAATTATGCTTCGGCATCTCTGGCGTGGACAGAGCAGGGGGCTGGGGCTGGTGAAATGCCTGCTCTGTAAGCTGGAGGACCTGAGTCCAGAACTCACATTTAAAAACCTCCAGGTGTAGTGTGGTGTGCACGTGTAATCCCAGAACTGGGGAAGTGAGCCAGCCTTAGTAGGTGAGTTCCAGGTCAATGAAAGACCTGACTCAAAAAAAACAAAAAACCCCCAAAAAACCAAAACGAAATAAATAAATAAAAGTGGGCGGTGCCAGAAGAACCACCCGAGGCCGCCCTCTGACCCCCATGTGCGAGCTGTGGATATAGCTTGTAGCCCTGTCACAAACAAACAGGGCTAGAGAGCACGAATTGCTTTTCCTAAAGGTCTGAGTCTGATTCCCAGCAGCCGTATGAGGCAGCTTACAACTGCATGTGACCCCAGCTCTGACCTCTGACCTCTGACCTCTGTGGCACTTGCATTCGTGTGCACACACTCCCCTCCTCCACTACACACATAATTAAAATAAAACAAATCTTTAAAAAAAACAAAAACAAAGCTTTAATCAGAAAACATACAAACAGTGAAGCCTTTTTATGTGAGGTGTTGTATTAGAACCCTGGGCCCGCCCCAGTGAGAAGGACCTGAGAAGATGGGATTAGGGAGCAGGGATTTGGGGTGCTTGAAGGCCTGCTGGAATGCTGGTGGAGTCGCTACTGGCTCATCCGTGGGGTGAGGCTCCCCGATAACCACGAGGAAATGGTTGTCCCCTCTGTTGGTCTTCATTCTTATTTAATACATTTTAAAGTTATTTATATTTTATGTGTATGAGTATTTTGCCTGTGTGCATGTCTACACATCATACGTGTGCTTGGTACTCAAATAAGCCAGAAGATGGCGTGAGACCCCTTGGAACTGGAGTTTTGGACATTGTGAGCCACCGTAGGAACGCTGGGAATGGAACCCGAGTCCTCTGGAAGAGCAGCCGCTGCTTCCAACCACCTTGTTTTCTATGACTTTTAAAGCCATACGAAGACATGGTTTCACTGTGACATTTGAATGCATGTATGTGTCAAGTCAGGATTCTCTAAAGGAACAGAACTGAGAGAATGAATTCATATATGTATATAGACATACATGTGAGAGGCTTACAGGCTGTGCGGCTCTCTCCTGACAGAAAGGCTAAGAATTTGGTGGTTGTTCAGTCCACAAGACTGTTGTCCCAGCGGTCCCACTCGAGGGCGAGAGCCCTGGAGGGCTCCTAGGAGCGACTGGTCTTTAGTCTCCTTGGGAATCATGAAGAAGCAGGTTCTAACTTCAGCAAATGTCTCGGTGACGAGATACATGATCTCGGGGGGGGGGGGGCGGCAGGCGAAGAGCAAAGCCCTCCCTCTCCCATGCCCTGTGCCGTGGGCTGACACCAGAGGGTGGAGCCCAGTTTTAGGGGGGTCATCCCACCTCCAATCCAGAAAAATCCCTCCTGGTGTGCCCAGCTGCTCGGGTTTTAGTTGATTCCAGACACAGTCACATTGACTACTAAGATTAGCCCCTGCCTAGTGTCCCATGAGCTGCAACCCAGATGGGTTCCCCGACCCCCCCCCCCCCGCCGCCGCTGCCTTACAGACTTCCGCTTCCCATCCCCCCTTACTCCCCAGCAGCCGTCCTCGTCTTCAAACACGCGATGTACCTGCTTTGGGAGCTTGGAACTCTGCCCACGTCTCTTCCCCACGTGCCTGGTGATCCAGGATGCTCTGTGGTGAGAGGAGATGAAAGCTCAGCTGGAGCAGCCTCAGCGCACGGCGCCTGCTTTCCGCGCTCGGCTGTCTGAGGCTCAGGACGGGGACTTCAGGGGCAGAAGGGAAGCACCTCGAAGGGACTGTCAATACTTATCTTTCTTTTCTGGAAGGCCACATGAGCCCAGCTGGATTTCTGCCATGGCTGGGTTCCACAGACATCTCTGTGGTCAGGACTCTGCAGATGTGTGAGAAGCTTAGAATCTGAGTATCTAGGCAGCACCAGCACCGTCGATTGTCGCTTACCGATCTTGCAGGGGCCTTTCTTTGAGATCCAACTAAAGTAGTGTCCCTCAGATAGCTTTGAATAATTACAAAATATATACTTATCGTTTGGGAGGTGAGGGAATGAGGATTAGGAGCTGAAGGTTCTCCTCACACGCATGCTGAGTTTGGGCCCAGCTGCGACTGTGAGACCAGTCTCCATCCAAAGAAGGAAGCTGCAGAGAGAGGGCTCAGTGCTTGAGAGGTCTTGTTCTTGTAGAGGACCCAAGTTCTGTTCCCAGCACCCACACGGAGGTCACAACCTCCTGTAACTCCAGTTCCAGGGAATCTGCTGCCCCCTTCTGGCCTCTCTAGGCACTGTACACATGGTGTTTTAGGGTTTCAATTGCTGGCTTACAGTTCAGAGGTTTAGTCCGTTATCGTCACGACGGGAAGCATGGTGGTACAAAGGCAGACATGGTCCTGGAGAGAGAGCTGGAAGTTCTGTTTCCAGATCTGAAGGCAGCAGGAAGAGAGTGCAACACTGGGCTTAAGCTTCTGAAACCTTACACCTAATCCCAGTGACTTGCTTCCTCCAATAAAGCCACACCTACTCCAACAAGGCCACTAAGAATGTCACTCACTCCCCACGGGTCTATGCGGCCCATTGTCATTCAAAGCACTACATATGGGCGTGCGCACACACACATGTACACATGCACACACACAGAGGCAAAGCACTCCTATAAATGTTCAAACCCAAAGGTACCTCCTCAGGACTTGCCCTCATCCTGCCTACTGTATTTCCTTCACTGCTTCTCACTGTCTACGGCATAAAGCTGTGGTTTGCAGCGATGGCAGCCCCTACTGAGCCTGCCCAGCGCTTCATGGCCAGCCCTTCACCAGGGTCTGGCACATGGCGTCGCTCCAACATGTTTTGCAGATGGATGGCTAGGCGGGCAGCCGGAAGCCGAGCCACGGGTGAGCCTTACCTATGCAGTGGCACAAACATAGATGGAGCCCAGGCAGTCAGGAGAGGAAGGCAGGGAACGTGCTTTGAGTGGAGGTTAGATGGAAGGGAAAGGGAGGTGTCTGGAGACTTCCAAGGTTCCTTTCAGGGAGAAACGACGACTGGGTTATTCAAATGTATAGAAGGGAAGTGATGGGGGCGTCGGGTGGGGGGATGAACCTAGTCAGGGATGGGGGCATCGGGTGGGGGGATGAACTTAGGGATGGGGGCATCGGGTGGGGGGATGAACTTAGGGATGGGGGCATCGGGTGGGGGGACAGACCTAGTCAGGGATGGGGGTGTCGGGTGGGGGGATGAACTTAGTCAGGGATGGGGGTGTCGGGTGGGGGGATGAACCTAGTCAGAGATGGGGGTGTCAGGTGGGGGATGAACTTAGGTTTGCGGGGATTTGCAGGTGCCTAATGGGCGGTGCCAACATGAAGAGTGTCAGTGGGAAGACAGAAGTCAGCAATGGCTTCACAGCAGCTGCACAACTGGGGTGTATGGGGAAGGTGATGCGTGGCCTGTGGAGGTCACTTTCCGGAGACATCTACTCCTCTTTTGACCCTGTTAAAATCCCAGCTAAGTAAACTGGAGGTGGGGTGTCCACCTGCAACCCCTGCACTCTAGGGGGAGGCAGGATTTAGAGGAGGATTTTAGCTTTCTTTTCTCTCTTCATTTTTGTTTGTTTTTGTGCTGTTTTGTTTTTCAAGACAGGGTTTCTTTGTGTAGCTCTGGCTGTCCCAGAACTTGCTTTGTAGACCAGGCTGGCCTCGAACCCACAGAGATTCCCCCTGCCTCTGCCCCTTGAGTGCTGGGATTAAAAGCACCTCCATGGCTTGGCTTTAGTTTGAAAGCACTCTGGTCAGGAGCTAGAGAGACAGATCATCTGCTAAGAGCACTGGCTGCCCCTCCAGAGGTCCTGAGTTCAATTCCCAGCAACCACAAAGTGGCTCACAGCCATCTACACTGGGATCTGGTGCCCTCTTCTGGCATGCAGGTGTACAGCACTCATATACATAAACAAATACATCTTTAAAACAAACATCAAAATACTCTGGCTTGTAGAGGAAAGGGGCTCTTTGGCTTCCACATCCCAATTACACAGCTGGAGGCAGGAATTATGAAACAGAGGCCATGGGGGAATGCCATTTACTGGCTTGTTGCTCAGCCTGCTTTCTTCTACAACCCAGGACCACCCCAGAGGTGGTACCATCCACAGTGAGCTGGGCCTCCAACACCAGTCATCAGTCTACAAAATGCACCACAGCAGTACCTGGTACCTACAGGCTATCTTCGGTTCTTCAAGCTGATGTAAAACTGACAGGACAAGGGGTCACTGCCAAGAACATTTAGCATTTAGAACGCGCTCTTGGGCTGGGAGATGACGGTGCTCCCAGAGGCCTGATATTTTCATTTCCACTAATCTATCTTACTTTTAGGCTTACAAAGTTAGGGGCTTCTGGAATTGCTGTTCAGATGGTATCTGATATTTAGGAGGAAGACGTCAGCTGCTAAACGGATCCAGGTGGCCCAGGTTTCCCACCTAGTGACCTAGAGAAATTTCTGTCTCATCCACCCAAACGGCTGTAGCTCTCACTCGGGTTTGCAGTAAGAATCATTTACTGCGAGGTTGATTTCCCCCCTTCATTTATTACTCATTTCTGTGATCAGTCATTTACCAAGTCCCAGGGCTCATCATACATTCGTGATGCAAAGTCTTGAGTACACTCTTCCCTCAAGGACTCGCGGCCGGAGGGGGCGTGGTCTCACTGAGTTCTGGGGAACCAGGGCAGCTGCTGGAAACCAGGCCACCCAGTCTGGATGCTCTGGTTTCTACTGCCCTCTTGTGGGCATCGCTATAAACCAGAAGTCCTTTCTAGAAGAAAGTCGGGCGATCTCGCAGAGGTACGAATCAGGGCTACAAGTGGGAAATACTACATATTTTAGGAGTTCTTTCTTCTTTTAAAATTCCTTTTTCTAAACGGGGTTTCTCTGTATATCCCAGGATGTCCTGGAACTTACTATGTAGACCAGGCTGGCCTTGAACTCAGCGATCTGCTTGCCTCTGCCTCCTAAATGTTGGGATTAAAGGCGTGCGCCACCATGCCCAGCTTCAGCTTTTTTTTTTTTTTTTTTTCATTTCTTTTCCTTTATTCTTTTTTTGTGTGTCAGGTCATCTGGATGGCTCTGAGCCATCATGTGGCAGCTGGGAACTGAATCCAGAAGATCTGCAAGACCAACAAGTGTTTTTAAACCCCTGAGCCATCCTCTCTCCAGGTCCCTAGTTTCAGATTTCTGAAGTAGAAAGTTTCTTGGAAAATTCTAAAATTGAGGGCTGTACTTGTTGGCAGTTCGGCCTTGCTGAGCACCTAGATGCTTTCTCTTCTTCCCCTTAGAAAAAGAAAAATAAGATTTATCCTAATTTTATGTGTATGAGTGTTTGGCACGTTATGAAATATAATGTGGCGAGAAGGAACTTTTGGCAGGCCGAGCTGAGGTGCGCCCCGGGAAGAACATGCCATGCGAGGCAGGCAGACTTGCAGACTGGAGCGGAGTCACGTGGGCAGAGAAACCGGGTGGAGAGGGAGAGAGGGAGGGAGAGGGAGGGGGAGGGGGAGGGAGAGGGGGAGGGGGAGAGGGAGAGGGAGAGGGAGAGGGAGGAGAGGGAGAGGGAGAGGGAGAGGGAGAGGGAGAGGGAGAGAGAACTGGGGCTCTTTTATCGCCACCCACTGGTGTGCCCACCCGGCTGCCCCAGGAGATGAAGTGAGCAGCAGCTAGGGTCCCTGAAGGCGAGCCAGCGGAGCCTGCAGAGCCGGCGGGGCCAGCGGAATCCCCTGTACGCTAGCAGCATGCATGTGAATGTTCACCATGTGTGTGCCTGATACCTGCGGAGGCCAGGAGAGGCCACCAATCTCCTGGCAGTCTCTAACTCCTTAGAAGGTATAGACAGCTGTGAGCTGTCATGTTGGTGCTGGGAATTGAACCTGGGTTCTCAGCAACAGCAAGTGCATTTAACTATCAAGCCATCTCTCCAGCCCCAATGAACACAGCCCTTCGTGAACACAGCTGAGGGGTTGATTTCTTCCCCCACCTTCGTTTATTATTCATTTCTGTGATCATTTACCAAATACCAGGACCCATCACGTATGTGTGATACAAAGTCTTGGGCACACACTTCCCTCAAGGAATTCACAGTCTAGCGAGTGAAGGCAGAGAAAGTACAGCTTCAAAATAAAACACTCACAGCACACACTTGACTACACATCAGAAAAGACTTTGGTGTATACCACTGTGCGGTTTTCCTCTTCAGCTGGCAACTCTGGACAGGAAGTCAAACTATGAGAATTATCATATGAAGCCTCTCAGGACAAGAAGATGTCTTATGGAGGAATTCCTTGTTCAAAGGTTCTGCAGCACAGAACCTGCCTTCAGGACTTGTCCAGGAGCCACTCCACGTGTGGCTGAACTTTGGCGCATGGTTGTTCTGGCTGGGCCTTTTCCAGAACCGCCCAACTCCATGTGAAGACTCACAACCATGGGTAATTCCTGTTCTGTGGGATCTTAGGTCCTCTTTTGGCCTAAGTAGGCATGCATATGGTACACTGACATGCATGCAGGCGAAACACACCAAAATAGCGCGCGAGCGTGTACACACACACACACACACACACACACACACACACACGAGTGCTGGGCAGATTTGAGAAGCAGGGCCGCTGGCAGATCCAGCAGCAGGCAGAATCTCACAGCAAGGGAAGCCAAAGTGCTGTCAACCGGTCACTTCACTTTGTTACAGCATTCACTATGTTACAGCATTCACTATGTTACAGCATTCACTATGTTACAGCATTCACTATGTTACAGCATTCACTATGTTACAGCATTCACTATGTTTCAGCATTCACTATGTTTCAGCATTCACTATGTTTCAGCATTCACTATGTTACAGCATTCACTATGTTACAGCATTCACTATGTTTCAGCATTCACTATGTTACAGCATTCACTATGTTACAGCATTCACTGTTACAGCATTCACTATGTTACAGCATTCACTGTTACAGCATTCACTATGTTACAGCATTCACTATGTTACAGCATTCACTAGGACTGAGCGGACCTGGGTGCCTGGGAAAGGGGATGGCAGTGGAGAGAAACAAATCAGGTTTGAGGATTGTCTCAGGTTTCATAAAGGATGTGGCTGGAGGTAATCAATACACCAGAGAAGGACAATAAAAGCTAAGGGTGATTGATCACCGATTAAAAGCTAAGTGTACAAGGCCCTCATGTTACAAAGGCAGTTCTGCACGGCAGGGCGGGCTGTGTATGTCCCTAACCTTATGAAGGCACCCAGAGGTGCTTTGGATCAGATTTCCTCTCCTCCTCCGGGCCTGCAAAGGTGCTTACTTGTTAACAGTGCCTTCCATTGCTTCTTGGCAAGACAGCCCTCCTTCCCTTTTCTCCCTCCCCGTTTTGTGTGTGCATATGTACGTAGAGGCCAGAGGGCAACATCAGCTGTCTTCCTCGCTCACTTATGCCTGGCTTTTTACCTGCGTGCTGGGATTCAAACCCTGTTCCCCGTGTTTGCATGGCGAGTGCTTTACCGACCCAAGTGTCTCCCCAGCCCTCACATGCTCCCTTTAAAACTCACCACCTTCACTCATGGCTTCCAAGCAAGAGTTAGGGATCATCAAAACCCAGCCAAGCAAACTGGGCGGGAGTGTGCCCTTTAACCTGAGCACCCAGGAAGTGAATGAAGGCAGGATCGCCCTTGGCTACAGTGAGTTGACAGCTAGCCCGGGGGTGCAAGCGGCCCGTCTCAAGGACAAACCCAGGGCCGACATGGCTAGGCACCTGAGTTCCATACCTGGGACCCACACGGAGAGAAATGAGTTCTAAAAGTTGTTCGTGACATTTGCAAAAGCGGCACTGAGTGTTTGCTCTCTCTCCATCCCCCCTTTCTCTCTCTCTCTGATAATAAACAAATAAATGTAATTTAAAAATTTAAAAACCAAACTCAGAACAAACAAAACCCAGCTAAGAGCCTCTAAAGAGAAAAGGACCTCCCTTGGCTGGGTATGGTAGTGAATGCTTTTAATTCCAGCACTCAGGAGGCAGAGGCAGAGGCCCAGGTGACCTCTGTGGGTTTGAGGCCAGCTTCCTAGAGAGCTTAGCCAGTGTGCACCGTGTACAGGCTGAGATGGGAAAGGATGCTGAGAACACAGGATTGAGGAAAGCCTCCCATGGTTTCTGCTTGAGTTACTTACTCCCTGGCGTCCCTCAGTGACGGACTGGTACCTGAGTGTGGACCATGGCGTCCCTCACTGACGGACTGGTACCTGAGTGTGGACCATGGTGTCCCTCAGTGATGGACTGGTACCTGAGCCTGGACCATGTAAGTCCTTCCCTCCCATGCCGCCTTTGGTCAGCAGCAGGAAGGAAACTAGGACAGCATGCTAGACAATGTTATGTGAAGTCGGAAGTCACCAAGTGGTTATGTTCCAATAGAGAACCTCAGTTTCTCAGAGCATCCTATAGAAACAGCACCAAGTGGGGCCCATGCCAGTGCATTGTCTTATATCATGGGAAGATAGCCCATACAGTACATGTTCAGTACATATAAACCTATATAAGCCGAACTCCATATTATATGGAGAGGACACACAGTGACTGAGGCTCAAACTAGAGCGACTGAAGGGTTAAAAGGTAGGCAGGAGCAGAGGCTGCGTCACAGGCCACCATCTGTACAGACTCAGTGTAGACCTTGCTGCCTGCAAATCCAGGTTTTTCTTTTTGGAGAATTTCCAGTGTTTCCCCCAACCCCTCTCCAAACGTGCGGTCTACACTTGGTTGGCATTTGCACTTACAGGGGCCAGCTGTGTGGGAACGGGTTCTTGTAATTGGAGAGGCTGCAAAGAGCCCCCATCTGCCATCCAAACTCAGAAAGGTATCCCTTGCCTCTGCCTCTTGGGTGCTGGGGTTAAACCCATGTACCATCATGCCCGACTGTCCTTTTCTGTGTGTAAGTTTTATGCAAGTAACTGTAACTGCTATCCATGACAATGGCTTTGTTACGTCCAGAATGTATTTCTAGCTCCCTTCCTTCTCGCCCATCTCCAATCCTAACTGCTCTGTCCTTATTCCTTGGTGCTCCCTACTCTTAGAGGCAATGATAGATACCCTGCTGAGGACTGCGCACTCAGGTTACTCCACACTTATGCTCATGCCCTTGATCTAGTGCTCATTTCAGCTTTGGACAGAGTTTTCATTGTGGGCAATGGTTAACACAGAGGCTAGTAACTGGTCAAACTAAAGAGTGCTTTTTAAAAAATGTGTATGGATACTTTGCCTGTATGTATGTTTATGCATCATGTGTGTTCCTAGTGATCAGAAATCAGAAGAGCATCAAATGCTCTGGCACTGGAGTTAGAGACAGTTGTGAGCTGCCATGCAAGAGCTGCGACTTGAACCCAGGTCCACTGGAAGAGCCGCCAGTACTCTTAAGCACCGAGCCATCTCTCTGGCCCTGATGGATTTGCGTATAAGTCAGAGTGTGTGGGCATCTCTATATATATCTCAGGGGATGGCCTTGAACTCATAATTCTACTGCTTGCATGTCTCAAATATAACATCCCACCCTTTTAAAATTGGGTTGTGTTCTTATAGGTAGTTATTTATTAACCATGTACCAAATATACTCTCCTTAGTTATAGGTTGACGATTTCATCTGTCTTTGAGGAAGTATTTTATTGGATGTCAGACAACAGAAATCTTTGTTCAGGGGTAGATTTTGTCATTTCTTTTTTTTTTCTTTTTGTATTTTTTGGTTTTTTCGAGACAGGGTTTCTCTGTATAGCCCTGGCTGTCCTGGAACTCACTCTGTAGACCAGGCTGGCCTTGAACTCAGAAATCTGCCTACCTCTGCCTCCCAAGTGCTGGGATTACAGGATTGTGCCACCACCGCCCGGCTTGTCATTTCTTTAGAGTGCTGGACTTTTTCGACATACTTCTTATGAATTTGATGAAAGGTGCGTTAAAGCTTTGCTGGGTGAGTCCAGAATAACTTAGTGTCCATGAATGAGTCTTGTAAAAACAAGATTTATTAATTGTGCATTGTGTATGAATGACACAGAGGGTGGGTACCCACAGAAAGAGGAGGGCACTCCAGGGATATAACTCCCTGGAGCTGGAGCCAGGTAATGTGGGTGCGGGAACCAAACTCAGGTCTTTAGGACAGCGGTTCTCAACCTTTCTGATATTGCAACCCTTTAAAACAGTTCATGTTGCCAGGTGGTGGTGGCGCACACCTTTAATCCCAGCACTTGGGAGGCAGAGGCAGGTGGATTTCTGAGTTCGAGGCCAGCCTGGTCTACAGAGTGAGTTCCAGGACAGCCAGGGCTACACAGAGAAACCCTGTCTTGAAAAACAAAATAAAAAAAACCAAAACAGTTCATGTTGTTGTGACCACCAACCATAAAATTATTTCATTGCTACTTCATAACTGTAACTTTGGTACTGTTATAAATCATAATATAATCTGATATGCAGGGTATCTGAAATATGATGCCTATGTTGAGAACTGCTGCTCTAAAGGAACAGAACTTACAGAACAAATATATACATAACGAGAATTTATTAGAGGCTTACAGAGTGTGGTCCAACAGCCCAACAATGGCCGTCTCCCTGAACGCTGCGAACAAAGGTGCGCAATACCATCCCAGCCGATGCCACACATTCCTGAATGACCTCTAGCTTATCATCAGCCTGGAAATCGGGGTTTCTTTATGACTGTCAGGAGCTACTTAAGAAATAACACAGTTCTTTTTCTTTTTAAGCTTCTTTAATCCCAGTTTCACTTTCTCTGTCAATCATCCTTAGGCCTTTACAGATCTTATTGGAATCCACTCTATCACTCACATGGAGAGAGGGAGAGAGAGAGTTCTAGAGCAGATGTAACTGGCTAGATTCAGAGCAGTCTCCTCCCAGCACCTGTAGGACACAGAACAGCTACACTTTCCTCCTTTGGACCAGCCCTCCATGGCTCGAGACCCTTACTTGGATGGCCTGCCCAGACAACTGAGGTCCAGTTAAGCAGCTCTTCACTTCTGCAGGAGACACGGTCTGGCTGAGAGTAAAGCAACTGTCACAACAGTGGCTGGGCCTCTGCACCCGATGGGACGGCTAAGAGGACTGCTTTGGTCTGATGCAGCTTCTGACATCTACTGGCCGCAGAGTGCGGCAGCACAGCTGCCTACGATGACCACTGAAGGTGGAGATGACAAACAACTCAGTCTGCCGCGTCGCTCAGAGCTGGGGCAGCTCCAGGTGCTGGCCCAGCTGCTCCACAGCTCTCTGACTGCTTTGTGCACCTGGAGGCAGAGCACATTCAGACTGTCTGAGGGCTGGTGGGGGCCACGTTCTTGGCAGCTTGCTGGGCTAACCAGTGCTTGTATCTTTTGGTCTTGGGCTTCTGAAAGAGCACTACGGACATAGGAACTCTCACCGTGTCCAGTCCATTTACCTGAACAGATATTAGAAACAGGAATAGCCAGAGATCAGTGAGGCAGAAACATACCGCTCAAGCCAGCTCTCTACATGGTTCTCCTCCCGATCAACAGAAAATTCTCAAAACACTTACAGTCACTTCACACCAGTACTCGCCCCACCGGGTGATAGGTTCCTCTGGCAGCCTCAGAGCATGTGGGGCAACCACCACACCAAGCTGAAACAGAACCAACAACCACCACATAGCCCTTCGACTGCAGCCTCTTAGGTAACCTAGACAACCCTAGGTAACACTCTGGTCTCTAATTTCCAACACAGGACTGAATATACCTGGGGAACTGATTCTGGCTGTGTTCAGGGGAGGGCACATATGCCCACAGATGACAGCAGAGAGGCTCAGTCATATTTCTCAGCGATGGTGGTGAATTTATATACAGAACAGGTCTTGAGACCAATACTACTTCATCATAAAAGTAATGATTCCCAATAGTCACATATTCCCAGGTTCTTCCTAGCTAGAGATAAATCGAACTGCCCTTTCCCATTAGTCCTTAAATTCTGCGACTACCTTTAGTTCTGAGCCACATTCCTCCCTTTTCCCTGCAAACCAACCAAGAGTAACTCCCAACTCCAGCTGGTAGAACCATTTTATAGGGGAAGCTCAACCCGAGTCTCCTACCAAGGAGAGATGGCTCTCACCCCAGGGGATGCTAATGCTCGGGAACACTCACATTCTTGAAGAAATGGCGGGCAACGATTTCAGGGTTTAATTCCCATTTCACATTGTTCTTCATCCCCACCTCTAGATGACAGCTTCTCAGAAATTTCACTGTCTGTGGGTCAAGAGGAATTGGAGTCAGTGGAGAGGCAACAGCTGAGTCCCAGGGTCTGAGGCTCAGGAAAGGCGGAGCATCTGCTCAGCAGCTATGAGAGGTGACAACAGTACACTCAGCTCTGATGTGGAAGATGTTTTTAGGACTTCATAGGGGATTTTATTTTGCTGTTTCTAGGCGAAGGAAGAGAAACAGTCTGTATTAAACTCAGGATGAGGGCAGGCAAGACAGCACAGTAGGCAAAGGTGCCTGCTGCCAGGAACAATGCCCAGAGTTTGACCCCAGGATCCACAGAGGAAGGAGACTGGCTCACGCAAGCTGTGCTCTGCCCCCAGTACACAGATGAAACAGACTTCCAGGTGCATCTCAGGAGGAAGTAAGCTCCAGCACTTTCAACCTCACAGTTCTGGCATTCAGTTCTACCTGCCTGCCAGCACTAGCTCTTTTCTGCGCACACAACCAAACATGAATTACCTGAAGGTTCAGGATATTTTTTACATTTCGATGCCCAACCCTCTTTCCAGCTGTCTAGTTTTTCTTTTTTGTTTTTTCAAATCAGGGACTTTCTGTGTAGCACTGGCTGCCCTGGAACTCACTCTGTAGACTAGGCTGGCCTCAAACTCAGAGATCTACCTGCCTCTGCCTCCTGAGTGCTGAGATTAAAGGCGTGCGCCACCACGCCTGGCCTGGCTGTGCATCTTCTAGTATTACAATGTATAAAGCTTTACTTTAGGTGGACTGGAGTATTTCCTTGTTAAAGTATGCCCCAGAGCTGTTGGCAGATGTGTGCCTGACATACATGAGGCAGGGCTTTGATCCCTAGCACAACTGGCCTTCATACATGAGGCAGGGCTTTGATCCCCAGCACAACTGGCCTTCATACATGAGGCTGGGCTTTGATCCCCAGCACAACTGGCCTTTGTAATGCACATCTGCATCCCCCAACTGAAGGACAGAATAAGGAGAATTAGGAGGTTAGGGCTGGCCTCAGCTATATATGGAGTTCCAGGCCAGCTAGGGCCATATAAGATTCCTCATTTCAAATAAACATCCTTAAATATTCACTTATACTTCCTAGATTGCCCCAAACTCACTAATTTCAAAAGGCCTTATTTATTACCACAGAAAAAAAAGTCCCCCAACCCCAGTAACACAAAGCCCTCTTTCCAACAGTACATCAAGTGACTCCTGCTCTACTGCCTTTAGTTTGCTGACTACCTTCTCCTGTGCATCTATACTTCTCTCTTCAACTTATTTGTAAATACTCCCAAAAGGCAGAATCTTCATCTTACATTTTCCCATAGGTCTCGATTCCTGGACTGGGGACTCCCTCAAAAGCTAGGGCACTTTTGGCAAAAAAATCCCATGCTCTGAATATTTCAAATGGAAGAAATGAACAAATTAAAAAATTGGCACATTTTTCTTAAAGAAAGTAAAAAAGCAGGCGGGCTGTGGTGCCCAACGCCTTTAATCCCGGCACTTGGGAGGCAGAGGTAGGCAGATGTACAGAGCTAGTTCCAGTACACTGTACCCAACACAGCATTTGCAGAGGACCCCATACCAGCTACACAGAGCAGCCGCTGCAATACTACTTTTTCTCATCCTTGTGTGTGACAATAAGCAGACTTGAAGGCCATCAGGGACTCTCATGAGGGTCGCAACTTCCAGGAGGAATCAATAAAAACGTCCTACTCACCGCCTCTCCAGCCTTTGTCTGGATCTTCTCCAGTTTTCCTTCTTGTCTCAGCTAAAAAAGATACAACTGATTAGAAGCACGAGCCACACAGAGTCCTTACAGCCCGAGTATGCTGGGAACTGGCTGTGCTTCTGAGTCCTTGTTCTAGCTCTTACTTTGTCTCTGAATTAAATAATGAAAGGAAGGAATTCCTAGCAGGTACCTTAAAGTTTTATTTCTCCAAACCCTTTGGACCTTTGAGCTCACCAATTTCTCCTCTTCAAACAGCTTCCTATTTTCAGGAGATGCATACACAGCCAGTCCCTGAGAAAGGAGCTTGTTACGACCCACAGATTTCTTCACTGAGACCAGATCACCCCGGACTCCAATTTCTGTCAATAGGAACAGCAACAGCAGATGAAAACTCTGCAGGCATCCCTACAGAAAAGATGATCAGCAGCGTGGTACTCAGGCCTTGGGGTACACCTCCAGCATCACCAAAGGGAGGGGCATAGAAAAGAGTCAGCCTTTACTTTCTCACAGTTTTTATCTCTCCCCCCCCAACCGGGTCAATTTACTAGGGTTATAAGATTCAGTCATTAAAGTGCCAGCTGCATCTGCATAGATCTGAATTTGGATGTGGTCCATAACCTTAGCACTGAGGGGAGGTAATATGCAGATCCCTGGAGTTCAGCTCTATGCCCCGTATCAAATAAGGTGGACCTTTTGCCTTCACACTTCGCGCGCGCACACACACACACTACACGCATTTGTTAGGAACTACACTTGTCACAAATCTAGTTTAAAAACTGGTGCAGACTGAACTGTTCAAAGAATGCCATTGTTTGTGCTGCAAATTGTTAGGCTTCTCTTTACACAGTTAACAATATTGCACACACGTTTTAATTTTCCGTGCTGGTATCTCAATTACAGTACTTTCGTGACTTTTTTTTTCCTCACCAGAACCACAAAGAAGTAAATGAGAGGCAGGAAGTGGTTAACGTGGAACAGGAGCAGCCGGGGGAAGGGGAAGGGGAAGGGGTCAGCATGTGCGCCCAAGCCTCACCGTCCACAGACTGCGTGAGGATGAGCTCCAGGTGGTCTTTGGGCCGGTGTTTCGTGTCCTCCACAAACTTATACACGCGGTGACGCCGGTGCAGGCGCGGCTTGCGGCCCTCCCCAGCGAGCGGCACCTTCCACCAGCGCTCCACGATGACGGTGCTCTGGTGGTCAGGGAGGCTGGGGTGAGCGAGCGTCCGCACAGGGCGCCCCGCCACCCCGCCGGCCACCTGCACCCGGGAAAGTCCGCCGCCCGACCCCCGCGGCACTCCTGCCCTCACCTGATAATGAGAGAGACTGAAGTTACGGCCCGGGGTGCTCCCTTCAACTCGCGGCCGGAGTAGTTCCCAGATGCCTCCTTGACGCAGCCAAGCAGCGCCTGCCCACCACAGAGCCCTGGCCCGGGGAGCCACAGAGGCCGCCATGACCGCGGAGCGGACGGGCAGAGGGAGGACCCCGCGCATGCGCAGCTGGGCCTCTGGGCTGCCCGCGGCGCGCCTGAGTGGTGTGGACTGAGGCTGCACTGAGATCCGGGCGTCGGGAGTGGGACGGCGGCAGCAGCTGCACCTTGCACGCCGGCGATAGGACAGCGGAGAAAACTACTTATTTTCGTCACCCCTCTCCACAGAGTTTTGTGTGGATCGACAACGGAAAACTATTTTTACTTTAGCTTCGCTTTAAAAAAGAGGCGGAGGGAGCTTGGCGCACACCTGCAATCTTCCAACAGGACAAGTTCCAGGCTAACCTGGTTTACATCCCAAGCTTTAGGCCAGCCAGGGCTACATAGCAAGACCAATAATAATAATTAACTGATGATGAGGATGGCAATAAAAACCAATGATAACGATATAAGTGTATAGTGGTTTAGTTCTAGTTACTGAGATCACTTCTAATTTGACATGCTATAATTTCTGAACACTAAAATATGGGTGTCACTCTCAATTTTCCCTTGAATCTATTTAGAAGGATGGGATCCTCTAAAAACTCTGCAACTTTCCATGATATTGTTACTACTATTGTATTTAAACTAACATTTAAAAAAGAGTTGCAGGAGACAAACTATTGAGAAAAGGAAGCTACCTTTAGGCCCAGACAGTTCCTTCTGTGCTTAATAGATGGTTTAATAGATGATTATAAAAAGAGGGTCTTTCCTGATCTACAGAGAGAGTTCCAGGACAGCCAGGGCTACACAGAGAAACCCTGTCTCGAAAAACCAAAACCAATAAACAAACAAACAAACAAATAAATAAATAAAATAGAGGGTCTTTGAAGAGTGTGGAAAAATGTGCTCCGCTCCATTGTATGTGCACGTCCATAGACTGACCTACATGTGGAATTTCATTCTTTTTAGTATCCACTCTCAATGTTCTCATCTTATGGCTAACCACAATTTATATGCCAGTGATGTCCAAATTTTTATCCTAGGTTCCCACATACTTCACATTGGAATACCTAACTTCTCATTCATCATCCTTATATATCTATCAGACATTTACAAAGTAACTAATCTATGCCCCATTCTTTGTAAACTGCCCTACCTGCAGGCTTTCCTGTTACAGTTGATGAGAATTACATTTTGTTGATTTTTCTTCAGTTCTTGGAAATATCTTAAAATTTTTACATGTCTATATTTTTGAGATTACATAATTTTACCCTTCCTTTTTCTCCGTCTAACCTCTCTCCTCTAAATTCATGACCTCTTTCCCCTTGTTATTTATATTTGTGTGTGTTTATATATTCTTAAATATATAAATATTATTTGCTCAGCCTGTACATTGTTACTTGAATGCATGTTTTCAGGGCTGACCGTTTGGGATTGGGTTTGGGATTGGTGTACTCTTCCCTGGGGAAGACTGTCTCTCCTGTTCTCAGGATTCTTTTGTGGCCTGTAGCACTTTGTCTAGGGTTAAGGCCTTGTTAGCTTTTCCTTCCTCATTAGCATGTATATTAGTGTTCCCTTTCTCCAGGTCTTGTTTAGGCTTCAATGTTGGTGTGACTTCATGGAGGGAGCATCCCTGAGATTTTTAGGAGACACAATCTTGTAGCAAACTTCCTGTTCCTCTAGATCATAGAATGTTCTGGCTCCTCTTCTACAACAATCCCTAAATTTGAGGTGAAATTATGTTATAGATGTATCAGTTGGGAGTGGGTTTCACAACTCTACATTTTGATGGTTGTAGTTTTCTGTAATGATGTCCACTTGTTACAAAGATGTTTCCTTGGTGAGTGGCAAGAACTATACTTATCTGTGGGAAGAAGGATGACATTTTAGAATGTAGTTAGAGATTATGCTGGTTCAGTAGGGTGGTAGAAATAGGGTCTCCTCCAAGATCCATGACCTCACTAGGCCTGGGTGTCTTAAGTTTCCAGAACCAGGCATGACTTCCCTTTTGTTGAGAGGGCCTGAAGTACAATTAGAGAGCTGTTGGTTACTGTCAAACATGCATGCTGTGTTGGTTACTGTTGCAGTCCGTAGGCATCAGACCTAAGGAGGACTATCAGTTGCTTTCTTCCTTTGGAAGCTTGCATGGTCCCTTCTGGTGCCATAAAAACTAGTCCTCAAGGAGGAGGCTTTCAGCTCAGAACTACCTCTGATCCTCTGAGTCCTGAGCACCTTTTTTTAAGGTTCTTTATCTCACAAGGCATGAGGAAACCCTATATGTTCTTAAATATTTAAGTTAAATAATTAAAACATATAGAATATATATAATATATACACGTATATACATATGTGTGTATATATATACATATATATGTGTGTATATATATGTGTGTGGTCAAAGAAAAGTTGAGGAAAAAAGGGAAAAGTGAAAAAGAGAAAGAAGTAGAAAGGAAAGAAGACAGGAAATGTTTAAAATCTAAGAGGCAGAGCTGGAAAGACGGCTTCGAGGGTGAACTGCTTGTACGCAGCTCTGATAGCCGGGGTTAGAGTCCCACAGCACACAAGCCCCCAACAGCCAGATGAAGAGCCTTGAGTCCATCGAGTCTGTAATCTCAACCTCAGCATTCCCGGGTGACGGGAGATGGAGATGGATATGGGAGAACTGACCAGAACTCAGGCTCACAGTGTCGCAGAAGATAGAACAAGAGACTGGTTTAAAACCAAGAGGAAAGGAAAGAACAGACTCCTTGGAAAAGCTGTCCTCTGACTTCCACATACACATGCATGCAAATGAATTTGAAATGATCCAGGTGGCAGGTCAGCATGGTGGTGCCCGTCTTTAATCCCAGCATTTGGAAGGCAGAGGCAGGAGGACCTCTGTGTTTCCCGACAGCCAGTTATACAATGAGATTCCTCCGCCCCCCCCCCCCGCCCCCAAACAAACCCAAATCTGAGTGGTAACACATCTTTTGGGTTCAGAACAAAAGAAATATTGGAAAGAGGCAGGAGAGTACCTTGTTACATCTCTATTCTGCCACAAAATCATACTGAATTTATTTGGTTGACTGTTTCAAACCCTGGCTGGAAGGCACCTGTCACACACGTCTTCCTCCTCTTTGCTGTCCTGGTGAAACAGCTTATGAGGGCTCCAGCTACTTGTTCCTCACCAGCCAGACAGGTGGGAGGCTGAAGTGTGATGGCTGAGTAAAATGGTCAGTTCATCCAGCTACCATGCACAGCCACAGGCATCAGATTGGAACAAGAGTGGAGACCGTGTGAGAGAAATCTGCATCAGTGAGACAGAAGAGGATTCACTCTCTTACCTTCTGGTTGGGGTTACCAAGTATGGTATTGGGGGCCACTTGGAACCCTGGGAGTTTTCATGTTGACACAGAAAAGTGTACACAGAGCAAAGTAGTAAGAGACCTTATTTAGAAGCAAAGTATAGGTACAAGTTAGATACAGATACAGAAGGAGCAAGCGTGTAGCTCAAGAGTGCCTGGTTACTGTTCTGAGCTTTCTTTTATGGGTTCAAGGAAAAAACAGTTGATTGAGTGTGTGTGTGTGTGTGTGTGTGTGTGTGTGTGTTTGTGCGTGTGTGTGTGTGTGTGTGTGTGTGTGCATGTGTGTGTGTGTGTGTGCATGTGTGTGTGTGTGTGTGTGTGTGTGTGTGTGTGTGTGTGTGTGTGTGTGTGTGGCTTGATGCAGGTGGGGGTTCCAGGTTGCTAAGTGCTTTGTTGGGAAGGTGTGTAGGAGTGTCTTTCAATACACATATCTGCCTCACCATCACCTCTACAGCCCCACCGTGGAGAATACATTATCTTTTTCTGTAGTAGTCACTGAGTAAGAGATGTGTCCTGCATAGTTTTATAGGATTTTCTTTCCTTAAGCAGATGTGGTAGCACATGCTTATAATCTCAGTACTTTAGAGGTAGAGGCAGGAGGGTCCAAAGTTCAAAGCCATCCTCACCTACACAGTTCTAGACTATTCTGGGCTGCATAAGACCATATCTTCTTTAAAATTTTTTTTTTAATTTTTCTTTTTTCATTTTACATGAATCTAACCCAAATTAACCTCAACCTCCAATTCTTATCCTGTCCCAGTCCCCAAAGTGCTGGGATTATAGGAGTGCACCACTAAAGATCATTTTATTTGTTTGTTTTTTTTTTGTTTTGTTTTTTGTTTTTTGTTTTTTTTTTGAGACAGGGTTTCTCTGTGTAGTCCTGGCTGTCCTGGAACTCACTCTGTAGACCAGGCTGGCCTCGAACTCAGAAATCCGCCTGCCTCTGCCTCCCAAGTGCTGGGATTACAGGCGTGCGCCACCACGCCCGGCGTTAAAGATCATTTTAAAAGTAAGTCATGTCTAGTCATTCTTTTATGTATAACATTGCTCGGTTTCTTCCCCTTTACTCAAAAGAAAAAAAAAAAAAGCCCATAGACGATATAGGTTGCTTATATTATAGCATATACTTACTGCCCCATTCATCTACAGTAGCTGCCTTACTGTTAAAAACAGTGACACAGACACTCTTAGCATTTGAATTGCTTTTGACTAGAATAGTCCTCATTTTTAGACACTAGCTTTGCTAATAGTTTATCATCATCATCATCATCATCATCATCATCAATTATTGAGATGGTTTTTTTTTGTGTAGTCCTGGCTGTCCTGGAATTCACTATGGAGACCAGAGATCCACCTGTCTATGCTTGGCTGGCTAACAATCTTAACTCCGTTTGTCTTCGATAAATCATCTTTTCAGTGAGGCCTACATGGATCACCTGTTCCAAAACCCTGCTGCATACCCCACACTTCCAATCTTTTTAGATTTTTTTGACATAGGGTCTCACAGTGTAGCTCTGGTTGGCCTGCAACTTATTATATAGACCAGGCTATCCTCAAATTCAAAAGATCTGCCTGCTTCTGCTTCCCAAGTGCTGAGACTAAAGGTGTGTGCCAACCACACCTGACTTAATTCTTTTTAGTTTCCCCTTTAGCAGTTCTCTTCTGACACGCTTATTTTCTATATATTTTTAAATACTTGGCTCTCTCACTTTAAACAGAGCAGAGATTTGTAGTTCACTGACATGCCTTAAGCACCACAATGATATCTGGCTCATAATAGGCCCTCAATAAATATTTAAATTGATGGTTAATAATTTTTTTTTGTTTTGTTTTTCGAGACAGGGTTTCTCTGTGTAGCCCTGGCTGTCCTGGAACTCACTCTGTAGACCAGGCTGGCCTCGAACTCAGAAGTCCACCTGCCTCTGCCTCCCAAGTGCTGGGATTAAAGGCGTGCGCCACCACGCCCGGCAATGGTTTTTAAGAGGCCTCAAACTGTTGGTTCTAGAACAAAATTTTCCCTCAATGTTGTTTTATCAGTGTCTTAGGTTTTCTATTGCTGTGATAAAACACCATAACCAAAAACAACTTAGGGAGAAAAGGGTTTATATCATCTTAAAACTCTGAGGTTATACTTTTATCACCGAGGGAAGTCAGGGTAGGAAGTTGGGAGAGGACTGAAGAAGGGGCCATGGAGGAACACTGTTTATTACTTTACTCTCTATGGCTTGTGCAACCTCAGGCTGCTGATAACGCTCAGGACCACCAGCTCAGGGGCGCGCTGCACATAGAGAGCTGAGACCTCCTACATCAATTGCTGCTCAAGAAAATGCCCATAGGCTTGTCCACAGGAGTCTCAGTCGAGGTTACCACTTCTTAGATGACAAGAATGAAATTAAACCAACCAGCACAACTGTTACCATATTCTTGTGTGTGTATGTGTAACTTATTATAGAATCTTTCTGTCAAAAATTTCTAAGATCTAGGAGAACTGATTCTGTGTCTGGCACAGTAACTTATTGCTGAGTTATGTTGGTGTGAGCTTTTTACCACTTTTATTGATTCTGTAACTCCACTAATTTCCTTCCATTGGTGGGCCTGTGTGTGTGTGTGTGTGTGTGTGTGTGTGTGTGTGTGTGTGTGTGAGTGAACAGGCTGTGTGGCCCTGCTCAGCCAGAATCTTGCTATAGCAAACCAGGCTGGTTCCAGGCGTTGAGCAACCCTATCATCTGTCTCTTGACTGCTAGGACTAAGGATGTGTATAGCATTACAGTTTCTTAAAGTGTTTACTTTGGGATTTCTGCCCTATAGAGACAACAGAGAAAGTTCTGCAGTTTGTAGTACTTCCGTGCTACGGGATGGATGACTGCAAAAATAACGAATTGAAAATAATTACTGATCAGGCCAGTGTTGGAGCAGGGTCTTGGAAGCTTACTGTGGCATTCATTAGACGCCAACTCTGTGGCTGCTGGACTTGAGTGTTCTGGAGGGAGGGCTCAGGGGGTAGGTACGAGAAGAACTCTGGCAGGGCTGCTTGTCAACCAGTATATAAGTTTTAAAGCATCTTAATTATTGTTATAGTTGTAAAGTGTATACTGGTTGAATATGAACCTTGGTTAGTGGGAACTGCAGTGACATAAGCAAGTGACCTCATGCCTATGTCATAGTGCCTGCCAGGTCACAATGGCCAGGGTGGCCTGAACCTCTGCGACTCATCCACTGAACCTCACTTTGCCGCAGGGAGGCACTGAACAGTGAAACTGCCTTGTAACAGGTCCCGCCCCTCTCTCTACTCCCTTTCTTATATCAAGAGGGGAAAAACACGGAACTACCTCTATCCGTTCTGGTCACCATACGCCTATTACCTCTACTGTTACAAATACCGGATCACCCTCCGGGAGAAGATGCTGCCTTGCTGTTACAGAAGGTACTGTTCTCAACTTTAATTTACATAAAGAATAAGGGAATAAAACAATCTGAAAGGATTTGTAAGTGGCAGGGTAGAATCCTAGCATGGATTTGTATAATTTTTCTATTTGGTTGGCCTGCAACCAATTCATAGGTGATACAGAGAACAGTGTTGGAAGACTGGTCCTGTGTAGGTAAAGTCAGGAAGCTATCTTTATAGTTCATGTCTTCAGTCCAGGCACTGAGGTACCCTAACTTGAGTCTTTCTATTCCAACAGCATCACTTACAAGGAACAGGAGGACCTGACTCTCCGGCCCCATTGCTGCCTCCCGTGCTCCTGCCTCCCGTGCTCCTGCCTCCAGTGCTCCTGAGTCCCTAGGAGGCCTCCAGGTGGGTAGGAGCACTGCCCAGGAGAAAGACCACAGCCAGCTTAAAGAACTCTATTCAGTAAGTAGACTATGAACTGGTGATGTGGCAGGGAAGCTCTGTGATTTTTGATTTTGAGAGAACATTAGACAGTTGATAACTATAAAAACCAGAATAGGTAGGGCCCTGAGCTCATGTGTAAAATCTACTTGCGGTGGATTCTGGCCCAGAGATCTCAAAGTCATATAGGGTAGTCAAAGGATAGGAAAAATAGGTACAGCAGATTATCGTGGGACTGTGGGACATAAAGTACTTTAGAGACATGACTGGTGTAATAGGCCTATAATCTTAGCTTCCTGAAAGGGCTGCCTAGATTACAGAGTGAATGCAAGGCTAGCCTCAGCAACTTAGCAGGACCTAATTCCACAACTCTATGAAATAAATAAAAGTGGGGCTGAGGATATAGCACGAGTAAGATGACACCTTAAACTTCCCAGCACTGAACAGCACTCCCAGGTATCTGACAGCAAGTAGAACTCAGTATGGGATGGTTATTCCTAGGACTAAGGAATAGTGTTATAACTCTTAAGATTCTGACTTTCTAGCCTCCTCCTGCCTCTCCTTGATTCTATAAAGGCACCTCAGTTTGCCTTAGGTGTGATTTGAGAACAAAATGAGCACAGATTACTACTTCAATTTTATTTCTTTTCCAGGCTGGGAACCTGACAGTGCTATCAACTGACCCCCTGCTTCACCAAGATCCAGTTCAGTTAGACTTCCACTTTCGTCTTACCCCCCATTCCTCTGCTCATTGGCACGGCCTTCTGTGTGACCACCGACTCTTCCTGGACATCCCATATCAGGCCTTGGATCAAGGAAACCGAGAAAGGTGAGGACCTGGACGGGCATGGGGAACAGTTGGAGTATTTCACCCTTTATCATGTCACAGTGACTCAGGGGCTGGATCAGACACACAAAATACACTAGTAGCACACAGACAAGAGCTTGCAGTTCAAGGAATAATTTTAGGTTGAGGGTCAGTTGCTGGACTCAGACTTAGGAACACCAAAGTGAGGATACAAAATAGTACTTTCCAGCGGTTCGGCAGTCCTTTCCTCCATGAACCTTCTGTGACATTCATCTCAATCAGGTGGAATCCCTTGTTTCAGATAAAAGCTCCCAAACTCCTTTAGCAACTTTTTATTTTCCAGTTTCAGTAGGTAGAGAGCAAACACTTGCTGGTATTTCTCCTTTTCTGTCTGTCTGGATTCTGAGTTATATAAGTATTAACTTTCTCTCTGGCCTCTAGTTTGACAGCAACACTGGAGTATGTGGAGGAGAAAACCAATGTGGACTCTGTGTTTGTGAACTTCCAAAGCGATCGGAAGGACAGAGGTGTGTCCCTCTTCCCTCTGGCACTTCAGTACCTGTCCCCACTTCTGTTGCAAAGGAAATTAAGGCACACAACATTATATTCAGTCCCCTTACAATTGGATGAATAAGAAGCATGGAAGAAAGTACAGAATCCATTTAAGGGATATGGTGGACTGACAAAGGATGCCAAGCAAATGTATCAAGCTTTCACAGTAGTAAGGCTAGAAGGACAGGAATATATTTAACCAGATGTGATATGTTATTGCTCATCTCTCAGAGTTTATACTCTGCTGGATATAAGACAAGATGAGCTGGATATTGTGGTACAAGCCTGTGATCCCAGCATTTGAAAAGCTAGGGCAGAAGAAGTTTGCACTCAAGGTCATATTGGCTACATAGTGAGATCTCATCTCAAACCACAACCAAAACTGAAAAACAAAATCAGTAACAAAAACAAACCTAATCAACCAACTAAAACAAAACACTCCTCCCCACAAAATCCCAGATGCTGCTTAACTGCACTACATGCTTGAATAATCACATCTTAAATCTGTGAGGAAGGTTCTCTTTCTCACTTTGCAAATGAGTAAACTGGAGGTCTGGAAGGCTAACTAGAATTAAAAATGAGTATTAAATGCAGGGTAGAGACCGTGTATCACTCCAAAGCACACCCTACTCCTGCACTACACTGCTTGCTAGTCACTCTCTGGGGAAAACATCTGTGAGGAGTATATGGCCTGAGCTGCAGTGCGTGTTCTAATCATGTGTTGTGTTCTTCCACAGGTGCCCTGCTGCGAGCCTTTAGCTACATGGGCTTCGAGGTGGTCAGACCAGATCATCCTGCCCTCCCTCCCTGGAACAATGTCATCTTCATGGTGTATCCCCTTGAAAGGGACCTTGGCCAGCCTGGCCAGTGAGCCTCCCTAAACATGTTCCATCTCTGTGAGGGGTTGGAAACCTCAACACGGGACTCTGAGGCCCAGGATGTGATGTAAGACACTTCCATCCTAGGAAATAAAGGGTAGTGCAATCAACGTGTGCGCTATTTCTTGGTGGAAAGGGACTGTTAGAGGACTATAACTCTTACACAGATAAATTCACTGAATGACATAAGAACTAAACTAAGAAAATCAGAGGAACCCGAGTCATACATGGGAGGTCGCCCTTGACCTTCTCCTTATTCCTAAACCTTTTTTTCCATTCTCATTTACTGAGCATCTGCCATAATAAATTACTAGTCAACTAGAAAAACTGGAAAGAGTCTAGCTGGGCAGTGGTGGCACATGCCTTTAATCCCAGCACTTGGGAGGCAGAGGCAGGTGGATTTCTGAGTTCGAGGCCAGCCTGGTCTACAGAGTGAGTTCCAGGACAGCCAGGGCTATGTAGAGAAACCCTGTCTCAACAAACAAACAAACAACAACAACAACAAAAAAACACCCCAAAAAAACTGGAAAGACTAAACCTTGCTAGAATGCATTTATATATTTAAATTCAAACTGGAAGCATATACCAATTCCTTTTCTTTGGATGTGGAGAAAACTAGAGAAAGTGCATATATCCCAAGGGAAGAATGACAAGAGATAAGAACATTTCAGACAACAGCAAGTACTGGAAAAATGGCAGAGGATGCAGAGGATGAGATAAACTGTCAAGACATAATGAGCACATTGAAAAATAGGGATTTTCTTGGAGAAGATGAACAGGGTGTCATGTAGCCCAGGCTGGCTTCAAACACACTGGGTAGGAGAGACAGACCTCAAGTTAATTCTTCCACTTCAACCTCTCAAGTGCTGAGAATAGGTGTGTACCATAACTGTACTTTTAAATTTTAGACATGTATATGAATGTTTTGCCTACATGTATTTATGTACACCACAGGAATACCTGGTGCACACAGAGGTTAGAAGAATCCCCTGGGACTAAATTAAAAGATGGTTGTGAGCCACCATGTGGGTGCTGAGAACTGAACCTGGGTTTTCTACAAGAGCAGACAGTGTTCTTAACCTCTGAACATCTTTCCAGTTCCACACACATGGTTTTAATAGGCTTTTTACACAATGAACTGCCAGTCTTATGACCTCCATCCCTGAGGGGAAGGAGCAGCAAGGAAACAGAGACAAAATGGCCTCCAGAGTCTGTTGTGCAGTAGCTCCAATGCCTGGCCGAACACACTTCGATGGTTCACTACAGCCGGAACCTGGAGCATGAACAGGAACCCGTCTAGGCTTCTCTAGAACACAACAGATGCTCAAACTGCTCCTTGGTGTCTTTCTGCTAACATGGGATGCTGCAAACAGAGGTGCCGCACCACTGAGCTATATCCCTTGCCTCTTGTGAGACAGCATCTTACTAAGTTGCTCAGGCATGGCCTTTAACTTTCACTCTTGCCTTGGCCTCACAGTGTAGCTGGGTATAGGCCTGGGACAGCAGACATGGCTACTAACACTAGAGTTTAAGAAGCCTATATAAGGTAACCATATGTTCACTTTAGATTGTCCAGTAGTTCACCTTGCCTGGCTTCCAAAAGTTAATGTTATTCATTGTGCATTCATATTTAATTCTAAGCACCGTCACAAATCTCAGTGGTGTCTTGCACTACTGTCAGCAATGGAAAGATGCTAGAAAGTAAGTTTATAGTGAAGACCTACTTCTAGAAGCCGGATTTCTAGAATCCTAATACAGGCCTTCTCTTACAGTGTAAGTAGGTTTTGTGTACATAGCTGAAACTGGTTATGGTTCTGAGGGAATAGTGGACTTCTGCAGTAACTTTAGGGAAGAGTGTGAATACTTGTATGGGAAGGACATTTATTTCAAGATGCCTCCGAAGCCGGGCAGTGGTGGCGCATGCCTTTAATCCCAGCACTTGGGAGGCAGAGGCAGGCGGATTTCTGAGTTTGAGGCCAGCCTAGTCTACAGAGTGAGTTCCAGGACAGCCAGGGCTATTCAGAGAAACCCTGACTCAAAAAACAAAACAATAACAACAGAACAGAACAAAACCAAGACACCTCCATATGGGAGGTGCTGGCAATTACTACCAAGGCTTACTCAGAAGAGACTTTACCCACAGGCCTACTTCCAAGTTGTGACTGAGTATGTGGTTTTAAATAACTTTTTGAGAACTTTATTTAGCAAACAATTCCCCAAATTATTTAAGCAGAACTATACATTCCTTCTCTCTCTAGTCGTGTGTATACATAGACATATTTGCAGTTTACAACATTTCCTGGGTTGCTTCTCCCTTCTTGTTGTATTTTAACTAAAGCACACAAATAGCTGGAGTTTCAAAACACCTGTCTCCAATAACCTCGGCGACTGAGGGTGAGAGGTAGTACTCTTTTCCCCTTGTATGAGGCTTTTAAATATATTTATGCTGATTTTTGCCTTATCTCCTAACAACTGCAGTCTTCTGAGTCCACCAAATACCTCCTATAACTACAGCCACCTGATAAGGTGTTAGAAATCTGCAGAATCATCACTTCCAATGCTCAAACCTTGGCTGTTTCCCAGCCTCAAAAAGAACATAGCCCAGCAGTAATGCAAATTATTACTGGCAGAGGGAACTGAACCTGATATGAAGAGGCTGGGGATTACACAGCAGCATTCAAACACTGAAAGATAAGGAAGGAACCAGAGGAGTGAAGTGGAGAAATCTGTCTCCATTTGTCTCCATCTGTCACTTTCTGGTAGATCAATGAAACAGAAAATGGATTTGATCCACAGCAAGCCACACCTCGTGAAGTAAAGGACTTCATGGATCTCTCTATCATAGACTCCTCTCTCCTGGCACCACACCCTGCCAAAGACAGAGACAAAAAAACTTAAAAGGACTCTGAGAGCAAGTTAAACTTCATCAAAGGCGACGCAGAGAAATGTACACATGTAGGAGCACAGGGAAGAGGGTGTTGTCACCCCCATTACTTTCCTGTTGCTACAGAGAGATGACATCACTCACACAGCAAAGCCGATGGCTGATCCAGCAGCTGAAGGCCAGAATTCAGAATAAGTCGTCTTCAAGGTTATCATCACCAGACATAGAGGCAGCTTCTGCCAAGCAGAAACGAGGAAGTAAGATGGCCTTGTTCTAGCAGGCACTGCTAGTGAGGCTCAGGAGAAAAACGGGTGGTTGGCCTAAGAGCCAGGTGGCTTCTGCTTGAGAGAGATCTTAGGCAGTTTAGGCTGGCCTCACACTCCCTATGTAGCTGAGTGTGACCACGACCTGGTGATACTCCTCCCTCCACTCACCAGGGATGGAATTATAGGTATATGTCCCTCTCCTAAGTGTCATACTCAGATGGGAATATAATCCAGGGCTTTCTGCATACTAGTCAAGTACTCTATCAACCAAGCCACATTCCCAGTCCCAGAAGCAAGCTTCACTTAACCTCCCAAATCTGCACAGACTAAGAGAAGGTAATTTTCACTGATGTTGTATGAAATTATTGCTGTTTATACCTGACAAGCTGAGGCAGGACAGGGTATGTGGTATCTCTTCGGGGCTCTTTTTTGTTTCAGTGAGTATGCTTGCAAGAGAATCATCTGTTTCTGTGGCCTTAGGGCATGGAAGAAGAGAAAAAGGAAAGAGTATCTTGACTGGTGGCCTATCATTTTGATCATAGGTATTGGTTAAAGCAGTTTTTGGCTGCCGAGAAAGACAATGCCTTTAATCACATCTTTAACCAGCCTGGAAAACGAGGTAAACCTTGAGATAGATTCCCAGCCCACATTAAGTGACTCACAATCTCCTGTTAACCTCACCTTCAGGGGATCCAATGCTACTTGCCTTTTTGGGTACTCACACATCTGGCATACACTCTCTCACACAGATACAGACACATACACATGATTAAAAGATAGAGGCTATGGAGATGGCACAGAGGCTAACAGTATTGTTCTTCCAGATGACCCAGGTTTAGTTCCCAGCACCTTCCAGAAGCTTACAACTGTCAGTTAAGTCCAGTTCCAGGGGATCCAAAACCCTCTTCTGGCTTCCTCAGGAACTACATGCATGTGGTATAAAGATACACATGTAGGCAAAACACACACATATGAAAACTCATTAAAATCTTGTAAAATTAACAAGATATTAGGGCTACACGCTTTCATTGTGCCTCTATGCATTAGACCTTCCTGGAAGAAGCACCTTAAATGACAATGACTTACCATGTCCTTCAACATATCTGGGACAGTTCTGTTTTCTTCCATGTCTTCAGGAAGTTCAACTGCATATCCTTTACGAACTAATTCTAGTCCAATATCAAGTTTCTGAAAATGGAAAATGAATGTTTTCTTGTCAGGGAGAGCAAATTTGCAACTGAAATGGGGTGAGATGGTTAGCAAATATCCCAAAGTAGAAGTGATATCAGGTAAGGGTCCTGGGACAGAAAGTATGGACGATGTAGTAAGCAGTGTGTGACCTCACCCTTACCTTCCCATTGCTGGTATCATATAAATAGATCTTTGGCCAAGTTGAGATTCCAGTCTGGACATAGCTAGAAATCTTGGCCACCAGGGGCTTCCAGTCAGCACAGTGAGTGAGTCTGTCAAACTCATCTAGAGCTTCCTCCTCCCACTCTTCACCTGGAAAAAGATCACAGGTGAAAAGGGGGCTGAGCCTCCGAGCAGGTAAGAGCAGGTCAGTGCTGGTAAGAATAGGAATACAGCCTGGAGAGAAACTGAAACTACAGTTTCTTTCCCAAGAATATACTTATGTTCTTCTCTGGTGGGTTTGCATCTGACTGCCAAGCAAGTTTCTGTGCTTTCTAGTGCTGGTAAGAAAAGGCACTCAAGTCTCCAAAACTCAAAAAGCTTGGGAATATGAGAGAATTCCTTTTATGTGCTATATGAAAGTTACTCATTTGGAGTTAAAATCAATAGGTTTACCTGAAGGGGCAATCCGTGCCAGACTGCATTCTATTGCTTGAAATGGGAGGCTTAGAAAGTCACTCCTAAAATGAAAGAAATTGAAACTAGAATCCCAGATATCACATGTCCCCTTCTAAATTCTCCTGATGATATGTGCCAATAGTTCATGACTTTATAGCTAGGAGTGAGCCAACAGTTGGGTTTCTAGCAGATTCCATACTGGCTTCTGCACCCACCTGAGAGCCCTGAGATCCTTTAGTGGGCAATCTCCATTGTCACCAAAGTCAACAAAGTAGAGGTCCAAGTTTCCATTTTCCAAGGTTCCAAGAACCCGGGCTCGATACCAGGATCCATTTGTAGATAAAGGTGCTGCTACAATGTCTCCTACATGCACAGTCAAGTTTTCAGGCTATTTGTGGGGATAGGAAGTCAAGAGGGGTGTATTATGAAGTGGTAGCTAATAAACAGAAGAACAGAAGGAAGGGACATATTACAGTGAAAAAAAAAAAAGCCCCAGACTAGCTTTCTCCCTATGGCAACTCACCAGACTATTCTCATAGTGCTGGGTCATCTCGCTGACAAGTTTATCCAATTGTAGGCTGCGGGAACCAATGATTTGGATCCAGAAGTGGTTAGGGTGTTCAGAAGCAGAAACGTAGACTTCTAGGTACTCATCAGCATGGAAACTGAAGTCAGGACTGGGAACTGAACACAGGGGTAAGGATGGTGACCATATCAGTACCATCTTTGATTGGAATGGGGAAACTGCATCAGGGAGATGTAAGGCTCAAAGACCCAGTGGCTGTTTACAATTTTAGAAATGGTTAGAGACAACTTGGCGACTCATACAAAAATGTCCTGAAGATAGGTACTAAGTTATCATCTATGTCTTCCTATGTAATTAGGTTTATACTATCATTCTCCATGTACTCAAATGAGGCACCAATTATAGTGAAGGCTAAACCTCCATCTGTTAAGTCTGGCGGGATCAATGAAAAAGCACACAGACAGCAATTTTAGATTCTATTCTGCCAGGGGTGTATGATGTGAACCTCGGCAAGCCCATTCATATCTTTTAGGGGCTCTGCCCTTTCTTTTTCAAGCTAGCACCTTTGCATAGAGCATTTAGAAACAGTAACGAAACAGGCAACATAAAAACTGGGCTGAGAATTTTTATGCAAAAAAAATATGCCTAGATATGAGTGTTTAGCAACAAATGGGACATCTGCATCAACCCCGAACCCACCTTCTTTCTACCCATGCTCAGAGAATACCACGAATGAGGGAACAGAAAGAATTTAAGAGCCAGAGTATGAAGGGTTGTAAAATGTGCCTTTTGGATAGTATATGGTGGTTGCACACATGAACTCACAGAAGCTGTGGTTACCTGCATAAGATCAAGCCAGTTACAATCCCAGCATGGATAAGGAGGGGCTCCTGAGGTCCTATGCCTAGCTGAGGAAATATTGGCAGTTGTTGGATGCTGGGAGACGGAGAGTCACTTCTCTTTGGGAATGTAGCCACTCATAGGTTACCCGAGCCCCAGTGGATGACCCCACACTCATACAAATATGGGTAGTACTAATTGGATGTAAGGATTATTAAAAAAAAATGAAGTTTGGAGGAAGATGTATTGGGGGGAGTACAGGGAACTTTAGATAGCAAGAAATATTGTGTACTCATATGAAATTTCTCAAGATAAAGTAAATATATGATTTAAAATAAGTGTTTAAGAAAAAAAGTATAGCCGGGCAGTGGTGGCGCATGCCTGTAACCCCAGCACTCTGGGAGGCAGAGGCAGGTGGATTTCTGAGTTTGAGGCCAGCCTGGTCTACAGAGTGAGTTCCAGGACAGCCAGGACTACACAGAAACCCTGTCTTGAAAAAACCAAATCCAAAAAACCAAAAACCAAAAACCAAAAACAAAAAAAAAAAAACAAAAAAAAAAAAAAAAAAAAAAAAAGAAAAGAAAAAGAAGAAAAGAAAAAAAAAGTGTGGTTCAGTTGACTAAGTACTTGCCATGCAAGCATAAGGACTGTCCCCAGCTCCCACATAAAAATCAGGGCATGGTAGCTCATGCTTTACTCCCAACCTCTGTGCCATGGAGGCACAGATGGGGGATCTCCAAGGCTCAGTCAGCCTCAGTCAGCAAGCCCTAGGTCCCAGTGAAGAGGCTTCGTCTGAGAAAAGAAGGTAAATGGTTTGGGGGAGCAACATAAAAAGCTGATCTCTAGTCTCCGTGCACATGTACACATGCACTTGTATGGACACACACTCCATCCCATCTCTGCATGAATATACATAGGGCACAGCATATACATGCACACATATGCATGCACACACATGCACATGCACAGGGGCGCATACACACACAAACATACACATAAAATATGTGTAGAAAGAGGATACAATAAAATTTAATTATTTGATGTATTGTTCAGAGCTGTTTCCTTTGTCAACATATTTTTATCTTATTTTCCTTCACTAGCTGTACTCAAAATTTATTATTAATGTTTGTTATTAATCTAAGTAAAATATTACCAGAAAGGCATTATCTATGATGACAGAGATGGAAATCACAAAAACAGAATTTTTAATTGTTTCCTATTTTAGGCCAGTTAAATCCAGTATTCCTGTCTTTCATATGGTTAATAGGCTCCTCTTCATTACATACTTTCAAACATGGACGTCTCTGGACTGCTCTGGGCACCAGAATTCTGAAAGCTGTCGTCATTAGGTTTCTCCCAGGAACCTTCTTTTGGTCCTACAACAACCATATCACCACTTCCTTTGCGGAGAGGAACTTCCAGGGGTGTAGCTGGTCCCATGCTAGAACTGGCATTTTTCCATAAAGCTGCTTCTCCAGCTCCACCAGGCTCTGTCACTTCCTCTCTTCTCACACTAATTGGCTGCTTTCGTGGGACTCTGGTTTCTGCAGAATGGGCAATTCTCTTCCGAAGTTCTTCATCTTCTGAAACTTTCTCCAGTATCAGATGCTGTGGAGACAAGAGAGGGTCACTTCTGTGCAGTCAGATCCTGGTGGGATGGCCAGATGGGTCACCCCTATTCTCAGGTATACTTGCCTTAGCTGCTGCCACTTCCTTCTGCGTTCCTGAGATTTTTATAAGTCGTGAGAGTAGTAACGTTCCCTCTGATTCTTTGTCGCAAGTGATTTTGGCTCCAGAAGCCTTACAGATAGAACGAATCGTCTCACCGCCTCTACCTATATTAATACAGAAAAACCTGTCCTTTCTTCTAGGCCAACAATTGCTATAAGAGAAATCACTACTTTGCATGTTACAGAAAGGAGTAGGTTCATAACCAATTTGATAGAATATAAGACAGTAAATGGGAATAATGAGCTACTGAAATAACTACAAGAGAAAAAAGAATATAAGACTATTTAACCATTTTATTTAAACTTATGCTTATTAACTTCAAGTCATTTCCACTTTCTGGCTACAAAGCAACTATACTTTATATTTTCATCTGTAAGACACATGGTATAGGGTGTTTTAGAATTCTGGACTGAAGACAGGACATTTGTCTCTAATAGCAGCACTAAAGAATGGGCCAGGGAAAAGCATAACATATACTCTATGAATCACTGCTTTCAGAGGTCCAGGGTACTTTGAGCATCTCTAGCATCCTTATAAAAGCCTGTTTCTAAAAATTTAAACCTTCACTGTTTTCTGTGTACATGTGTGTGTGTATGTTTGTGTGGACCAGAGTGTACTATAGCACATGTGTGGAGGTCAGAGGGTGACTGGGTTCTTTCCTCCCACCATGTGGGGCCCTGGTTATCAGGTTATAACTCAGGTTATCAGGCTTAGGCCGCAGGTACCTTTATTTATGGAGCCACCTTGCTGACCAACACAATCCTGTTTAAAAGACTCTAATCACACTGCTTCTTGATTTTTTTAAAAAGACAGACCAGTTCTAAAAAAAAGTAAAGTTCTGAACTAAGTGTGTCTTTTTTCTCTAAGTGAAGGGGAGGCCAGGAAAACCCTCAGAACTGTAGAAAAGACAGGCAAAAGGTAAAGAATAAAGCAAACAGCAGAGGAAGCGGTCCAGCGGTACCTATGATTCTGCCCACAGATCTCTGGGGGACTGAGAGCTGCTCAAACACTGGGGTATTCTCTGTCAGGATCTGATGGATTGCTGCTTTGGCTTTGCACACCTGAACAGGAAAACCACTGATAAGCAGCACTCGCTCATCACCTACATCCTCTGTGTCCACATCAATCCGAGCGCCTGTCTGTTTCCGCAACTGTAGAGAGAAAGAGGCATACTCTTTAAAGACTTCAATTTGGGACTAACTAAGAACACTCCATCAAACGCTGGGGAGAGAGGTGGAGCTGGCCATAAGCCTCAGCTAAATCAAGAGAGTACTAATGACCCTCATTTGTATTTATAATTAAAATTAGTGACAGAGGTAATCCAAATAGTTAATTTAAAATCATTTCTCTCTGTGATTACATCCGTTTGCTCTCTAATTTTGTTTGGATTAGCAAATAAAGATATCCTCCTGAGCCGGGCATGGTGGCACACACCTGTAATTCCAGCACTTGGGAGGCAGAGGCAGGCGGATTTCTGAGTTCGAGGCCAGCCTGGTCTTCAGAGTGAGCTCCAGGACAGCCAGAACTACACAGAGAAACCCTGTCTCGAAAAAACCAATACATAAGTAAATAAATAAATACATACATAAAAATAAAAATAAAAATAAAAAATAAATAAATAAAAATAAATATATCGTCGGGCGGTGGTGGCGCACGCCTGTAATCCCAGCACTCAGGAGGCAGAGGCAGGCGGATTTCTGAGTTCGAGGCCAGCCTGGTCTAAAGAGTGAGTTCCAGGACAGCCGGGACTACACAGAGAAACCCTGTCTCGAAAAAAACCAAATATATATATATATATATATATATATATATATATATATCTTCCTCTTTGTGGAACCAACCTCAATCCTCCCATTCTAGTAAGTACTTTACCAATAACCCACATTCCCAGCAAAAATATTTTGCTTTCTTGACATTTCAGCTGAACCATGGAAGACAGAAAAGTATATAGGCAGCAATTTGTTGTCATTTAATGGAAGCTCATTAATTATCTAATAAAAATATTGATGCTATATTAAGTTAAGAATCATTCAATCAAATACCATTTCAAGTTCAGTCATCTACCTACCACCTGAGGAGAAATTCTCATTTTTAAAAGGAAAGCATTGCATTTAGTTTAGTAAGTCCCTATATTTCTTTCTTTTAAAAATACGTGTATCATGGGTGTTTCGTAAAATGTGGCCAGAGGAGGGAAACAAGGAGTCAGTAGATTTGATGCCTGGGAAAGCCATTACCCTGCTCACACACTTACCTGTTTAATATTGGCTCCTTGTCGACCAATGATGAGCTTCACAGCCTCCTGGGGAACTCGCATCTCTATCTCAATGTCATCTTCTCCAACAAAGGTCAATCTCTCTTCTGTGCAGACCAAGACAGACCAGACTTAAATATGCTAAAGTCACTACTATCCCTCCCCTGAGTCAGGCTGTCAGAGACACTAATCTAAGAGACAAACTGTGGCTCTTAACCACAATGAAAGACATAGCGACTGAGTGTGAATTACAAAGTCCCAAAAGACCAGAGCTGGGGATGGGTGTGTAGCTTAGAGCAAGGGTGCAGTGCATACAGAGGGAAAATTTCATTCCCAGCATTCTACCTGCCCTCCTCCAAAGACCATTTGGCATTTTCTTTGGGATACTATTTCAGATGTTAATATGGGAAAAGAAGATTGTGGAGAATAAAAGTTGTGAGCTTTTAGGATGCTAAGACATGACTTCTATAGGCCAGTGAAGGCTAGGAGTTTTCTGAGGCTTTCACTGGTCTAAAAATTTATCTTTATACTAGTCCCTTCTTTGAAACCTGTTCTCCAGGTCCAGCTGCTGCCTATCATCTGACAGTTGGAGAGAAGCAGCAGAATGAGTATATATTTAAAAATCATATTGTTGGTTTTGTATGGGGAAGAGTCAACGACATCATGAGTTCTCTTTATAAACTAGCTTTCTAATAACAAAGAAAGAAATGACTTCTTTCAGGTTTCTCACAGAAAACCAGATAGATTTTAACAAACAGTACTGTTGTGGCAAGTCAGGCTTTCATGTCAACTTAACAAAGGGGATGGGACATCGCTGCAAGCACTACGTGGCTCACCACACACCTCTACTTTCCCTGTATCGACGATAGAGGATGTAGGCAACTGTTGCACTTGCTGGAATTCCAAGGCCCAGGGCTATTTTCTGAATAGTGGACAGGTTTGTCCATGAAGTTCGTTCGGTGGACATTTTCTGCTGTACTCTGACCTAACATCCTGAAACAAACAAATCAAGTAGTTTTTTGGCCCGTTGTCTGGTTGGAAGAGAGAAATGAGAACACACTATATTGTAAAACAAAAACAAACATAAAACTTCAGTAAGCCGGGCAGTGGTGCTGCATGCCTTTAATTCCAGCACTTGGGAGGCAGAGGCAGATGGAATTATTGAGTTTGAAGTCAGACTGCTCTACAGAGCAGGTTCGAGGACAGCCAGGGTGTCTCAAAAACAACAACAAACAGAATAAAAGAAAGAAAGGAAGAAAAACACTACTGCCCATTTCAAAAGCCCCAGTTTAAAAAAAAAAAAAAATCTTTCCTGGGAAAAGTCTCAGGGGACTTTTAAAAATGTTAGCTAAGGTACATGAAACAATATAGACACACATTTCACTTTTTTTTCTGAAGGAGAACTATATATTAAATTATTTTTAAATACAAAGAAATAAAATATAAAAGTAAAAAAAACCCCACATATAGTAGAAAGCAGGGTGTCCATCTTTTTGGTCAGAGCATCTGTGGTGTTGAGCAGTTGAGAGTGAATTAAAAATGGGTGGTGTTCGCTGGGCGGTGGTGGCGCACGCCTTTAATCCCAGCACTTGGGAGGCAGAGGCAGGCGGATTTCTGAGTTGGAGGCCAGCCTGGTCTACAAAGTGAGTTCAGGACAGCCAGGGCTACACAGAGAAACCCTGTCTCGAAAACCCAAAACCAAAAAAAAAAAAAAAAAAAAGGGTAATGTTGAGGAAGACAGTTTTTGTTCAGAAGCATGCTCAGTGTCACACTGTGGAAAGGGAGGCAAGCATCAGACTGGCCCAAACGCCATGGTCAGTCTGGCTGCAGGTTGGGTCGCGGGAGTCTCTTACACAGATGCCAACAAGAACAAAGGCATCCCCTGGGGAAATGATACATGATGGAGTATTTGGAGAATCCCCAAAAGTACATCTGTGGATGGGAGAATCTTCACTGGTATTAAGAAGGGAGAAAGGGCAGACCTAATAGCTTATCTTAAAAAGGCTATTAATAGCCGGGCAGTGGTGGCGCATGCCTGTAATCCCAGCTCTTGGAAGGCAGAGGCAGATGGATTTCTGAGTTTGAGGCCAGCCTGGTCTACAGAGTGAGTTCCAGGATAGCCAGGGCTACACAGAGAAACCCTGTCTCAAAAAAACCAAAAAAAAAAAAAAGAAAGAAAATAAGGCTATTAACGAGTCATTCCACTGCCTTATTACAAAACAAATGTTTCATGGCTTTTAACGTGTAACATAATTTAATTCATATACCATAACACAGAACATAATTACAGATAGTAACATAAGAATGTTCTTACCAGACAGTTTACTAATTTAAATAAAAGTAACTTGTAGTAAACTGAAAGTTGCCTTTTTAAAAATAACACTTCCAGATACATAAATACTATCACTGCTCTTTCTTTCTCAAGATAGGACTGGACTTAATTAGTAATGTTCACTGTTCCACAAAGATGGATGCATCACCTACTGGTTTTATATTTAGAATTATATAATTGGGCATATGAATATGTTTAAACACTGGGAAAATTCACCGTCTTAGAACCAAGCAAATGACACCTGTATTTCAGTTTGTGTTCACCTGCCTGTTTCAGGCAGTGGCTAAACACCAGGAAGCAACTGTCTGTGATGCTGATTTAATTAAAATTCCCTGTCAAAGGATGCTGCCCTTTAGTACTAGAAAAGCATTTAGTGTGGTTTATGTACAATATCAAATAGAATATTTAACACTGAAAAAAACCCATATATAGTTAGATTTCATAAACTTAACTTGAACTATTTAAAATTATATTTTCAGGCCTTTCCAGAAACTGTGGTCTGCAAGGAGATCTATTTTATATTTTATGTCCAGTAAAGGTCTTGGCATTTTTTTTTTTTTTTGAGGAAGTCTTTGTTTAGTTTCACTGCATCTGATTTCTATTTCTTTGTCATCTTCTTCCTCCTCTTTTATTCCTTCTTCCTTTTCCTCCTCTCTCTTCTAAAAGATTTATTTAGTTTTGTTTTGTGTTCATCTGAGAGCCTCCATGTTTGTGTACCACGTGAGTATAAGTGCCTGTCTACAGAGGTCACAAGAGGGTGTGTGATCTCTTGGAACTGGCATTACAGTTGGTTGGTAGGTGCTGGGGAACTTATCCCTGGTTCTCTGCAAAAGCAACAAGTGCTCTTAACCACTGAGGCATCTGTTTGGCCACCATCTGCCTTCTTTTTACTGTACAACCAGGAGTAAAATGGAGCTCTACTAAGCTTCTTCACCAAAACTAACCCAGATGACCTGTATGAAGCCTTACAACTCTGCAACAGCAGCAAGGCAGCTAAGGCAGCTACTCCTTACAGAAGTCCCTTCATTTCTACACCCCTTGCCTTGGGTGGGGCTTGTGTCATTCAGGGCCTTCTATACACTGCTAATGTTTTTGTAGCTTCAACTGCTACCTACAGCCTAAAAATTCCCACAGTGCCTCACCCGCCCCACTTCAGAGGCACATCAGACCTCATTTAGCCTTCTTACTAGCTTTGCTATGAATCTGACTGTACTTCACTTTGCTGTCCAGCAAATACCTCTCCCAATGCAATTTTACATCCCACACGTCTAAACTCTTATAACTGTGTCAGAGTATCTCAATTTTTTTTTTTTTTTTTTTTTTTTTTTTTTTTTGGTTTTTCGAGACAGGGTTTCTCTGTGTAGCTCCTGCTGTCCTGGAACTCACTTGGTAGACCAGGCTGGCCTCGAACTCAGAAATCCGCCTGCCTCTGCCTCCCAAGTGCTGGGATTAAAGGCGTGCGCCACCACCGCCCGGCTGTATCTCAATTTTCTAATGTTTCCTTTTCCTTCATTCTCTTTTCTCTTTAGACAGGGTTTCATGTAGCTAAAGTTGGCCTTGAACTCTTTTTTTTTTTTTTTTTTTTTTTTTTTGGTTTTTTTCGAGACAGAGTTTCTCTGTTTATCCCTGGCTGTCCTGGAACTCACTCTGTAGACCAGGCTGGCCTCGAACTCAGAAATCCGCCTGCCTCTGCCTCCGCCTCCCAAGTGCTGGGATTAAAGGTGTGTGCCACCACCGCCTGGCGAACTCTTTTTTAAAAAAAATATTTTAATTATATGGGTGCATGTATCCAAGGAGGTCATAAACATTGGATCCTCTGTAGTTGGAGTTTCAGACAGTTTTGAGGTACCTGATGTGGGTATTGGGAACCAAACTTGGGTCTTAACTGCTGAGCCATCTCTTCAGCCCCACAATACTCTCTTTTCTTAAAGAAACTCCATTTTGAGTCTTATTTCCCCCAACTTCTCCCCCCCCCCGCTTGTTTTTGTTTTCTCTTCTTGAATACCCTCCCATTGCTCATCAAGGTCACCAGCAACTGTACTGCCAAATCCAAAGATCAATTTTCAGTTCTTATATTATCTGACTTTGCCACAATATATAGTATAGCTTATGATATCCTCTTTTCTTTGTCCTCCCCCACCCCCAGGAACTCATAGATGGTAGGCAGTTACCCATTTCCTTCTTCTTTCTTTCTCCTTCCTTCCATATGTAGGGTGAATGTTCTACTACTGAGCTATATCCCAATCTCACTTCCTTGTTGACCCTGGTCTCTCTGTAGCCCGGCTTGGTCCTGAACTTGAGGTACTTCCTGCTTCAGCCTCTCAACTGCTGGGATTACAGGTGTGCAGCATGCTCATGCCTTCCAGCCTTTAAAATGTTTTGAAAGGGTTTGTAGTTGGTCTTTGCTACTTTGTGAGGTCTTTTTCCTACCCTTTATTGCTCCGCCCTGTTTCACCCCCTATCACTAGATAGGAAAGAAATAAGGACAGACTGGAAAGGGGAGAGAGGGAAAGGGGGAGGGGGGAAGGGAGATGGGGAGAAGGGGTGAGCGGAGAAGAGGGAAAGAGATCCCTGAATCTAATTTCTCTAATTTCTTTTGTTTCTTTGATTACTACAAACTGCAAGCAGCCCCCTTGAACAACCCAAAACTACCAAACCCATCTCTAGGGGCATTATATACTGTCTGAAAATTTCCCAGAATTCCAAATGTCACATAATGGCAGCTGGCAAAACCATGCCTCTGCCAGAGCATGAGGCAAATTGTAGTCAGCTGCTTGGAAGCAGCCCTATATTCTCACATGGGGGGGGTTAAAAATGAAAGTATAAGGCCGGGCTGTGGTGCATGTCTTTAATCCCAGCAGTTAGGAGGCAGAGGCAGGCGGATTTCTGAGTTTAAGGCCAGCCTAGACTACAGAGTGAATTTCAGGACAGCCAAGGCTACTCAGAGAAACCCTGCCTCAAACCCCACCCCACTATCCCAAAAATGAAAGCATATTCTGTTTTTAAAAGACACCAGTATTCCAGAATTATCACTACAGGCTCTGGCTAAGTTATCCAAATTGGCCTTAAACTCAAACTCATTCTATAGCCCAGTGAAGTCTTGAATGTATACTATTTCCACCTCCCAAACAGCTGGAATTATGGGCCTATACTGCTAGGCCTGTAATGTCCTCTTTTCTAAAACATTTGCTTCATTTGGATTTCCAATAGTATAGACTTTTGGTTTTTAATTTCATTTCTGGTTGATACATCAAGTTTTGCTTAGCAGTTCCTTCTCTGTCTACCTGTCTTTCAACCTCCAAATACTGGAGTGTCCCAGGAACCCATCTTTGCCCAATTCTGTGTTCTACCTCACTTCCTGGGTGATCTCATCAAGTTTCATTAATGGCTTTAAATTCCATCTATGGTCTGATAATGCCCCAGTTTGTGGATCTACTTAGAAATTTCCTCCTAAACTATGGTTTTGTATCCAATCACTTTTTTCTTTTTCTTTTCTATTTTTTAAGGCAGGGTTTTACTAGGTGGTTGGCACAGAACTGAGTAGTTCAGGATGGGCTTGTGATTCTCCTATCCCAGCATCCTAAGAGGATAGGTTATCTGCCACCACACCTAGCTGTAACATTTATTCACTCTACTCTGATGACATTTTATTCTTCTGTTCTACAACACTGTATGAGGCTGGAATGTAGCTCAGTGGTACAGTACTTCTCTAGAATGTTCAAGGCCCACAGTTCAATTCTCAGCACCATGATATGTGTGGAATTATACTTATATTAGTACAATTGCTTAATTATATCACCATATTTGCCATCACCCTTTCAGCTTATCCTCAAAGCTGGAAAGTTTCAAGTAATGTTTCCTCTCAAAACATTCCAGTACTTTTCCATATCGCTATAATTAAAAGTTATTTGATGGCTTGCAAGATTATTTCTCAAAATTCCTCAAGGGTACACATTTTCTTTCCTTCTTCAGTGCTTAGCATACAATAACCAACAAACATTTATTGAATGAATACAATTTAAAAATTTTTTTTAATGTGGCTCTCAGTTGCATAAATTCCTTAATGGGATGAAAGGTAGGTTGTGAGCTGATCTTTGCTTGACATCTTCATAGTCTCATATTCTTACTCTTTATTTGCTATGAAAATAGGATCTATTTCCATATATTCCTCTGACACACACCTGTGTTTTTTCAGTCTTCTTAGCCTCACCTGTGACCCCGTCAAAGTTCTATTCTTTCAAGTCTCATCTTTAATATTACCTCTTCTGAAGCCTCAGGGGTTCCTAGTACTGACTGATGTAGGTCACACTACTCCACCTATAGTACTTGTGTTATTCTGCTTCCTCTAAACTACTGGTTTTACTAGTGCAATTTAAGCACATTAAGCACTGCCATGTTCTGGATACTACTGTGGTACTAGGAACACAAAGATTAAAAAGTAAATGTGCTGAGTATCTACTATCAGTCACTTTATATACATTATTTGATATTAATATAACCATTAAGGTAGGAAATTATTACCTCATTTTTACAAAGGTACACATCTGCCTGAAGTTTATTTAACTTATCACCTAAAGTTTGAGTTGTTATTTGCTCATGAAAAATCTTAAGTGATTTCAGAAGATTCTTAAATTTCCTTTTACTTAAACTTTCTGGGTAATAGTATATAATTCCTTATTTTGATCAATTCTAGTTTAAAAAATAAAAACTTGTAGAAAACATAGATGATAAAAATTAAACAATGTCCACTTTAGATATGATATAGTAGTACAAAACATAATGTGTCCAGGCAAGTAGGCACACTCTTGTAATCCTAACACTTGGGAGTCTGAGGCCGATGACTGCCAGCTGAATATCAGTCAGGGCTACACAGGGAGGCTCTGCCTTAAAGAAAACTAAACTCAAACACAGTGTGTGTATATGTGTATGTGTGTGTGTGTGTGTGTGTGTGTGTGCGCGCGCGCACGCGCGCTCTGAGACAGGGGTCTCACTATATAGCTTTGACTGGCCTGGAATATAATATAAGTAATATACTGTTTTTTTTTGTTTTTTGTTTTTTCGAGACAGGGTTTCTCTGTGTAGTCCTGGCTGTCCTGGAACTCACTCTGTAGACCAGGCTGGCCTCGAACCCAGAAATCCACCTGTCTCTGCCTCCCAAATGCTGGGATTACAGGCATGCACCACCACGCTCTGAGACAGGGGTCTCACTATATAGCTTTGACTGGCCTGGAATATAATATAAGTAATATACTGTTTTTTTTTGTTTTTTGTTTTTTCGAGACAGGGTTTCTCTGTGTAGTCCTGGCTGTCCTGGAACTCACTCTGTAGACCAGGCTGGCCTCGAACCCAGAAATCCACCTGTCTCTGCCTCCCAAATGCTGGGATTACAGGCATGCACCACCACGCCCGGCTAATCTTAGAGGAAAAGATACAGTGTATTTCTCTTGCTTTCTCTTGCCAATTTACTCAAATTAATAAATATGGAGTTCTGATATGAACTTGGTTCTGAGAACATAGCAGACAAGAAAAACTTAGCTGCTTTCAAGAACTTTTTGGATGACAGGGCGGGCATGTATACCATAGAGGAAAATCAAAGTAAATCTAGCTCTATGTATTTTTATGCTAGCTTTATGTTCTCTTTTTATGTTACATTTGGTCTCATAATTCATGTTATATGGCATAGAAATCAATTTTAGAACTAGGCTAGATCATAAAAGATTATTTTGTTCCATTCACGTTACAACTGAGGAAAGTGAGGCTTAAAAATATAAAAAGATTTTCCTAAGATTACATAACTAGCCCATCAAATATGCAAGAAAAATAACTGTTCTGAAAGTCAATCATGATAGTGTCTCTTTATAGAGGCCCACAGCACTAGTTTTTCAGTCTTGAAACTATCAGAATCAGTCAAAAATATCTGATTTTTCTGAATCTGCATCCAAATTTCCTAAATCCTGACTTTCACAGTATCCCAAACTTACTTTCACAGCACATGTCAGGCTGTTTTAAAATTGCATTTAATTAATTATGTCCATGCAAGTGTGTGTTCTGGCATGAATACAGAGGTTGGAGAACAACGTTTGGGAATCAGTTCTCTTGCCAACTGTGTGTCAAGACAGAAGTGTGCAATTTTGTGGAGCTGGAACTCTCTTAGCCTCCATCGCCATTTTTGGTGACTGGTTTCATCAGGCTTCCCTTTGCTGCACTAACCATCTTATTGGCCCCTGTAATTCTTGATTAATGACTGTTATGAGACTATGAACTGAAAGCAGTAACAGACCAATAGATTTAGAGCATGTATCAAAAGTAGAAAAACGAGAGTAAGAATTGGTAGTACAAATACCAAAGACCTAGCAATTGATTTATGGGAAAATAGGGGGGCAAAGGCAAGGAGTTAGTTATAAGGTTTCTGAATGGGACACCTGGTAGATGGTATGTCAGAAAACACTGATGATTTTTGTGGAGGGAGTATGTCACAGGGTAAATGCCTGTGACAAGGACAAGTTTGTGGTGTGATATCCACTTGAGCCAACAGGCAAGTCTAACCAGATATTACAAGTAAATTTGTGCTAAGTGAGTTACCAAGTGATAATATCTTAAGGGATAGGTTAGTGAGCTCAAATTAGGCAAACCAACCAGGATGTCACTTAAAACACCAGTGAGGTCTGAGCCTGCTGTGACAGCACATCATAGAACCCCAACAGAGAGCAGGTGGAGCAGAACTAGAGCCCAAATTCATCCATAACAAGTATATGGCCACCGTGGGTGACATGAAATCCTGTCTGGGAGTGGTGATGGTGAGGAAGCCAGGTGTCCAATCCCCAAAATACCAGTACCTGAAAGGTGGAGGTAGAAGGATCAGCAGTTTAAGGACGGCTACAGGAGAAGTTGTTGCCCAGTCTGGGTAGACTACAAGACATGATGTCTTAAAAACCAACCAACCAACCAACCAACCAACCAACCAACCAACCAACCAACCAGAAAGGAAGACTGATGGAAAAACAATCAATCCAATCTAGAGTGTTGAGGTGCTGGCCTGTGCAGTATTTCCACCTCTCCAGAGGCAAAGACTGGAGGATTCTGAGTTCAATACCAGCTTGTTACAGACCCTGTCACTAAAATATAACAAAACATCCTGCGGCTACAAACAGCCACTGGACTAAGTTAAGGAAGGTAAAAGGCAAATTAATAGAAGGTCCCTCGTTTCGGAGAGAGCCGGTCTAGGAGTGCAGAGTTGTGGCGAATGTCCTACCAACCCCGGGGGCCTAGCTCCCGGCCCAGGGCCCTTGTTCCGAGGGGTCTGGTTATTAGCTCCCAGCACAGCTGCCCTGGGCAGTGATCCACGAGGGCCTCGCCCCTCGCCCCCAAGTGCCCCACGCCTCCCGACCCTTCGTCCCGTGCTCCGGCCTTCCAATTGCCGGGGTCCTCACGGCTCTGCTTCTCCCACACCCCAAACTCCCCTCTCGCGCCCGGCCTTTACCGCTCCTCCAGAGCTGCGCGCTGTGCGCTTCGCCTCGCACCTCACCCACACCACCGCCGCCCTGTCGCTCCCTCGGCGCAGCCGCCTAGCGGGCCGCTTTTCTGCAGCCTCTTGCCCCGCCCCCGCGGCGCGTCCTCACCAATCAACGCTCGCTTCGAAGTCTGACCAATCGCGTTCCTCCGCCGCAGCCAATCCGTCTGCGGGCTGCCGTGAGCGACGTGGCTGATGCGCGCTGAAGTCCAATTACCCGGATGAAAGTCCAAGCCGGCCCACGTCTGCGGCCAGTTAGAGCCCGGGGAAGCCGACGCTGTTGATGGAGTTTGCACCTGCTGAGAATTAAATAGCCAATTAGAGGCTTCTGGAGTCCTCGGTCCTCCTGTGCTGTGTTGGAGGAGGAGGTTGTGCGGCCTTAAGTCGCGAGGGACTTCGAAGCTCCGAGGCTGGGGGGGTTGGGTCACTCGTGGGTGTCCCGGGTCCTACGGAGTCACTGCACGGCCAGCGGCCTTGGGGGAAGCCACCTCCCGATTGCGGCGCCACTTTATCTGTTAAGAATTTCTGCCTGGATCGTCCCCCCCCACCCCCATCTTGGCCAGGGGACAGGAAAGCAACTGTGTGAACGGAGTGAAAGGGGGCGGGCGCTGCACACGCCTCGTGGACCGAAAGTCACCGCGGCCACCACCCGGGTAAGGCGGCTGCGGGAGGACCGTGGCCCGGGCCGTGGACCTGCGGAAGGGGGAGGATTTGGCAGGCAGCGGTTTGCTTGAAAATCTGAGTTCCAGCCGCCGCCTTGGTCGTTTCCGAACCGTTAGGGACGGTTGGCCCTGCTACCACCTTCACTCTGCGGCGAGGGCACAGTCGCTCCGAGCCTCCCGGAGCTCTTTTGTGCTGGCGCATGATGAGCACTCATTAAACATTTGTTGAATGAACACAACATTGTGTCGGGTCATTCAGATGTCTTTGGGTCAGTGTCCTCTTTATTATTATTACTACTGTTATTTTAGAGACGGGCTTGCTATGTTGTCCAGGCCGTTCTCAAAGACTGTTCGCTTAGGATCTTGAGTAGCTGGGGCTTACAAACATGTTCGGTTTTAATCATCCAAAAAATATATTTGGATAAATAATACATGTACCTTCAAGAAGATTCACAAGTAACAAAAGATTATTTAAGAAAATGCCCCTTCAGAGGTAACCAGTTTCTTGGGAAAATTTTTCACAAGCCATTCCACACTTAAAATACATGTATGTATTTTTACACGGCTGAAAACATGATATATATATATAATTTTATAACTTCTTTTTTATGTATGTTCGTAAGCTTTTCAAAGCAACATACCTTCCTGACTCTTAGTTAAATCTCAAGATATCACGTGATGTAGAAAATGTATTTAACCAGACCTTTTTTTTTTTTTTTCAAGACAGGGTTTCTTTGTGTAGCCCTGGCTGTCCTGGAACACACGCTGTAGACCAGGCTGGCCTCGAACTCAGAAATCCACCTGCCTCTGCCTCTCAAGTGCTGGGATTAAAGGCATGGGCCACCACCGCCCTTAACCAGAGCTTTTAACGTGTTTACTTTGAAGCATACTTCACTTTGCACTTTAAAGTTTTTTTACTTGTGACAGGTCTCTCTATATAGTCCTGGATGGCTTGGAACTCTTTGTGGGGGCCAGTTTTGTTTTGAGACGGGGTCTGTCTTTGTAGACCAAGCTGGCCTCAGACGTACAGAGATGCCCCTGGGCATGTATCCCCATGACCAGCCTCAGTTTGCTCTTAGATGACTGTCTCCATGGTAAATACTTATGAATACAAACATTAGCTCAAAGAATTGTGCCTTCTTATATCATTTGGGTGTACATAGCTTTGCAAAGATTTTCCCACAAACATTTTCCCAGTTTTTATTCAATTAACAATATTTGAAAAGGATTTGATTTAGTATTGCCAGATTGCCTTCCGCAGAGGTTTAAAAAGTTTTGCGCCCACCAGGCATACATGAAACTGGTGCATACTGACACTATATGTTGTCACACAGCCTGATTTTTTTTTTTTTTGGACAACCCAATAATGGAAATTACCATGTCATTGCAGCTTTATTTTTCTTTTCATTTATTGTAAGTAAGGCTGCACGTAATTGTTTAAGTGCAAGTGTACTTTTTGCAAGTTGCTTACATGCTTTAATATTTTACTACCTATTAAATCTTAATATTTATTCATTGTACATAAGTTAGAAGTACTTCCCTCTTTTTCAAGTTTACTGTTTTCCATTTTTATTTATTTAAACAATTCTTATTTTTATGATTATGAGTATTTTGCCCGCATGGATATATGTGCACCATGTATGTGCCTGGTTCCTGCAGTGGCCTGGATCCCCTGGGACTGGAGTGACAAATGGTTGTGAGCTGCCATGTGAGTGCTGGGAAGTGAACCAGGGTCCTCTAGAGAATAGCAGCCAGTGCTCCTAACTGAGAGGCAATCTCTGCAGTCCCTATGCTATGTAATTTCGAACTTTGTTTACGGTTTTGCTGTATAAAAGTTGTGTGTGTGTGTGTGTGTGTGTGTGTGTGTGTGTATACCTTAAAAACCAACCAACCAACCAGGCTGGGAGATAGTGCTGCACACCTTTAATCACAACACTCAGGAAGCAGAGGCAGGTAATCTTTGAGTTTGGAGTCAGCCTGGTCTACAGAGTGAGTTCTATACAGCTAGGGTTACATGGAGAAATCCTGTCTCAGAAAACAAAACAAAACAACAACAACAACAACAACAAAAACAAAACATAATCCAGACATAGTGTCTCACTGGACCTGGAGCTCGTGTAGGCTGGGCTAGCTGGCCATGAGCTGCAGAGCCAGCCTGGTCCTTCACTCCCCAGATGTACCAGTTCCCCAGGCTCTTCATGCGAGTGCACCAATCCCACCTTAGGCCTTTCACTGGCTGAACCATCTTCGCAGCTCCAGTAATTTTTATGTAGTTGAATCAACATTTTTTTTGTTTGTTTGTAACTTTTGGGCTTCATATCGTTTAGAAAAGTCAATTATTTTTACAACCCTTGTTTTTCTTAAAAAAAGAAAAAAGACATTTTGTATTTTTGAACATATAAATTTTTGACTCTTCTGGAATTTATTATGGCATAAAGATGTGAGACAGATATCTTTGTTTTATCCAACTTTTTACATTTTCTGTATTTTTGAATACTACCTTTACACTACTCAAATTCTTACATGTCTTTGAGTCTATTTTATTTTGTGTATGAATATTTTATCTTCATGTATACCAATGTATCATGTCCAATCCTGGTGTGTGAAGAGGCCAGAAGAAGGTGCCAGATCCCCCGGAACTGGAGTTACAGAAGGTTGTGGGGCATGAGGTGCTAGGAATCAAAACCAGGTCCTCTGTAAGAGATAGCAAGTGCTTTTGACAGCTGCGCCACCTCTCCAGCCCTCTCTTTAAGCCTGTTTTACTCCATTGATCTAGTCATATTCTAATATCACTAATGCATGCTGTGTATTTTATCACAATTAAAATAACTCATATTTGTACATAATTCATGTACGAATGATAAATGCACAACTTGTTGGTTTGTGAGGGTAGCACAGGCTGGCCGGAAAGTCACTATGTAGTCTAGATAATCCTCCTGCCTTACCCTCAAGAGTTCTGGAACTACAAGTATATTTCCATATGGCCATTATATGTAAATAACTATAAATATATATAGGCCTATATATTTATATTTATAATGTATTTATATAAATATATATATTTATTAAAATGGAAACAGCGCCAAATCAAGAAGCAACATTACTAGTGTCTGAGAAGCCACTCATGAGCCCCTTTCTACCATTACTCTCCTCAAGAGGGAATCACAGGATATGTACTCTTGTGTCTAGCTTCCTTTGTTTGAATTATTTCAGCAAGATTCAGCCCTAATGTATATAAAGCTTGCCTATTATTCCTACTGTGTCATAGTATATTGTGAAAATTGTCCATAATTTGCTTTTCTGTTTTATTGCTAATGTTATTTTTTATTGGAATCACATATTTTTAGATTAAAGGAGCATTGTTATATTTATAATCTAGAGTCTTCCCATGAGTTTACTTCTTGGATGTCCCACTGTTGTATTTTAATGTTTTCATCATGTCGAACTTACATGTGTCTTAAGATTATTCATAGCTATTTGAATGCCTTGATTAGTATAGAAATTTAAAAATATTTTCGTGCGTATCTGGATATGTTCATATGAATTTGGGTAGGACCTAAATTCAGGTTCTTTGCAAGTGCAGCAAACACTCTTAGTTGGGGAGTGAGCTATCTCTACCCTTTAAGTGTTTTATTTGTTTTCAATTAGTTTATTTGTTGTGAGGTTGTGTGTGAATGCATGATGTGAGTATGGCAGTCAGAAAATGTGTGTGTGTGTGTGTGTGTGTGTGTGTGTCTTGAGTGCACTGTGGTGCGTGTGTCACAGCCACAGAACGAGGTGAGGGTTAGCTCTTCCTTCCACCATGTAGGCCCGGGGGTCACATCAGGTTGTCAGGCTCCGTGGCAGTCGCCATCACCTACTAAGTCATTGCGTGAACCACATTTTAATGCCAGAAGGGAGAGTATTTAAATCCAAGGGATAATGTCCAGTACTGCTATAAAGGGCACGTGGTTCCTCTGTAGGCCCGTCATCTTCCAGCTCCAGTGCGGGGGAGGGAAGATCAAGAAATGAAATGGAAGTTCAAAGTAGGAATTAAAAACTTAAATTATATACCACAGGAACATATTTTAAAATGTAATTCGTAATTTGTACGTGTGTGTGTGTGTGTGTGTGTGTGTGTGTGTGTATGTGTGTGCGAGCGAGCGCGCGCGCGCACATGAAGGCATATACGTGCACGAGGGCGTGTGTGCTATGGCACGTGTAGAGGTCAACCTGTGGGAGATGGTTCTCTCTTCCCACCATGTGGGTCGTGAGGACTGAACTCAGGTCACATCTCTTTACCTGATGCATTATCTCGCCAGCCCTGAAGGGATTCCTTCATCAGGATAATGAAAATCCAGGTATGGTTACTTATTATCTAGAGGAGCAGCAGGAATAAGGGAAATGTCTCCAAACTCACTCCCAGGTCCCTATGAACTTAGTATTTCTAGTCTCATTTCCTTAAGGAGCCCAAAGCAGGGCTGAAGCTGTGGGGTGCTGGGTTGCATAGCATGTGATTTCTTTCATTTCCAGCTCTTGAAGGCCTTTTCTTGGAAGGCTTCTGATCAGGCTTCAGGAGGCTGTAGGTAAGCTGAGTTAAAGTCCACGTTGCCCAGAGGATTCAATGGACAGGTGTTGCTACTCAGTAAGCCACAGCAGAGAGGGTGGGCTTAGGGCAATGGGAGCTGGCTCCTCAGTTAAGAGTGCACCCTGCTCTCCTGGAGCAGCTCCCAGCACCCATCCATGGCAGCTCACAGCCACGGGGATCTCCAGCTTCAGGAGGGACCCAACGCCTCTGGCCTCTGTGGGCACCTGCACTCCCATGCACACACCCACACAGAGATGCACAGAATAATAATTTTTTTAAAAGCCGAGTTTAGCCAGCACGGGATCTCAGACAAAGGCAGCCTGGCCCCAGGGTCTGGCTCCACGTTCTCTTCCCCAGCCACAGGTGAGTGGTCCTTTCCACTGCTACTGTGATGTGTAAGCCTTAAGAAGCACACTTATCTCTCCTTTGCCCCTCCCCCCAGCAGTTATAGCCTCCTCCCCCATCAATCAGATTTCCACTAGAAACCAGTCATTGGCTCTGGAAGGCTTAATTTTGTCATTTATGCTGGTGCTGCTATCCTGTCTTTATATCTTGATCAGGGGTCCCAGGAGAGACCTGGGACCTTCTCCATCACCACACGTTAAGGCAGTTCTCAACCTTCCTAATGCTGTGATCCTATAACATAGTTCCTCATGATGTGATGACCCCAACCATCAAATAACTGTAATGTAAAAATGTAAATATCAGTTTTTTTGTTTTTTGTTGTCTTAGATAACTCCTGTGAAAAGGTCATTTGGGCCCCAAGGGGCCGGTGACCAACGGGTTGAGAACTATTGCTCTAAGGCTTCCTACTTGGTTTCCTTTACCTAGCAGTTTAGAGGAACAGGATTTGTGAGCTGCTATCCTGAGATACTCTCTAGCCTGAGTTATCCTCATGTTCCTCTTCAGAGGAGTCCCGCCCAGAGGTCCCCCCTGTCCCTGAGAAATGAGAGCTGGTAGAGGAAGAGGACAGGGACCACCATGGCACCTGCTGCAGCATCTCTGTTACACTCTAATCCCTTTATCCTTGTTCCTAATGGACACTCGGGAGCAAAGGCAGCTTGATCCCCCATTTCAGCTTTACCTCTGCACACAGTTTGCAAGACCCGAGGCCTTAACTTGCACCCTCTGGGGTCTCTGCTTTGGAGTGACTGAATAATGGGACGCATTTACCATCATAGCTTGTCCTAGATGTTCTCAAGAGAAGCCCGTGGCTCCGAGGTGAGGGTGTTGCCTTGCAGGGCTTTCATCCTTGAATAGAATCAGCACAGCAAAGGGAAACTGGAAGTCAGAAATTAGAGGAAACAACCCGCCAGGGACCAGTACTGAAGAGTGCTGAAATGGTCCCAGAGGGCTTAAGGTCTGTAGTTCTCTCAGCCTATGAGCTCCAATGCTCTTCCAAAATGGAAGGAAGGTGGAAGGACTGGAATGGGTTCATGAAGATCCTTTCCAGCAGGGGTAGACAAAACAGATTCAAATGATTCTGGTTGTTCTACCATACTGGAAGTCCTTTAACTCAAGAGGTTTCTGAAGTTAGAACCCCTGAAGTACCCATGTTTTAGTTATGATAAAATTCTTTTCTGAGAGACACAGGCATTCCCTTTCCATTTGTCTGTTCCTAGAATTTCTGCTCCTCTCTGCAGTCCTTGGGGCAGACAGACCTCTAAGAGAAGAGAGGGAGAAGAAAGTAAAAGCTTCCTGAGTGAGGCACATCAGTTATAGGAGAAAGGTCAGATTCAACAGCTGGACCCAGACCCCCTTAACAGTAGAGCAGGTAGGACAGAAATGTCACTTTTCTCACAGCCTCAAGCCTCATACAGCAGAGAGGCTTGGAGAGTCGGCCACAAGAATAGAAGGATGCCTCCAGTGGTAGAGCAGAAATGGTAGATTTTGAGTCCGTCATCTCGGAGTTTAAGTATAGCTTCCTTATATACCAGCTCTGTGCACTTGAGCAACTCAATCGAATTTACCTTTAGGGTTGATGTGAGGATTACACACACACACACACACACACACACACACACACACACAACTTAGCTTGTGCAATCACGACTGAGCTGAGAGCACCCTTTCCAGGCAGGTCAGGTAAAGGACTGGCTGGCAGATTGCCAGAAAAGCTGGTGAAGTGCTCAACATGGTGACCTTAAATGGATGGGCCTCACTTCTCCAAGGTGTCCCCAGAAAGCTATGCAGGAACAGGAAGTGGGTGGAGGTTGGATGGCCTTGGTGCCACTTGCCTTTAATACCTGTACTTTTGAGGCAGAGGCAGGCCTCTGTGAGTTTAAAGTCAATCTGGTCTGCATATTGAGTTCCAGACCAACCAATGAGACCTTGTCTTAAAAAGGGGGAGTGGAGGTTGGGAGGGAGGCTGGAGAGATGGTCCAGTGTTTCAGAACACTTGCTGCTTTTGTAGAAGACTTGGGGTTGGTTACCAGCACCCATATGTTGGCTTACGGACATCTGAAATGCCAGTTCCAGGGAGCCAATGTTCTCTTCTGGCTTCTGTGGGCACCAAGTACACACATGGAGTACGTACATACATGCAGATGCTCATACATACACATAGCATAAAAAAAATACATCTTAGAACAGGGGTAGTGGGGAACAGCTCTCAGGCATCCTCCAGGTCCCAGCCTAATACCTGCTGGAGGAGGAGGAGGCAGAGGAGGAGGTTGCTGGATGGCTCTTTGGACTGTGAGGGCATGAAGGAGCTTGGGGTCTTAGCGTTGCCTATGTCTCAAGAATGGCCTTTTCTCCAGTCTTACCCTATGAACCCCTAAATTCTTACAGCCACTTCTGGCCGTCCCAAGCGCTTGTGTCCTCTGGAATCCAGTTTTGCTGGCTCAGTGAAGACAGCTGCTTTCACCTGTCTGTCAGGGACAGACTGAACTAGGACTCACTGCAGTGAGCGGAGTCTCCTCAGAGCAAGGACAACAGCAGCCCTAGAAAGTTCGTGGTGGCATTTGTTTCAGTGTGAGGTGGCAGGGACTCAGCGAGGAGGAGGGACACTAAGGACACCGGTGGATGGGTAGACGCTGCAGCCAAGGGAAAAACACTCTGTGGGGCTGCCTGACTCCACCTGCCTGCCCCTCCCCCTCCTGTGGCGCTGCCACTCACACCCAGCACTTCTGGGTTTGTGTCTCTGCTCCGTCCTCTGTTGGAGGAGGCACACTGTAGTAGTCAGCAATTCTACCTCTCAGGCCACGTCGTCCTCTTTGAGGTGACGTCTATCCAGGGACAGCTTCCCACTGGGACCACACTAAATCCAGACTTGGGAGCTGAGGCTGGTGTGAAGCCCGGGCAGCTGCTGCCCTCTCCCTCACACTTCTCACGGTGGCTCGCAGCAGTGCAATCGTGTGTTTCTTAGCCTTTTTTTCTAAGGAGATCCCCTTTGACTTTCCCCTTGCCAAGCATGCCTGGGATACACCACACTGGGAATGGCAGAAGAGGAGAAATAGGAGAGTACTGTGTAGGGATCCCTCCGAAGAGGGCAGAATCTTGCCTTCTTTGTCTCTAGAGGGGGGGGGGGGAGGGGAAAGGCCTGACCTCTGCAGGCCTCCTGGGCCTCCTCGCCTGCCTTCTGTGCCAGGCGTGGTTAGGTGGAGCCTCGATGACCAAAGGCTGAGATGGAGGAAGGGGAAGAAGTAGACGGAAGTGAATGACGTTCCAGAGATCACATTTCCTTCTCACTGCCACTGAGGGTGGTGGCTTTTGACAGCCAGGAAGGTGGCGGAGGCTCCTGCAGGCCGAGGCCCACACTCCCCTGCATCTACTGGAATTCTGGCTGGAATCCCTTCCTGTGCCCAAGGGCACTGGCTGGAGTGGGTACCAGGAAGCAGAAAAGAACGGGAGCCTGCCCCCCCCCCTGCCCACCCGCCCGCCTACCTGCCTGCCTTTGAGCAGACTCTAAAAAGCTTGAGGTGTTTCCCAGCTCCACGTCTGAAACACTCTCATGGTTGTGTTTGGCTGTCAGAGGAAGTACATGCACGGAGGGCAGGCGGGAGCCTGGTGAGCTTTCCTGCCTTGTGAGGGGGTGCCTGGGGTCGGGGGATGTGCTGGCCATAGGTCTGCGTCTGCAGTTCCCGGGGGCCCTCAGAGAAGATGCAGCCGTGCCGTGCTCGGACTGCAGCCGCAATCATCATGCAGGCGACAGGTGTGGAGGCTGTGCTGGTCGGCATGAAGCTCTGGTTGGAGACCTTGGTCCTACCTCTCCCTTTGGCTTCTGAAGTGGACTTGGGTGGTCTTCGGCTTGGGTGGAAAAGTCAGAATAACTTGGCAGTGACCCGATTACCCCCAGAGTTTTTGTCCCCCGAGGGCCGAGGTGCCACAAAATCAAAAGTCATGTGGTGCTTGACCCGGCCCTTGCCCTTACTCCAAAGAGCAATCAGACCAAAGCAGAGGGTCACTGAGGTGAGGAAGGGGAGGAAACCCACGGCTAGCACCATAGCCACACCCCTGCTGTCCAGAAAGAAAGGCCCTGGGATCCCTGGCATAGTGATGTTGGGGTCAGACAGAGTGCCATTTGGTGGCTCAACTTGGATAACTTCCAGCCAGGTCCTCAGAGAGTCATTCCCGGCGACATTACTGACTACACAGACATAGGCCCCCCTGTCCCGCAGCTGCACCGAGCGGATCTCCAGTGTCCCATCCTCTAGTACCCTTACTCGGCCAACCCTTCCCAGCCAAGCTCCCTGAGGTCTCATCCAGGAAACAGTGGGGGCTGGGTCTCCATCTCCAGAGCAGGAGAAAACAGCATGCCCGCCCTCCTCTGCAATGACCCAGCGGGGCCCGGACTTCCGGATCAGGGCTGGTTTGCAAGTGAAGTGGCCTGGGGGCAGAATGTCTGAAAATTCCCTTAGGCTCTTCCCTTGGACGTGCCGGGGGCCCGCGCACGCAGGGGGGGATGTGCCGAAGTCCAGGCGGCGGCGGAGGCGGAGCAGCCAGAGGAGGCGGCAGTCGCAGGTGAGGGGGTTACCAGACAGCCTCAAGGTGACCAGTTTGTCTGGAGAAGGGAAGGCTGTTTCCTCCAGAGTCTGAAGAGCATTGTCTGCTACATCCAGCAAGTGGAAGGCGGTCAGGCCGTGGAAGGCATGGGCAGCGATGGAAGTGAGGCAGGCCCCCGACAGCCTGAGCTCCTGGAGCCGAACCAGGGGGCTGAGCCTCCGGGCTGGGATGGCTGAGATAGGATTCTGAGATAGATCCAAGATTCGGAGGAAGCTCAGGTGGTGTAGTGCTTGGAAGGGTACTGAGCTCAGATTGCAGCGGGTGATAGCCAGGCTGCTCAGATTGAGGCCAACCAGGCTCCCTGGGTCCAGGGCTTCCAGAGATGGCCAGTGGTGGATCTCCAGTTCCTTCAGCTGCCCTAGCCCTCGAAGTGCCCCGGCTGGCAGCCTCTCTATATCCAGTTCTCGAAGCCTAAGAGCTACTAGAGCTGGGAGCTGGGCAAGGGCTAGGCCAGGCACGGTGCTGAGGTTGCAACGTTCCAGAGTGATGGTACTGAGCTTGGCCAGCCCTGCAAAAGCCCCCGGAGCCACAAACACCAGGTGATTGTCTCCAACCTCCAGCTGCTGGAGGCTGCCTAGCTCACTAAAGGCTCCATCTAGAAAGAGGACAATCTGATTGAGGCGGAGGTCCAGCAGTGTGAGGGCAGATAGGCCTGAGAATACGCCAGGACCCACAATTCTCAGCCGGTTGCCCTGCAGCCTCAGGGTGAGTAGACTTTGTAGGCCATGGAAAGCCCCAGGCTCAAGGCTGGAGAGCTGGTTGTAGCTGAGGTCCAGTTCTTGGAGCTGGCCCAGTCGGGAGAGCATGCCACGTTGAAGGCCCCACAGGCGGTTCCCACTCAAGTCCAGGAGCTCTGTGTCCAGCGGAAGCCCTCCAGGGATAGTGTCCAGTCGCCTATGGGCACAGAGTACGGCCCGGGTCTGGGAGGTGCAGTCACACACAGTGGGGCAGCTACTGCTGCTCCCCCCAGGCAGGAGGAGCAGGAAAAGGAGTGGGGACCATGGGAACCAGACTTGCTTTGGAGCAGTGGCTGCGTCCATCCCCTGGGGCCTGGAATAGATGATGACATGGTCTTTTTTTTGAAAAGTGGCTTCGGATGGTGGTGGCCCTGCACTGCACCAAACCTTCTTAAAGAGGAGGAAAGGTGGATCATGCCAGTAAGTGTGGCACAGAACCAGGGAAACTGGATGTACCTTAATGGGGAAATCTCTCTGTTGCAGCCAGGGAAAACTGGCCAAGTACTTCCTGTGCATGATCCCTAGCCAAGCTGATTTCTGTGGTAGAAAGTTTAAGGGACTGAGTAGTAGAGAAAGGACCCCGCATCACCCTGTAAGGTGCTTTCCCCGTATCTATAAGACCAGGGGTTCCTCAGGACCCGCCTCCCTGACATCTGCTTTCTGCAAGTTCTGCTCTGTTCCTCTCGCCCCGGTCTTATTCTTCCATTTGTTGTGCCTACAACGTTACCCAAGGTTCACGGAGAGCCTATCCAGACTTGAGAGAGTTTCTGACCCTGCGCTGACTGGGGAACGGTCCTCACTTTGACCAAATCATCAGAAACCAGGCAACACGCAAGCCTCAGTTCTGCTCCGGTCTCTGCCCTCTTTCTGCCTGGCCCAAGGCCCAGACTAGGCACTTTGGTGTCCCCAAAATGTTTGCGTGGATGGTAGGCCTGGCTGTATATCACTCATGGGACAGAGTGCAGGGGCACTGGACGGTGAGATTGGGAATCCTTTACCAGAGCCCCAAGGACAGCACCTCTTCCCTTATAGATGGGGCACTCAACTATTTCACGGGGTCCGCAGCCTTGGGCTTCTCTTACGTCCTTCCTTAATGGCGTTTCAATTCTAGTTGGCATGTGTTTCCGAGGGAGAGCTCCCCTCCCTCTCTACCTGAGCTGCCTGAGAAGACACAAGTGACGTGGGAGCCAAAGGAGGCATGCCTAAAGAGGGAGGGAAACCCCACGCCCTGATGCCGTGGCTGGGGGGGGGGAGCCACTGGGTAGCACTGTGGACACCTGGGTACAAGCACTGCACCCATCCGTATGAGGTGAGAACCAGAAGCCTTGGCGGCATCAGGAGATGCTGCCCATGATAACCGTTGGAGGCTGGACCAGGTGAGAGAGGTGGAGGCATCCTCAGTCTTGAGTGCCTCTGCTTACCTTGCTAATGCAATGGGGACCAGAGGAGAGGAGCAGAGGGTTAGGAGCAGGAGCAAGCTGACACTCCTGGGGGCAGCCTGCTGTGTTTTCCTGGCTGCGGGTCCTGCACCCCTGGACTTTGAGGCTTCGGGGTTTTCTGCGCCCTGTGGAGTCAGCTTTCTGCTGCGTGTCCTATTTTCTCCCGTGTAGAATCCAGGAGGAGCTGCAGCTCCCCTCTCCTTCCTACACTCCAGAAGAATCATTCCGGAGACTCTCCTCTAGATGCTTCAGAGGACTGAAGCAGTTGGGAAACTAAAGAAAGATCCCAAGTTCAGTCCTCAGCGGACACAGGAAAGAGCAGAAGGGACGCAGGAAACTGTTGTGTGGTCACTTGGGGAGGGGGAGAGCGGCAAGGGGCGGCAGCTGCTGTCTTGCCTCCCACCCCTTTGAGGGCCTAAGGGGCCTCTGTGTGGTACAGAATCCCCAGCCTCTGCTCCCCCTCTCCTGTCCACCTGACAGCTAGCCCTTCATCAGGGTTGCTGCACTTCCTGTTCATCCCTTTGCTCTGCATTCAGCAGAAGTGCAGTGAGGCATGTGTGCCAGCTCCCTTCCTCCTGCCTACATGAGTTTTCTCTTTGTCCCCAAAGCCTGCTAGTCCTGTGGCTGGGGGACTTAGGGCCAACATCTTTTATTTATAAGGTGGCTAAATCTAATCAGTCTTCCTTTGTTATCCTCTATGACTCCACGACTGGCCTCTGGTCACTTTGCAATAAGAGGCGGATGTTACGAAAGTCTTTCTCTTCTCCTGGGGTCTGGGGTCTGGGGTCTGGGGTCTGGGGCATTGTCCCCTCAGGGAGATGAAGCTTTCCTGTCTATGTGACGGCCACAGACTCATACAGACACATATCCACTTTAAAGCACACAGAGGCATGGGGACCTGCATGGTGAAGGGGCGGGCACTCATGAGAGATTTTTGGAGTATCCACACAGATTGGGGGGGGGCGGCTTTCTAGAGGCTAAAGCAGGCGGGGTGGTCTCCTTGAACTCTCCCTGCCAGGGGTGCCTGGGACATTTTAGTTTTCCAGTCACAGGATGAATGGTCAGCTAGGGTAGAGGGGCAAGCTCTCTTTCCTGTAGGCTATTTGGCATGGCCTTGTCTTTGAGAATGCCATGGGAAAGGGCAGCTGAGACTTGCCCACGGAGGGGCAGGGGCACTTACCGGAGAAGCTGGGGGGTGGCATCAAGTTGGGCGCTGCATCCCTCCAGGGCTGGGGCCCGTCCCATCTGAGCTGCACCTTGGCTTCTCCACCTTCCCTGCGTGTCTGACTCCCCACTCCCCACTGCCCGGCAGCCTGCCGCATCAGCCGGCTGGCAAGACTGCTGTGGCTGCCGCCCGCCCGCCGCCCCGCCGCTACTGCGGTCGCGCTGCCAAGACCGAGGGAGAGAAAAGAGCCAGGAAGCATTTTCTTTCTTTCTTTTTTTTTCCCTCCTCTTCTCTCTTTTTAAACCAGAATGAGTCTGCAGCAACCCTGTTGGTGCAAAATAAATAAATAAAGCACCCAGGGAGGGCTGCAGCCAGCGCCACTACGGGGGATGACGAATGAAATCAATCGGGGGAGGAACCGAAGAGGGGGGACCCGAGGCAGGGTCTGCTACAGAGACAGCCTGGTAAGCTTGAAAGAGTTCTGACATCCTGGTTCCTCCTGGGGAGCTGGAGAGCTCCCGGGACACCACTTCCATAGCCTCTAGTCTCTTAGATGCAGGGCAATTCTGTGCAGTTTCTAAATCTAAGCAGGCCTGTGGGTATCATCTGTTGGGCGTTCTTAGTCTAGAATACCTCCCTTCAGTTCAGTTTGCCATCCCTCTTGGGTCAGGTACCTGAGCATCAGTTCCTAAGTCTCCCTGGGGCACTGCTTAGCTGGGGGAGAATCTGGGATGTGTGTGCGCGCGCGCTAAAATTCTTATAAAACAGACGAATTGCTGGCTTGACTCAGGGGCAAAACTGCAGAGCAAGCATGTATCCTAGGCAGGCACGTCCAAGCCTCCCAACACCAGACACGTGTGCCCCGCATCCTTGAACAAGCGCACAGGCACAATACACTTCCAGCCTTTAAAATCCTTTTATAAAGAATGGCACAATTTGGGATTTATGTTTACCTAGCTAAACCCTTCCGCTGAGAGGAAAAAAAAAAAAAAAACCCTCCCTCTCATCTGCTGCTTACGCCTCCTAGGAGAGTCTGCAGCTTTACAAAACTGAGAGAAATTCTGAGAACGATTATGGAGGAGAAACAGGTCCCTGTCCCGTTCCTAGTCACTCCCTCACGCTGGCATCAGCAGCGCACAGGCACAGAGCAGGGGATGGCACTGCCTCCCTTCCTCAGAGTGTAGGGACTGAAGCCAAGGGCGTGGGGCCTCCCAGGTGCTGGTCCTTGGGTTTCTGACTGCTCAGCATCCAGTCCTCTGCTTCTCTCAGGACCGGAGCTGGGATGGTATGTTCTGGTGTTCCTGCATGGATTGGGACTTTCCCCTAAGAACCTCAGGCTTCTCAGAGCTGCGACCTCAGGAAGAGACTGTGCCAGAGGAAAAGTCTACAGGTCCGTGTCACTGGAGGCAGAGCTGCTGTGCGCTCTACCTGTGTGGTTGTGTGTCTCTGAGTAGACTGTGCTAACAAATTGGACGTTTAAAGCGTACGCAAGAGGTTTGTTTACATTCTAATTTTGCCAGTGATGTCTTTCTCCATACCCAAGCCTCACAAAGCAGTTATCCTGGGCCCTTATCTCCACCCACCCTCTTTCTTTACATACCCTGGCATTTTAGGTCCCAGAAAACAGGGGGGGGGGGAACAACATTTTTCAACTAGGACGAAGAAAGGCAGAAAAATCTCAAGAATCTGTTGTCTTATTATATACAGGTCCTTCTGGGTGCTCGCCGCCAGTCTCTGAGCTAGATCCATGTCCCCCGGAGGAGCCCATGGGGAAATACAATGAGGTATTGAAAGGACTATTCGCTTTTGAGCCTAGATGTGAGCTCTCTTCATCCCAGGCACCTGGGTTTATCCCTGCTCTTTGTAGGTCTCTTTTCTGTTTGACTTGGTCATCCTATAGCCCATCTGCCCCACAGCTTCCAGAAGCCAGGGTGGAACTTATGGGAAATCAAACATACCAAGCCTTTTCTCCATCACCTGAAGCCTGGGGGTAGAAGGCCGGTCTTAGCATTTGCTTACTCCTAGGGACACCACCCTCCATAGAGTGCAGGAAGGGAAAGGCTGGGCCAAGGGAGTCCAGGGAGAGGGTCAGAGGGCTGAAGGAAGCAGAGAGTTGTCCTTCCTCCAGGTCACTTTGACAGCCCCTCAGGGGACTCAACGTCAGTGCTGAAGAGTTCCTTGTAGAGTGGAGGGAAGGCGGCTTGGACCACGACGGGGTGGAGGTGCTGGAAGAGCTGCAGCTTCTCCACGTGCTGGCTGCACAGGCTCCGGAGCTTCCCTTTGGGTGGCAGCTGCGGAAGGGTGAGAGGGATGAGCAGGGCGGGGCTTGGCAGGCCACACCCTCCTCGCTGTCCCTGAGCTAGGCTGACCCTTCTTGCTGCCTCCCCGACACTTGACCCGACCGGTTTTTTTTTTTTTTTTTTTTTTTTTTTTTTAGACCATTTGTTAGATGTGTGTATATCTGGAAACGGGAGGTAAGTTAGAACTGACATGAGACAGATGAACTTTTCCTAGGTTCAATTTTGATGGTCATTTCTGTACCCTCAGCACGGTGCCAGGCTTGGAGCAGGCACTGACGGCCTCAATGGCTCTGCCTACCCCAGAATGAACTGCGTTTGCTCTCATGGGCTGTTTCTTTATCTGGAGGATGAGGCTCGGCTAACTCTTATTCTGCTAAGTCAAGTGTTATCTCCTCTGAGGATATCATCCCCATCCCTTGCTGGGCTAAAGCCCGTTGGCTTCCTTCTGTGTAGCACTTGCCACACTGTAGAAAAAAGTATCCAGTCTGTCTGCCTTCCTGCCGCACATGCACTTAGATAGAGTCCCTCAGTCTTTGTCACTATGTATCTTCTGTCCCTGACCTGAATGCCCGGCATTCATGCTCAACACCAGCTTGTGTGAACTAAACAGAGTTTCTAAGAAGGTGCCCAGCTCAGCAAGTAGTAAGTCAGTAGTCAGCCTCCAGCCAAGGGAAGTAAACCTTTAAGGAAGGTGCAGATGCCCAGGGGAGAGAGGCAGGGAGAAAGAACACAGACGCCATCTTTCCTACTCAATTTACAGCATAATGAAGTGAGAATTAAAAAAAAAAACAAAAAAACAAAAAAAAAAAAACCTCTTTCTTAACATCTCCCCTTCTTAGCTTAATTCCCTAGAAAAGTAACAATCAGAAAAGTAGGCAGCAGAGTGACCCCCTCACATCTCTAGAATTTATTATCCTTTTGTGTTTTAGTACTTTGAGTTTGCCTGGGTTACTAGAATAGTTTCTTTTATTCATTCAAAAGGTATTTGTTGAGGAACTCCATAAATCTAGATGAGGCGCTGTCATGAGCTCTGGTGTAACATTTGTGAATCAAAAGATGTACTTTTATTAAATGTACACAGCAGCCAGCGAGTCATAAACACAGTTATGTGCTGCCTAACAACTTTTCGGGGAATTATGAACCTCAAACCTCAGTGGTCTCATAAGGTTAAGGGAATATCAGCAGTACAGCTATGTTTGTTTGCATTAGGTAATCCAGTTGTACCCCACCATGTGAAGCTATGGGCAGACGTTTCTTAGAACATAGTCCCATTAGTAAGCAGAATGATCGCATCTAATACTAAAGCAGGATAAGGGGTGGGGTCTTCTCCTGTTGAGTAACTGTTTAGGGAAAACCTCTCTTGAATGAAGGTATGAAGAAAACATTTGGAAACAGGAAAGAGAATACGACAGGAGACAATAACAGGTATAAGAGGCCCCCAGAGAGATGGGACCAGGCATGGTACGTTTAAGGACCAGTGAAAAAATACTGTGGTCAGAGTAGGGGAGTCAAAGGGCGGTGCACAGTCAGGTGAGGAGGAGGGCAGAGGTCACATCATGGTCCGGTTGACTCTAACATGGACTCTGGAGTTGAATTTTGGCTCTCACAGGAGGCTGGAGATCAAAAGAGGCAGGTGATGGCTTGCCTCCTTAAAAGGGCCAGGGTAGTTACTGGGCAAGCACTGTGTGACTCTGACATGGCAGATGAAGATGGGGTGGGAAGTTGGGTTAGGAGTATAATAGTCCAATTGTGGCTGATAGCCGAATTGGGAGGGGGTACATCATGGGACACGTAATATATTTTGAAAGTGGATCCTGATCGGCAAGGTGGTACATGGCTGTGATCTCAGCACTTAGGAAGTGGAGGCAGGAGGATCATGATTTTAAGGCCACCTTTGGCTCCATGAAACTGTGCCTCAAAAAATAGCACAAAATGCAACAAAGCGGATCCAACCACATTTGTATTCCAATTACCTTCCCAGACCCAGTCTCTCTCTCTCTTTAAATCCATTTTGTTGTAGATTGAAGTTTACACTCCTTAGGGAGAGACTGTTTGAAGTAATTTCTGTATCTCAGTATTAGTGTGATGATTGTGCATAACAAGGGCCTACGATTACACAGATGGATCCTTTACACAGGTCGAAAGTAAATCCCCAAGGGCAGCTCTGAGTACCGCACTGCCAGGAGGCTTTCGCTCTTCCCAGGCACTGAGTCTTCCTGACTGCTCTTCCTCCAGCCGTGTCCAGGCTACCTTCTGCTTTATCAGTTTACCCCAGCTTCTGACCTCACATTTCCCAAAAGTACCATGAGGGTTGGGGAGACAGCACAGCCAATAAAGTGCTGCCCTTCAGGCATGAGGGCCTGAATGCGGATCCCAGAACCCACGGAAAGAAAACCAGGTGAAAAACAGAGGTGGTGGCACGCCTTTAATCCCAGCACTTGGGAGGCAGAGGCAGGCAGATCTCCGAGTTTAAGGCCAGCCTGGTCTACAGAGTGAGAAACCCTGGCTTGATAAAACAAAACAAAAATCAACAAAGAAAGAAGAAGAAGAGAGAGAGGGAGGGGGGAAGAGCAAGAGAGCGACGAGAGAGAGAGAGAGAGAGAGAGAGAGAGAGAGAGAGAGAGAGAGAGAGAAAAGCCAGGCAAGGCAATGCATGTTTGTAGTCTCAACATTTGAGATGTGGGGACGGCAAGTCTCTAGGGACTCTCAGCAGTCCCAGGTTACTCATGGGCCAGGCCAGACCACTAACAGACCTTGTCTATGAATGAATGAATGAATAGATATACATGCAGCACCAAAGGAATGATACCTGAGATTATCTAGCCCCTACAGGTATGCAGAGTCATCTCCTTCTGCATGTGCATCCACATGCACATAACTGACCACACACACACACACACACACACACACACACACACAGACACACACACACACACACACACACACAGACACACATACTCAGGCACACATACTCAGACACACACACAGACACACATACTCAGGCACACACACTCAGACACACACACAGACACACATACTCAGGCACACACACTCAGACACACACACAGACACACATACTCAGGCACACACACACAGACATACACACAGACACACAGATACACACACACAGACACACATACTCAGGCACACACACTCAGACACACACAGATACACACAGACAAACACACAGACACACATACTCAGGCACACACACTCAGACACACACAGACAAACACACAGACACACATACTCAGGCACACACACTCAGACACACACAGATACACACAGACACACACACACAGACATATACACAGACACAAACATCCACATCACACACACAGACACACACACATAGACATACACACAGACACACACACTCAGACACACATACAGACATATACACAGACACACACAGACATACATACAGACACACACACACTCAGACACACAACTCACACACACACACACACAGACAGATACACACACACACACACACACACACACACACGTGTGTCATGAGCCATCCTCCATGTACTTACTATTTGGTGTCCTTAGAGCTCCGTTCATCCCATCCCCTAAGCCTGGACCCCTGCTCGGCCTCGGGGTTGCTTATTTAAACCCGTGCATTTCATGGTCTTATTCTCTTGCCTCACACTGTTTTAAGGAGAATTTTAACATTTTTATTTTTGTGTGTGCTTGTGAGCAGATATGTGTGTATGGAGGTCAGAGGTCAACTTGCTGGAGTTAGATTTTTGCTTTCATCATGTGGGTCCCAGGGATCAAACGCAGGTCGTCACCCTAGGCAAGCGTCCACCCATTGAGCCATCTCACCAGCCCCTGAGTTGCCTTGAAACCCTGTCATTTTTCCAAACGCAGCCCCTACTTTTTTAGGGGATATCTCCTGTAGCCTAGGCTGGCCTGAAACTCCGTATGGAGCTGAGGATGACCTTGGATTCTGGTATCTCTTGCTCCCTTCTGCCTCTTGCTGGTATTACAGGCATGCTCCACCATGCTGTGCTTCTAAGAGCCTTTATAATAGCAAATTAGGGGCCCTGGGGATGTTGTTAAAAGAGAACTGGGGTTAAGATTTGTGTTATCAATTAATACGTATCACTGAAATCACTTTTTTTGCTCCAGGAAGATGTTAACACCTATCCTGTTGTAACTGGCTGCCCATAAGGATAAGAGATATCAAGGAAAGTGCTTTGTTAGTCTCACTGTTAACATACCGCGCGTTCTACTCTGGGTTAGCATTATATTAGAAGGTACACAAGCCTCCTTTTAAGAGGTTAAAATATCTTAGCAGGGACAAGAACTGCATCTCTGTATCTTTCCACAGTGCCTTGAGTAAGCAGGTGCTGGGTAAGTGTTGGCTATATTAAACCGAATTGTTCCCTGGAGGTCTCTCCCAACTCCAAACCGACTTCCCATCCCTTTGTATATGGAAACAGCAGATGCTCCTGCTGTCGCCACAGCCGGTGCAAACGCTGGCACAGCCCAGCACCGCAGCCCTCCCTCCTCTGCTCCTGAAGACTCCGGCCCTGATGTCACCCAACTGGCAGTGGGCCTCGCCTCTCCTACCCTGTGGACTGCCCCTACCTTGGCTAGGAGGCCTTGCCGATGAGTCTTGCAGAGATGATGATGGAAGGCCAGCTCCAAACTGTACTGCAGATGTTCCACTCTCCTCTTCTCCTGGAGCCCAGGACGGTCTGAAGGAAGAGATAGGACCAGAGTGAAACGGAAACAACAAAGAGTCATGCCCGGCGAAATGGTGTCACGTGCCAAGACCCTCTCAGCTGAGAGATTCTCTGTCTCTCTCTGTCTCTGGTCTCTGTCTCTTCCTGCCTCTGTCTGTCTGTCTGTCTGTCTGTCTCTCTTTCTCTGTGCATGTGTGTGCACATGTGTGTACTGGTTTGATAACAGCAAGCTATATGACTCTGGGCCTGTCCATCCAGCTGACTACTAGGGGCGGGGAATGAAGGGGTAGGGACTGTTAATCTCCTAACTACCTTAGCTACCTTGTCCCTGGTAACCTGTCTTTCATGTAACTTATTCAGTGTCAGGCACTAGATTTCTGTCATGGAAGTAAAATGTTCGAAGAGAGCTTCCTCATTCCTATAAGAGGGACTCAGAGAGGTGACCTTCCCGAAGCTGTTCAGGTAGGCACCAAGGCCGCTAAAGTACTCCGTGGCTCTCTTTCAACTCCTAGGCTACCCTTTCCTTTGCTAGAAGTCTTGCTTCTAGCTTGAGGTCATGTTAGCAGAGTTGGAAGGCTCGTATGTTCATTAACCAGCTCAGAGCAGCGGGCCCCCCCCCCCCCGTCCTCTGAATAGTTAGCGTTCAGCTGCGTGGACCCAGAGCTCTACTGCCATTGCAGGCATTCTGTCTCAACATGAGCTCACATCAAGTGGTCATTCTCAGGCTTAGTGGCTCATGGAGGTGGCTGTTAAAATTTTGGGTGCAGCCCAGATGAGTTACGTCAGAATCTGGACGTGGGACCCAGGGATTCAATCAGTTCTTAAAGCTCCCTAGGTGATTCCCATGTGTGCTGTAAAGGAGTCACTGCCATCCACTGACCAGTAGGTTAATGTCTACTGGGGAAGTGGCTCATTTCCTTCCAACCTCCCGTCCCCATGCTCCCGCTGTCCCACTGTGTGCTGCCCTCGCCCTGTCTTAAGGCTCCTCTGCATACTTTATTTTATTTCGCAGAGGCCTGGGATAGAGCTCATTTCCTTATTCCGAGCAGCCTCCCATTTAGTCACATCCAGAGGCCTAAGGCTGTCCATTGGCTGCCGCGTCCCAGCCGCCAGAGCGCCTGCTCCCATACCCAGCCACACTCACTGGCGTTGATGAGGACCAGGGCCGTGTAGAGGGCAATCTCATCCTCGGAAAAGCACAAGGCGCTGAGGAAGTGGGAAAAGTCGAATATGGAGCTGATGAGCTCGCTGCAGCCTGCCGGGGTGGAGACAGGAGAGTAAGCCTGGGAGCTGGCCCCACAGGGACATCGCCCGTCGCCCGTCGGGGCTTGGAGCAGGGGCGGGGGCGGGGCAAACGGCCGCGCAGAGAGGCTTTCCGCAGGATTGCCACCAGGAACTTCTCCATTCCCACTGCCCTCACCCAAGGCTCGAAACAGCTCCACACCACCGTATTTGCCTTCAAAAAAGACCGTGTGGTTGTTGGCATTGTAGGCCCTGCACATTCTGACTAGGACGACTTCCATTGCTCCTGGATAAAGGGGAGAAAGGTGGGCAGGCAGTGTTAAGCAGAGCCGGGAACCTACTCCCTCAGTGCCTGGATTTCCTTAAGTCCCCTCCCTCCACTGGCCTTGGCTCTGTCCTTCCATCCCCAGCCCATGCTCCACCCCCACCACCACCCCACCCCCCAGGGCCTGCCACTCCCTGGGCACCTGCTTTCAGTAGGATGATCTGGTCGTTCTGGCAGAGCTCCATGAATCCCGAAAGCCGCTTGGCAAACTCCACCACGTACTGAATGGCCTCAGTGAGGTGGTGCGCGCAGCGCTCCCACATCTCCCACATGGACTGCGGGACAGAGAAGGGCACCTGTGACCCTCCCAAGGCCCCGCACCCCGTACACGGAAGGGTGTGAGGTCTATATGTCCATGTTGTCAACCACGGGGCCTCTTAGCACACGTGTAACCAGGGTCAATTCCTGTCAGGGCGTTACAGTTACTGCTACTCCCCGCTCAGTGCGAGGAATCTCAGAGAGTCCTATAAGGGTCAAAAACTTGTAATTTCTTAACTTCAAACTCCTTTCTCCCTGATAACCTGGCCTCTCCTGAAGCCCATTCAATTCTAGGTATTAGGATTCTGCTATGGGAGAGAAAAGGTTGCCAGAGAGCTTCCCAGATAGGAGGGGATGGCTTTCCTGCAACACTGTGATAGCTGCTGTGGAGAAAGGGAAGCCATACACGATACACTGGCACCTGCAAACAGTGTACACGTTGTTATCTACTGCTCCCCTGAAGACGGTCTTGGAACTGAGAGGTGCAAATGTGGCATGCTAGATCATGACAGGAGGGAAGGCAGACACTGTAGATTTGAACTTGACTGTGGCCCCATCACTGTGTGATCTTCAGGACCTCTCCCTCAGCCTAAATTCTGTTCTCAGAGGCCAGTGGTCAGAAGGGCTGAGGAGGATCTCACGGATGTGTCTAACCTCTGACACTGTGATCTGACATAGTTATCCACAAAATTTATACCTGAGAATCAAGGTTTTAAAAACATCACATTTAGCCGGGCGTTGGTGGCGCACGCCTTTAATCCCAGCACTTGGGAGGCAGAGGCAGGCGGATTTCTGAGTTCGAGGCCAGCCTGGTCTTCAGAGTGAGCTCCAGGACAGCCAGGACTACAGAGAAACCCTGTCTCGAAAAACCAAAAAAAAAAAAAAAAAAAAAAAAAAACCAAACAAACAAACAAACAAAAAAACCTCACATTTTAAAGCTGGGTGGTGGGGGTGGGGCACACCTTTAGTCCCAGCACTCAGGAGGCAGAGGCAGGCGGATTTCTGAGTTTGAAGCCAACTTTGTCTACAGAGTAAGTTCCAGGACAGCCAGGGCTACACAGAGAAACCTTGTCTTGGAACCAAACCAATCAACCAACCAACCAACCAACCAACCAACCAACCAACGAACCAACCCACCCACCCATCTACCCACCCACCCACCCAAAGCCTGTCTCATGGTTTTGCACGGGGCCACATTAATCACTGTCTGTAGACACTTGTCGCTCACAGGCAGCAGGTTGGACGCTCTTCATCAAATCTTCTATTACAATGCATGACAAGAAAGGGTGCCCAGTAAGTGACTCTCAGATACTGATTAGTGTCAGTTACTGATGGAGGATGAAAGGCAGCGTGGCAAGGTCTGTGTAGAAGAGGATGTAGGTGGCTAGCCAGGTAAAATTTCAATAAGCAGAAATAGTCATCTAGCTGTCAGGATACCGGCAGTCACACCTGTTAGCTAGCCTGTGATCCTCTATTACACCCATACCTGTGTAAGTAGCCATTTCTGGGCTCTTCGTGTGTGTGTGTGTGTGTGTGTGTGTGTGTGTGTGTATGCCCTCCCTTCCCTCATGTCCCTCGCCTCACCTTCCTCTGGTAGCTGGTCACCTCCTCCCGTGAGAAGAGGTTGGGGCGCTGCCGGAGAAGGTCCTCCAGTCGCAGCTGGCATGTCTCTCGGTAGGACTTGCAGACATTCTGTACCAGGTACTCTGGGGCCAGAGGAGAAAGGCACAGCTAGATCTCAGCCAGTTCCTGCTCTGAAGTTCATAAAGAGGCCCTCTGCCTGGTGCCCCTGTGCTCCCTCCCTTGGTCTTCTGTCTAGGACCCCCGTCCCTTAGGACTGATGTCTGATCACACAGGTGCTGTGCTGGAGGAAGTTCTTGCCTCATTTTCACTGCCTGCGCCCTTCCCGGAGGCTCACCTATGTCTGTCAGAGAGGCATATGGTGCCTCTGGGGCACTGCAGAAACTGGGACTGCAGTGGCTGTCTGGACCCTGTTCTGGTTCCCCGAGCTCAGGAAGCCTGGATTCCTCAAAGCGAAGTCCGTATCTCCCAACAGTAAGTTGGCCGTCAGTGCTACAGACGCTGTCTCTGCCTTCAGCTTTGCCTCGTTCTGGACGACACTCAAGGGGGCAGGAGGCCCCCTGGACCTCTGTTTTGGCCAAGGTGTTAGAATATGGCGGCCCAGCGCCCGAGGCTCTCAGGAGGCCAGGGGGACAAGCAGAGGCCTCGGGCAGGTCGGGCGAGGCGCCCAGCGGGAGCTGGCCATCCGAGAGCCCTAGGGTGTATGTAAGTGTGTCTGCTCCGTGGCTCCCAGCTGGAGGAGTCGTGGTCACTTGCTCCCGTTGCTGCTGCTGTTGCAGTTGTTTCTGCACTTCTGCGTGTAGGCTGTCCCTCTGCTTCTTGGACATCCGGCCGAACTTGACAGCTGAAGAAGGTTCAGGGGTCAGTACAGGAGGCAAGAGGACGGGGCAGGACGGGGCAGCGGGCACACGAGTCTGACCCCGCGCTCCACCTCTCCAGCTATGAACCTTCTTTGGGAGCGTAGGCCCCCAGCTCCTTTCAGGCCTGGCTCTGTTCCTTCAGGATCCGTCCCACCAGCATTTCCATCTCCCCAGCAACTTTTTTTTTTTCAGTTCAAAACTAGATGCTAACAGTGCAGAACTCAAGCAGTGACCTTGGGCTGGGGATTCTAGTCTCCTGAGACTAGGGCTGAGGTGGGGGTCTCATAGGGGGCCTCGGGCTGTATTGGGGTCAGCTTGCCTGTCTGGGAGGGCTGGGGGAAGAGGAGGGCTGCGAACACAGGTTTCCCTGTGGTCAGGCCTGCAGGCTCCCTGGTGACCTAGATACTCACCACAGCCCAACCCAGGCTCCGGTGGCTTGCTTCTGAACATCCTCTTCTGCTCTCTCTTTCCTGCCTTTCGCTCCCCCAGCCCCTCCCAGGTGTGGGGGCACAGCCCTCCGCCCCGCCTGCCCCTTTGCACCCCTGCATGTTTCCTTTCGCTTTGTTATTTTGAGCACTGAAAAGTGCTGACAGTCTCCTTCTGGGTCCTCCTCACCTCATGCCCCCCGACTCCACCCACTGTGGTGAAGACGGTGGGTGAGGAGGTGGATAAGGCTCCGGGAACACCACACTCGATCCCCCACCTTCTGGGCCATTCTCAAGCCAACTCTGATGGTGTTCCTCGCCACAATCCTATGCCTAAGGATGGCTATACAGGGCTCAGGAGGGAGATGGGGCCAAGCAAGGCGGGGGTGACAGCGTGGGCACTGGACAGGAGCCAGGCCAGGGGGAAGAAGAGTGAGGATGCTCCATTAGAGGAGGGCGAGACCAGAGTAAGAGGACGCTGGTGAGGGTCTTCTGGAGCAGAGTCTGGAGTTGAGTCTAAAGAGCCTTGAGAGCCTCAAAAAGACAAGACAAAGGGCTGAGGGTGGAAGAACAGATAGAGGCCTCGGACAGGGTGTTTTTTCAAGCCAACTCTGCCTCCAGGATGCCTCTGGAGAGTGCAGAGACTCTTGGGGGCTGCCCCCCACATCCTCACCATCTCGGGACATGCCCAGAGCCAGGCACTTCTGCAGGCGGCAATGCTGGCATCGGTTGCGGCTGGTTCGGTCAATGGGGCAGTTCTGCTGACGGGTGCAGGAGTAGGCCACATTACATTGCTGGCTGCGGCGGAAGAAGCCCTGGGGAACAGACACTGCTTATCCCACCCTCTCTGTGCTTGAGGCGGTCCTGGGGGTCCTCCAATCCACGCGCACTGGTCTCAGGAATTTCCACATCCACCAAACTCCCCAAACCTCCACTGTCTTATTGTGATCCACCCTGTGGCTGCATCCCCACATCAGGACTAGGTCCTCCTCCTCCCCTGATCTTGACCCCAGGAAGCCACTGAAGCAGCCGTGTGCACGTATGCAGGCAATCGCCTGCAACGTACCTTGCACCCCTCACAGGTGATGACCCCGTAGTGGATCCCAGATGACTTGTCCCCACAGATCTTGCAAGGGATCACTTCAATTTGTGCTGGAAGAGAAAAAGAGAAGTTAGCCCAGAATAGTTTTCTGGATTCCACGACCATGAAGCTGGGCTGCACACAGGTGTGGGGTGCTCCCCCTGTTCTTCAGGGAGCGCCAACACACCCTCTTGCATGATGGAGGGGGAAGTAAAGCGTAAATGGTTCTCAGCAAAGGGTCTGAGGAGGCTGGGTTTTGTTCACAAGGCAGCTGGGAGTTGTATCAGCTTTTATGGAGACAGAGAGCAGCTGCAGAGAGGCCACCTGCTCAGTGCTTCAAGTTGAACATCCCCAGTGCCCTCCTCCCACCCTGCATAGGGCCAGAGGAGTCCTTACTACTTCATAACACCTGCTTCCCGCCCAGGGGGCTTCCTTTCTGTCCCCTTCCCCCACTGAGGTTTGGCTCCCAGAACAGAGTATGGGGCACGGCCACTGGGCAGTAGATAGAGATGTGAGTCACTCTCGGAGGAGAGTAAAGGCTACCCAGGGACAAGAACTGAGGGGAACCAACACAGTGGGGTGCAGAGAAACTAGAAAGAAACAGAGATGAAGTCCAGAGAGGGGCTCAACCCAGCTTTGCTGATCGTCTAAAAGCCCAAATAGGGTTTCCAGACTGATGGCCCCAGAAGCAACACAAAGTACCACTCTGTGCATAAGTAAAAGGTTGTACAAAGGCATCTGTGTCTATCTTATAAGCACAGAGCACGACTGTTAAAACTGGCTGAGATTAAAGCACACTCCGTCCACCTGTTCTCTTCACAGATGAGGAACTACCTAGCACAGGCTCACACAGCTAGTGTGCTGGAGTGCCAGGTCTACAACCCCGCTCTCTTGAACAGTTCATTATCTGCTATGTTATTGACATGTTTGGAAGCATACTTGAGTGTGTGTGTGTGTGTGTGTGTGTGTGTGTGTGTGTGTACAGAAGAAAAGTATATGTGCCTTGTCAAAATGATGCCACATGTCTTTAATCTCAGCACTAGGCAGGCAGAGGCAGGTAGGTCACTGTGAGTTCAAGGCCAGCCTGATCTACATATCAAGATCCAAGCTAGCCAGGACTATTCAAGAAAAAGAAAGGAAGGAAGGTCTATGTAGCCTATGGATTGATGGTATACTGTCTGTACCAGTGCACATGCGCACATTTGTTGGGTAGAACTTGCTTCCTGGGCACTAAAGTCCAAGGCAACAGTGGTGGCACACACCTTTTATCTCAACAGTCAGGAGACAGAGGTAGATGGATCTCTGTGAGTTTGAGGCCAGCCTGATCTATAGAGCTAGTTCCAGGACAGCCAAAGCTACCCAGAGAAGCCCCATCTCAAAAGACAAAACTGACCAAACAAACAAACACAAAAAACAAACAAAACCAACCAACCAACCAACCAACCAAACAAACAAACAAAAAAACCCAGGAGGCTGGAGAGATGGCTCAGCAGTTAAGAGCACTGACTGCTCTTCCGAAGGTCCTGAGTTCAAATCCTAGCAACCACATGGTGGCTCACAACCATTTGTAACAAGGTCTAACTTTCTCTTCTGGAGTGTCTGAAGACAGCTACAGTGTACTTACATATAATAAATAAATCTTTAAAAAGAAAAGAAAAAGAAAAAAAAAACAAATTTTTACTCCCACTGAACTCATTGTAAGTACTGCCTGATCACTCTTCGCTGTGGCCTGCTGCTGGTTCCAGGCTGATTTCCTTTATCAGTTTTATTCCTGTTAGTGCCTACAGCATGTCAAGAGACATCAAGAGATCTTCGCACCGATCTTCCTTAAAAGGGGCTAGATGAGCCGGGGAGCATGGTGGCCTTTCACTCCAGCACTCAAGAGGCTGAGGCAGGTGGATATCTCTGAATTTGAGGCCAGCCTGGTCTGCAAATCAAGTTCCAGGACAGCCAGGACTACACAGAGAAAGCCTGTCTTGAAAAAACAACAACAACAACAACAACAACAACAACAACAAAACAAAACCAAAGAAAAAACTGAAAAAGAGCTAGGACTTAGCTCTCTGGTAAAGCGACATGCATGAAGCCCTAGGTTCAATCTGCAGTTCTTTGGGGTTTTGGGGAGAAAAGGGACAGCAGCTAGGTAAAGCTTGGAGTCCCAGACAACCCAGATATTTTCCTGAGCAAGTCTAAAGACTAGGGGTGGAGGGGTAGGGTGCGGTGGGGGAGCTGGCTCTTCTCACAATCACTGAGTGGATAGCTGAGAGCTGAAGCAGCTAGAAAAGAGATCTAGAGTAAAAGCCCCTTCTCATCGTGACCTGTCTCCCACTCTAGGGACAGAGGAAATGCCTCATGGGGAGCAAACTCACTCCCGTAAGATCTCATGTCCAGCCTGCACCTAGTGCCTGGTCACAGGAGAGCCTGCTAGCTGGGTGGGGCTGTACATCTCTGTAATTCCAGCATTTAAGAGGTAGGAGCAAGACAATCAGGAGTTCTAGACTGTCCTTGACTACATCACGAGTTCAAGGCTAGCCAGGGTTATGTGAGGCATGTTCAAAATCCATAACCATACATAGGCCTGCTGATGTGAAGAAGAGAGGTTACTAGACCATGATTTGCCCATTACTTCCCAAAGTATTCCATCATCCTTAAACCATGATCTTCTCAAGCCAGCTGGAGCTGGGTCAGATTAAGTAGCTGTCTCTTCAAGGGATTGGCCATATGAGTGTCTGAAATCCTTCCATTAAAATTCAGTTCTTTGTCCCACGTCCAGACATGCTCGCTACCCGACAACTGCACAGTAAGCTGCAGCCTCCAGCTATCAAATGCTCGGTTCAATGGCTTCCTGTAAGTTACAAGTTGGTTTGAATGCTTGGCGGGGAAGAGAGAACAGGAGGGGACCTGGGTGCCTGGAAGAGGGGTGGAAAGTGTGGGGGCACGGACACTTCCAGTCACTCTCAGCCTCTGTTCCCGTGGCAGCAAATGACGGTGAAAGCGACATTGCCTGTGGTGTAGGTCACGCGGCATGATTCAAGAGAGGTCGGGGAGCACCGTGGAGAGGCAGAGCACTACAGGGCAGGGAATTACTGTCTGAGATAAAGCAAATCCATGGACATGGAGCCTGGCAGAAACACTTGGGTCCACAGTCTTTGCTCCTACCCAGAACCTTCTCTGTACTCTGTGGTATATCACTCTTTAGTGGCCCTAAGACCAGAGAGGGGGAAACCAACATAGGTCACCCAGAAAAGCAAGTGGTAGGGAGATTAGGCCAAGCCACGGTGGGAACTCAGGCCCTGGCCTAGCAAGCGACCACAGGCCTCCCTACCTCTTCCCTTCTCCAAGAGCCACATCCGCGTGCGTGTGTACACTGACCGCATGGATGACCCCAGTCGTACCTCCTGCCCCATGCCTGACCTACTGTTGGTCCTAGCCCAGGAACCTTACCACAGTGTGACTAAGACCCCGCCATCTCATAAGAGATATGGCCAGTCAAGCACTGGGAGATTTTGGGGGCTGTGGGAGCGCTGGACCCCAGCTACCAGCATAGCCCCTCCTCTATCTTCCCATCACCAGCCCAACGCAGTGGTCCACAATGAGACAAGCACATAGTAGTGGGGAGACTAAGAGGTTCGGGACTTGGGGAAAATAGTTATAGCAAAGGAGAGACAACAGAAATCGAGGGAGCCCCCTGCTTGTCCTGGTCCTGGGCCCAACCTTCCACATAACCGAGCTGCTTGTCTTTCTCTAGTTCTCCTTCCCCTATACCTTCACTCCGTTCAGTACCATCCACCCTAAACACTTAAATATCAAAGAAAGTACCAGTGGTGTGTGTGTGTGTGTGTGTGTGTGTGTGTGTGTGTGTGTATGTGTGTGTGTGAGAGAGAGAGAGAGACAGACAGACAGACAGACAGACAGAGAGACAGACAGACACTTGCTGGTAGGGAAGTTGTCATGAGAGGAGCAGAGAAACATCTTCCACAGCAGAGCTTCAGTACCCAGACCCCGAGCAGCCCGTGATGGGAACCCTGCTTGGGGAGGGGTGCTGAGTAATCACAGGATTACTCAAACTGTTGCCTGGGACACTAGTCTGCCAGGAACTTACCATCTCAGGGCCCAGCGGTGCCAGGAACTGGAGCCAATCAAAGGTCAGGAGCCTTCGGGCCAGCCCAGGCCCCATGGCTCCCACAGCAGCCACACTCTGCTTGTTTTCTTAGGATTTGTGTGTCTTACTCGCTGTTCTCTCATTGTGCCTTTCTCCTGAAGGTTCTCACAAAGAAAACCCTCAAGCTGGGGAAATCTCAACGTTCAGAGAGCTGGGGTAGGTGAGTTGCCATGAGTTTCAGGCCAGCCTGGGGTATAGTCTGAGACTCTGTTTTAAAAATGACAACCAAACCCTCTGACTTTATTCTCACAAAAGCAGAAATGCCTGGTGCAGGAGGGCACCCAGCTAGCAACTCTAGTCTTTTGTCTTTCAAAAAAAGAGAACCTGGAGGTCTTGTTAACATATACGACCTGGTCTGGTTAAAGTATAGCTACAGCAGTACTCAGTAGCGGAGGGCTTGGCTAGCACACACACGTGCTGACTTCCATGGCCCAGTACCACAGGACAAAACAAACAGCGGTCTTCATTCACGCAGCCCCAGGCTGGGCTGGGAAGTCTGCGCTTCAGTGCACTCCGGGATGGTGGACCTTTGTCTTGAGACTGTTCTTGGCATAGGCAAACTCTCAACTCTTTTGCCGCTTTTGTGCCAGGCTGCTCCTCCCAAGGGGTCAGGTAGGCTTGAGAGCCTCTTCCCAAGCCCATGCCTCCTACAAGTCCGCTCACCGAGTCTGTCCCTGCATCTTCCCTATGGATGTGATGTAAAATCTATAATTATGACGCAGCCCTGGAAAGCAAAAGTGACTCTTCTTTGGATTGTCTCAGGCTGAAATGCTCTGCAGGGAGCACCTGAGAGCCTCCAGGGAGGAGAAATACGGTAGAGGCAAGCCACCTCTGCCCCCCCATCTCCTCTAATCTCACGCTGCTCACAGCTGCAAGATTCATTGATAGTGCATTTTGACTATATCCAGAGCCGGGCCCTGGGTCCTGACCAGGTGCCTAGCCACAGAGAGGAAGTGGTTGGAACAGAGAGGGCTGCAACCCAGGAGGGTCTCACTCCAGAAGCCCCAGTCGCAGGGAAGGAATGGTTCGGGCAGAGGCGTGCCAGGGCTCGCTTCTGTTCCTCTTTTCCTGCTTTCTAGTTGATACTGAGTAAGAAGGAATAACAGCGAGAGATGTAGACACTGCCTGAATTTTTAGTGTATGCCAGGCTTTACAGTGTGAGTGTGTGTGTGTGTGTGTGTGTGTGTGTGTTGCTGGGGACACAATCCAAGGCCTTATGTGTGGGTCTCCCCTTCCCTCAGGGGTCACTGCCCACCAGTCCATGGGAGCGAGGGGAGGAGGGTGGAAGGACAGCTAGTCCCCCAGCCACAATTAAAATTTTTTTACATTCACTTATTAATTACGCCTACACATGAGCCACACGCCACGTGAATGTGTGGAGGTCTGAGGACAGCTTACAGGGTTGGTGCTGTCCTTTTTCCATGTGAGGCCTGGGGACTGAGCTCAGCTTATCAAGCTTGAGAGCAAGTGGCTTCACCCACTGAGCTGCCTCGCTGCCCCCAGCCCTTCTTTTGAGCAGGGTCTCCTGCGTACTCAGGCTGGCCCGGGAGGCAAGATCCTCCTGCGTCGGCCTCCCCTGTGCTGGGATGTGCCACAGATGTGAACCACCACACTCAGCTCCCTTTAAGAACAGTAATTTATGGATTATTGTATTACATGTGTGCATGCTATACATGTGGGCACACACGCCACAGCTTACTCGTGGAGGTCAGAGGACAACCCCGTGAAGTCTGTTCTTTCCTTTTTACCTTCACATGGGTTCTGGAGATTGAAGTCAAGTTGTCAAGATTGCAAGGCAAGGTCCTGCAGCGCCATCACCTTGTTCTTAGGATTCTTTACATAGACTTTCAACGATCGCAGCAATTTTGTAAAATAGGGTCCATTAGTATTGTCCTCATTTTACAGATTAAAAACACACACACACACACACACACACACACACACACACACACACAAACAAAAACCTGAGGCCTAAAGAGTGACTAGACTGAGTTTATACAGCCAGGAAAAGGCAAGCAAGGCGTCCACTCAGGTCTGGGTCAGAGTCCTCCATCATTGAGCCGTATCCCCTTGGGGGCCGAGATGCCTACGTGTACTAGAAGAAAGTGGATGGAACAAGATCACCGGCTGCAAAATGATCAAGTGTGAAACAAGGGTAATGACAGGCTAGGCGAGGAATAAACCAGGACTCCACCTAGTACAAAGACAGACACACAGACAGACAGATGATACATAGATAGGTAGGTAGGTAGGTAGAGAGAGAGACAGATAGACTGACAGACAGATACCATTCCTTGGGTCTAGTTTCCCTCAGTGGTCCTGGCTGGCTCATGCCCCCTTTATCTACCTCTCTAGAGCCAAGGTCAGCTGACCCGTGCACCCCAGCAGAGCTCCTGACCCAGGGCTCCTCTGGAAGGCCACAGCTCCAGGTATGGGCTAGGTTGCCCCTTGTTGGGCCTTTCTTTGCACCAGTGAGTGAAAGGCTGAATGAGAAAGAGAATGCACTTCTCAGCTTAGGTCCCGTCTCTGTTCACCGAGACCGCAGCTCTAGCCAGATCCCGATCCCGTATGTGCCACGGCCTGTCATCAGGCTCCCTCCTTTCTTAGCTCTCAGTTCCTCCAGTTTCTGCTGGAAACCAAGGTAGTGGGTGCCGCCATGGGACTGGACGGGAACCACTAATCTACCCGCTGGGCATGTTCCCAACCAGGCAAGCCCTCATGAGAATTTTCTACTGACATACCTGATCCTAGAACTGAAAAACTAGTGACTCTAAAACTCAGGTGGGCGAGGGAGAGACAGGTTTTGCAAAGCCATGAAAGCCAGCCAGCCACTCGAAACCCCCTCTTGCTGCCCCCGCCACCCCCACAGTCTGGGACAGGAGAAAGGAGGGGAAATAAAAGAACGAAAAGAAAACAAGCAGAGGATGGGGGAAGGGGGTGAATCACCAGGAGGAAGCTCTGAGAAGTGGGAGCCTCGCCTGCCTCCAGAGCTGTGGCTCTGCCTCTCAGAGGGACAGGGACACAGACTCAGGGAGACCTGGCTGTGGTACTGAACTTCTGCCTGTTACTGTTCGGTTCACAAATAGAGATCGCCACCCTTAGAGCCATGGAGTCTCGGGGAAGAGGCTGTGTCATCATTGCAGCAGGAGTGGAGATCAGACCTCAGGAAATATTCACAGGACAGGAGTGAGACCCCAGGCTGTCTTCCTTAGAGAGCACTCAGCATGGGGAAAGTCCCTGTCCCTGTTGGTTTGAGTCAGCAGCAGCGGCAGGGGAGGGAGGGGTGGGTGAGCCCCTGGTAGGGACAGCAGTTATCAATACACATATTCATTGCGATGGAACAGATTGAAGATCTTCACATTCTAGAATCTTGAGCCTGGGGCAGTTGGGGTTCTGGGTAGGAATGGGAGAAAAGGAAAAGAGAAGGATGCAGGAGTGATACGGGGGGGGGCAAGGCTGATGGGGCAGGGCATGGCGCTTTACAACAATCCAGGCACGGGGGAGGCAGAGGCAGAGGCAGAGGCAGAGGCAGAGGCAGAGGCAGAGGCAGAGGCAGAGGCAGAGGCAGAGGCAGATCAACAGTTCAAGTCACTCTCAGCTGTATATCGAGCTCAATGCCCGTCTCAGCTCTGACATTTTGTCATAAACCAAACCAAACAAAGCCCATGAGAAGGCTTGGCGGGTTAAAGTGTGAGCCACAAAGGCCTGATGGCATGTGTTCAATTGCCAGCATTGTTAAGGAAGGAATTACCTACCAAATGCACACACACACACACACACACACACACACACAGGACTTGGAGTTCTTTGTGGTCCATTGCTCAACATAATCATGGCTGTGTTCAAGAAAGAGGATAGGCATGTGACCTCCCATTCCCAGACTTCCTGTCTGCCGATCCCACAGTGACTAGCTCTTAACAATGAGATGGCTAGTTCATACACCATTGCCTGGCTGAGGTAGGGGTGGAGGGGCTTTGTTTCGTTCTGAGACACCCTCCATCTGCCACGTTTCTCTACCACCTCCCCTGCATCTGTACTTTATGATCTGTGCCCTTCGTCTCTGGACCTCTTATTCTATGGCTTTCCTGGTCATCCTCCTTCTGGACACCTTCCCCGCCTCGACCCTCAAACCCATCGCTTGTTTCCTAGGTCCCATCTGCTCCTTGTTCCTCTGACCTCACTCTTTGGTGTATCTCCGTCCCAAGCCCTGTCTGCTCTGACCTCTCCCAAGTTGGTGGTAACTGGAATTCAAAGGGGTCAGAAACCTTGGATATATTTATGTGTGTGCATGTGTTGTGTGTATATGTGCGTGTGTGCATAAAAACAGAGCAACCCGAGTGTCTCCCTCAGACGCTGTTGGGGCTGCTGTCCTCTGCTTGGGCATGATGTATTCTGAAGCATGTCATCTCAGGGCTGACCTGGGGCTGTTGCTGTGGGATCCCTCTGCCAGCTTTTGCTGCGGAGGGGAAGAAGCCAGAAGAATCACAGCTCCTGCTCTAGCCTAGGTCTTCTGGTTCTTCTCCTGGTCCTCTTCTCTCACTAAGGCTCCTGTACCTGGACTGTAGTCCTGTCCCATGCATGCAAGTGGAATCCCAACTTGACCTGCTTTCCTCGTATACCATAGGGGTAGATTCTCTCTCACCCCTTAGGGGGTGAGGGGGTGTCTCTTTGGTCCTGGACTCTTAGAACTCAGAGACTCCCCTGCTTGGCTTTGTTGTAAAAGTCAACTCATTTATTTTGTGGCTGGACACCAGAGCTCAGTGGCTTGCCTCAGGTGACTCCGTGTCAGAACCTGCTCATTAGGCTTTTAGTCCATGGGCCTTTCCAGGACTCAGTATGGCCTCCCTCCTGTGGCTTGTGGAAAGACCCCAGGTTGAAGCTGGGGCTTCCTCAGGCCTCAGGGTCACAGGCTTCCCCTTTCCTCATGCACTGTGGACTTTGGGAGGTCCTCTGGCTTCCCTCGCATGAACATGAAGGATCCGATTTGCCCACATTGCTCAGCTGGAAGCCTGAAGGGCCCTGACATCTGCCTAGCAGCTGTCAGCCATGGTTTCAAACAGGTAAAGGAGACCAAGGTTCTGCTCCCATCTCTACTTGCTTCGGATGGTCAACTGTACCTGAGGCACATGCACACACACACACAAAAACACATACACAGCACACACAGAGCAAACACACACACAGCACACAGAGAGCAGTCCCTAGCTGGATTGTACTTAGCCATTGTGTCTTGGTATGAGTGTGAGTGTGTGTGTGTGTGTGTGTGTGTGTGTGTGTGTGTTTAGGGTTGGGGAATCAGGCAGATGATGAGTTCTGACCCCCGCTGCCTGCTGACCTCAGTTTACTGTGACTCCTGCCTTACGGCGCAGCAGTGCCTGTGGTTGGAGGCACAAAGAGAAACTCTTCACTAGGAACAAGGAATATAAGCTGTGGGTCTTGAGTCTACCGAACTCCGCCGGCTCCCAGGTCCTAACAGTGAGCTCTTTGGTGATGCACTCCCCTCTTGGGTCTGGGTGGACACCTTGAGCATGCTCAGTCTTTCCAGAACTTATGTCAGGAACTCCTCAACAATTTGATTACCATTGCCAAGGAAGCTGCCTGGGAAGAGTAACTCTCTCAGGACTCCACCCTTCTCTCAGCAGATCTTGACCTTGACTGGGACACACCCTGCCAAGGTCCTATTCAGTGGGCCTAGGCACGGTGACAGGACCCAGGCTCCCCCATGACCAAGTGGCCCCATTCACTTACTTCTCATGACTGAGCCTAGGCTCCGAGACCTTGGCTCCCTGTCCTCCTCAGTAGGGTAGCCCCGGACAGCACAGCTGGCAGTGGAGGTGGGGTGAAGCCCTCTCAGCGGGTGCCTCAGCCCTTAGATCTGCACAAAGCTCTCCCCCAGTGTTTCTGGGCAGGGGGGTTTAAGCTCTGCTCCACACAGGTGGCCAAGTGACAGCCCCCCAGCCCCCAGGGGTTCATTGGGTATGATGACAGGCACCCCACGTGGCCAATCTGGGTCTGGGGAAGGGTGTGAGGGGCGGGGCAGCCAATCACAGGGGGTGTTGGAAAATTCCAAAACCACAGCTACAGCCGCGGTAAAAGCTGTTTCCACTCGCCAGGGGAGTTCTAGCTGGGGAGCTTCGTGGAGCTCATGGGCAGAGGCCAGGCACAAAACCCCCTCTTCCTGAGTACCCCAGCCCTCTTCACCAGGTGACATCAGGGGTAGGGATGTCCCAGAGGTAAGTCACAGGAATCTGTCTTGGGTGGTGTCTTGTGGCACTGAGACCCTGCGGACTGTCAACAGCCATAACCAGTGTGGTACAACCGGGAGGCTGCCCTCACCACACCCGAATTCCTCCTACACACGAGGCTATCCTGGGCTGAGGAAATGAGAGCGACAGTATCATCAGGCAAATACCCTCTGTAGGGTCTGTAGGATGGGTTGGTCCTTCAGAAAGGCCTTCGGGAGCAAGACTGCTAGTCTGGGACACAGATAGTGACGCCACCGTCTTCATCCTCTCAACAGCAGTGCTAAATTCAGAGTTGGGGATGATTCAGTTCTGTGTGGACTTCATCATCCCCATAAAGTACTTTATGTGACAGCTGCCATTCCAAGGACAAGGAGGGTGAGACACAGGGATTAAGTAACCTGCTCAAGATCACACAGTAGTGGACGGTTGGGTAAGGATTTAAGGCCACATAGAGCGACCTCAGAGCCACATGAGGGGCAGGAGGGTGTCTCTGGTTCAGATTTGCTTTTGAGTGTGTCTCAGACCGGCCAGTGTCCTGGCATGTGGGTTTCTCTGCAGGCTTTACTGGCATGAGATTCCTTATTGATGGGTCCATTTGTTCTCCATCTGTGGGATGCAGGTTCTTCTTCTGGTCCCTTAGTCATTAGGCCCTCTCTTGGTCTGGGTGTGCCCCCTGGTTTTTTCAGCTTGGACCCCTTTCTTGAGGTTATTTCACTTGAGAGGCAGTTTTTATTTTCTTGGCCTGGGGTTGGGGAATGGATCTCAACCTCTGGGCCAACCTCCTTGAGAGGTCTTCAATCTTGCTGGTTAGTAAAAAGCTCTCTCTGCCAACCTGGGAGTCGGACATTGGATGGATGGGGTGGCTAGCTTGGATCCCCAGGAGGACACACGGTAGGGGCTAAAAGGATGGGAGGCAGGTCTAAAGGCTCGGCTTGCTCTCTCCCAGTTTCCACTCTCCAAAAGTCCCCCCTCTCCCCCCCAGTGTGGTCCCTCCTCCCCTCCCCCATGCCTGCGTCATTCTGACTCGCTTTCCTCCCAGGGCCCCGCTCAGCGTTTCCGTGGGGCCCTGTGGCTGGCGCACACGAGGTTGATCAGGATTATGCTGAGCCAAGCAGCTCCGACCCCCCAGGAGGATGGAGCCCCAAGCTCAGGGAGGAGGGATGCTGGGGCAGGAGTGCCGCAGATGGCTTCGGCAGTGGGACAGATTGGTGGCAACAGTGAGTATGTGACAGACGAATAGAGGTGACCTCCTCCGATGGGATTGTCACTATTAACCTAATGACCATGCCTGTGCCCCTTTCAGAGTGCCCCCAAGCTGCTGAGGGCATGCACCACCCCCTGGGGAGGACTTTGGCCGAGTGGACACATTTTGTAGGGGAATAGCTTCTCTCTATGCGGCTGGAGTGGGGGTGCTGCAATGGCCCGAGGCAAGGTGTTCACTTGTAAGTGTCCACTGGGCAGTCCTTCTCGAACTCTAGTGTCTTCCTCAGACACTGTAGTCTGAGGATTTCAGGACCCCGTCCACTCGTTCGACAGAGACCAGGCTTTCTGCAGAGCCTCGCTCCAGGCCTGCTCACACCTCAGAATGTGTCAACCACAGAGACGAACACCAAACCTGGCTCTGCCACCGCAAAGCCCTGGGCACGCTCCCAGGCCTCCCATTGTGGCTGCGGCGGCCTCACCCCTCCTCCCCGGCCAGGCCAGCAGCCCAGCCTCTCCAGCCCTCTGCCCTCTGCCCTCCCAGTTCCCCTTTTTTCTGTGCTTGTTACTTGGCACCCCTTGGGCTTCTTCTGTTGTCCTGGCCTGTAAGTCTTTTCCTTTGACCCTCCTCTCTTGCACCTTGTGGTCTTAGCCTGACTCTTTGAATTCTGTCCAGGCCCTGTGCCTCCTGAACAGAACGGTTTTGCCATCCCCAGGACCACCTTCTTGGTCCAAACCCCTACTCACAGGTGTGGGTCTTCTTTGCAGCTAAGAGCTCTGTAAAGAGAAGGACGGGGGGGGGGGGTCAGTCAACAGTTGACGATGTGGGGGGAAGGCCAAAGCCTTCCCTGGTTCCTGGCCCCCGCCTTACCCCACTTTCACCCCAGTACCCCCTGGCCTCTGGGAAGCCGGGCCCCTTGGCAGAGCCCATCTCTTTGCCCTTTGGCCACACTGGCCCTCTTCCAGAGCCTCTCTGCCTCCAGGACTTCCCCATGCCACACTCCGCCCCGCACCCACACCCCTTCGCTTCGCTAGATCTCAGATGTCTCTCTTCCTCTCAGATGTCTCTCTCTTCCTCTGGAGCAGTCTCCCAAGCCCTCCCGCCTGCCCTGGCTTTACTAGGCGGCGTTTACGGGTGCGTTGTTTCCTGGCACTCGACCTAACAGACAACTGCCCGAGGTGTGCCACTGCCCCTTCCTGATTGTCAGCCCGCCTGGAGACGGAGCCTCTGCCTGTCCTGTTCAGCTTGCTGCTCTGGGGAACAGCAAGAACCGTCTAGTATCGGGTGCGTTTGAAGTACATAAATATTCTGCATCCAGAGTTAAAAGCGTGTGTGTGTGTGTGTGTGTGTGTGTGTGTGTGTGCGCGTGCGCGTTGCATAGAGGAAGACGGGCGGGCAGAGCTGTAGACAGACCCTCTCTGGCCACCACTGTGCTTCCCTGCCCACAGCCCACAGCCTACCGAGGGAAGATCCCTGTCCCGGGCATCTGGGCCTGGGTGGCGCGCAGATGTAGGAGGCACAGAGGTTTGCAGAAATGCTTTGCTGCTGCGCAGTTACAGGGCTGTGCTCGCATTTGGGACGAAGTCAGCATAGCATGCTGTCAGTCTTTGGGAAACACCTAGAGAGGGAGCCCTTGGCCAAAGAGGCCCCATCCCATTTCCCTTATCCACAGTGCCTAGGGCCAGTCTTCTGCTCCAGAAAGCCCACGAGCCCTGCCTGTAATGCCCCTAACCTTTGATTCCTTTCTGTTACTTTTTGCCTTCTGCTGTCCAAGCCTGGCATGCATGTCCTGTCCCTCCTTCCCTGTCCTTCTGCCAGGAGATGCACCCTGCAGCCAGGCTGCCTTCATTTCAGTGCCATGATAGCAAATAGGGCCTGGCAGCCTGGTTCTCCCGGGGGGGGGGGGGAAAGGGGGGAGGGGAGAGGGGAGGGGGGAGGGCTGCCCAGAGAGGGTGTGGCTTCATGCCATGCCCACCTCCCTGCTAATCCTGTCTGGCCCTACTCAGTTTCCTCCCTGACGTGGCACCCTTGTCCAGCCTCCAGCTTCGTAGTTCAGAGCAGTCTTGCATGGGGACACTTCCCTTGTCCGCCCCCACCCCCACCCCGGGGGCCTTTCTCTAGTGGCCCTAGAAGCTGGTACTCCCTGACGCTCTCTAGGTGCCCAGCGGACAAGCAAGGGAGGGAGGGGGCGTCCTGTTCTGAAGGGTTCCCTCCTCACTCCACCGGTGGACTGCTCCCCAGTTCCTTCCAGTGCTCCACAGGTGCCTCACACTGCTAAGATCAAACTCCGCGTGGACCAGCCTGAAGGACGGTGTGGGGCTGCTGACCTGGAGCAGCTGGCAGGGCGCGATTGCATCTCCTCCCCCAGGCCCCCGCCCCCAGCCCCCGCACGGAAACGGCAGGCAGACAGACCGGGTACTCCACTTGTGAAGGAGTCGGAAAGTGGAGAGCTACCCTGCCAGCCACCGCTGCCCGGGGTTCTGTGGCAGGGAGGGGCCTGCTCACACCTGGGAGCCAGCCCCAGTCCCGTGCTCTCGATCGAGCCTCCCTACCACAGCTCCTCCCTCCTGCCCCCACTCCAACCTGTCTCTTCCTTCTTGCCCTCCTTGTCTTCCCACGTCTCCTCCTGCTCTAGGCCCTCTTCCTGTTTCCCCTACACGCATGAAGAGACTTTCCCGCGTTCCGCTCTGTCTGCCAGTCCATCTCCCCTCTGCTCCCCCCTCTTCTCCCCAGTTCTCTCCCAGTCTCTTCCCATCCCTCCCCTCCTCTGGGCCCCCCTGGTAGTCTCGTCCACTCGCGCCCGCAGGGCTTTGGGGGTCTCTTACCCCGAGGTGTTCGGTGGTGTCTCTGTGGGGCCCTGTCCATGGGGTAGCTCCCTGGTGCTGTCCTTGCTGCCCTGGCTGCCCAGGAGGGCAGGGAGCAGGGCCCAGGGGAGGGAGGAGGGAGGAGGGAGGAGGGAGGGAGCACCTGGCCTGTCAGCAGGCAGGGGAAAGGAGTGGCTGGCAGAGTATCCTGGCACAGGAGGGGACTGGGGAGAGAGCAGTGGACCAGTGTCTGGAGTCTTGAGGAAAAACAGGTGAAAGGGAGCTAGTATTTATTAATTACCTACTGTATGCTGAGCCTTTGCCAGGACTTGTAGGTAAATCAGAATTTTATTTTTTATTTTTTGGAAGCCCATATGATAACCCCCTACAGGCACGAGTGATTGTTCATAATCACTGATTGCTGTCCAGAATAGAAAAGGCTTACCAGGAATTCACAAGGGCAGGTGGTTGAGTTGAGATTTGAACCTGGGTCTCTGGATTTTTTTTTTTTAGGACAGGTGACAGAACAGCAAGAAAGGGAGGCAGGAAGAGCAAAGAGAAAAGACAGCGTGTGTGTGTGTGTGTGTGTGTGTGTGTGTGTGTATGGGGGGCGACTGCGACTCTGATCTCCAGGATGGGGTCAGATGTACTTCCCTGCAGCGTGGGTTCCCCCAGCACACGCCTGCTTTGCCTCTCTCTAACCCCATGCTGCCCTCCTCTGGATTTTCCTGGCTTCTAGACGCTTCCCATACTTCTGGTGTGGTGTGGGGGAGGGGGAGGGGGAGGTGTGGAGGAGGAGGAGGAGGGGCAGGTTGAGAGGTGAGGGGTAGAGGAGGGAGAGCGAGAAGAGGAACTGCCCTGGACCAACAGGTTGAGAGGAGGGGAGCCTCCCCCTCCCGCTCTCCCTTCCCCCTCCCCACGACCCCGACAGAATCTGTTCCCCTAAAGGCCTGCACTGGAGCCTGAGGTGGGCCAGGAGCCAAGGCTTCTGTGGATATTGGATCCCACAGTCCTCCTCCCAGAGTTTGATTAGCTGGGCCTGGCTTTCCTGCTTACCCAACGGTGGCTTGGCGGCTGGCTCGGGGCCAGGCTGCGAGCAGGAGGCTCCCAGCCCCTCCTCCTGCTTTCTCCAGCTGGTAAACAGCAGGGCAGGAGCCGGCCACGCCAGAGCCTCGTGACTCGCCCACTCCCTCCACCTGGTGCACTGGTGCACGTGGCACCTGGCGTGGAGAGGGCAGGCGGCTGTCCCTTCCCGCCCAGTGCTCCTGTCTACACCCTTGGCCCTCCTTGGAGTGTCACATTGTGTTCAGCAGCACCCATGGCTGCTGGGAGCTGAGTCTCCCAAGCCTGAGACAAAGATTAAGAGAGACGGATGTAGGATGACTTCTGAGGGTCTTTGAGGCTTTCTTTGACTATTCCCATGTCCTTTGTGTGTATACGTGTTCATGTGTGTACGTGGGTGTGAGTATACATGTCTGTGGAAGGTAAAGATTAATATTTGGTGTCACCCTCAATTTCTTCTATCTAATTTTTTGAGACAGGGTCTCTCGTGGAACGGAGAACTCCCCACGTTGGCCAAATGAGTTGGCCAGTGAGCCCTGGGGCGGTGCTGGCTTCCACCACCCAGTTGTTGACACTACACGTACCTACCACCGTACCCCAATTTTATTCTGTGGGTTCTGGGGGTTTAAACCTTGCCTCTCATGTGTTTGTGGCAATACTTCACTGACTAGGTCATCTCCGGTGCCTTCATGGTCTTTGGTAAGAAGGCCCATGTATAGTGGTCTGCTCAGATCACAATGCCAGTCTGGAGAGCGTTGTAAGAGGCGAAGTGATGGCCCCCCACCTAGGAGCAGAGCCAGAAAGAGGCCCTGGGGAGGGCTGGGTCACCGAAGGGAGGCCACCTCGCTGCCTTAGCCCTCCCAGGAACTACCCCCTCCTGCTCCTCTGCACTCCGAGGAGCCACCTGTCTGCCATCGCTGCCTGGGCCTCACCAGCTCGCTTCCGGCTCCCTTCTTTTTTGTTGTTGTTCCTTATTTTCATTTATTATTTATTTATTTATTTTGGTTTTTTTTTTCGAGACAGGGTTTCTCTGCGTAGCCCTGGCTATCCTGGAACTCACTCTGTAGACCAGGCTGGCCTCTGACTCAGAAATTCGCCTGCCTCTGCCTCCCAAGTGCTGGGATTAATTAAAAAAATTTTTTTAATAGTATGGCATTTTTGTCTGCATGTTTGTTTGTGTACCATTTGTGTGTCTGGTTCACTATGGGGGACAGAAAAAAGATATCAGCTCTCCTGGGGTTAGAGTCATAGATGGTTACGAGCCACTCTGTGGGTGCTGAGAATTGAACCTGGGTCCTTCTGGAAGAGCAGCCTGTGCTCTTAACTACTGACCCCGCCCCTCATTCTCCTAGGGTGACCTCCAACTCACAGCCCTGCCTCAGCTTTGGGTGTGCTGGGGTTACAGACCTGCATCACTGACCAGGTCCTTTTCTCTTGGTGATTATGGGTCTCAGGACCTTCCAGGTGACCCCTCCCTCAGGCAGAGGCCCAGGACTGAGGCCCCTGGGAATGCTTGCGGATGGTACGCAGGATGGCAGTGGCAGACACAGACTGACGCTGTCAGAATGGCTGCTTCTCCCATAGACGACTCAGGACCCCGTGCGCACGTCTCAGGAAGTCCCTGGGTCCTGGCGCGAGAGCAGCTTGCTTCCAAGCCACGCATTCGTTTAAGCATTCCAGGCATTTAGTCCTTCTGGTTGCCTTGCTAAAATGACCTCACTCCGGAGTCCAAGATGGCCTTGAACATTCTTAGCGATCCAGTTCCTCCAGCCTACTGAGTGCTGGGATTACAGGCTAAGCCCTCACCCTCTCCAGCTGTCGGCCCTGCCTCCGAGCATGTAGGCTGGGTGGGTGGGTGAGGTGGGGTTCCCTGTTCAGACTGATAGTTCGACCAGAGAGTTCTCTGGGCTCCCAGCTATCAGGAGACCACGCCCACAGGAGGAACTGTTCCAACAGCTTCAATTATTTGTTCCTCCCACAGTGGCCCTAGGGTGAGTGGACTGTTGTTATCCAGTGTGACCTTGGGCTTTATTCAGAGCAGAGTAGGTTCTGGGGATTATCTTCCATGGGTGTTCTTGCTCTTGCCTGACGTGCCCCCACCCCCAGCTCCCCCTTCCTGGACACCCCCCCCCTCCCTGTCTTGCTATAACCAAGGCTCTTTTCTGCAGGAATAATGAATGCTCTCTAAAGCAGAGCAGGGGTTATTTCCTCCTCAAATACATTCTTATGCAAGGAAGAGGCTGATAGGGATCAGAGAATCATTGCACCCCCACGTGCCCAGTCCCCTTATCAGGCCCAGGAATCTCAAAGCAGGGGACAAACAACCTGGGGGTGGTGGTGGCGGCGGCGGCAGAAGCAGCGCCTTGGAGTGGGGAGCAGTCATCAACTCTTCTTTCCCTTCCTCCCCACCCCTTAAACCACAGAAGCCACTTAAAGCTCAGCACAGTCCTGTCTTTCCAGGGAGGTAAAGAGGAAACCTCTGGGGTTTGGGTAGCATGCAGAGGCTGGCTTGGCACAGAGCGGGGAGGGGGGGGCAGCTCTCACTGGAGCCTAATGCAGTACAGTAGAGACCACCTATCTTCGACTCCTAGGAGCACCGGGCCTGGGGAGACGTCAACTCCCTAGAATGACTTGGGGAGTGGATAATGTCTTGGTCATTAAAAAAAAAAAAAAAAAAAAGACATTGCAAGCTCTTTGGAACATCCGTGGTTTCTGCATCCCTGTACCTTTGTAAAGGCCCAGCGTGGAGGACTGGGAAAGATTGACTCTAGCCCTACCCTGGAACTCTGTATGGTGGCTCTGCTTACAGTCCTCATTTCCCAGTTAGCTCTGAGGTGGGACTGGAGGTGGGAGGGTTGAAGATCAGGAGTGGAGGGCTGGAGAGGGAGCCCCAGATTCTTCAACTGCAGCGCCTCATAACCTGACATGGTGGTTCATTACTGTATTGTATGCCTAGCCTTGGAAGGTGGAGGCAGGAAGAGAAGTTCATTGTCATCTTCAGCTGTGCGGAGAGTTTGAGGCTAGCCTGGGTTACATTAGAGCATGCCTAACACACAGTTACGGAGAACAAAATCGGGAGCTCTGGTTCTGGGGACAAGGAAGACTTTAACAATGTGGTCTGCCGGGTATCGGCCATGTGCCCTGACTCCTGCCCCAGCTAAAAAGGGGAGAAGCGTGGTGCCGACCTGAGTTGGTGCCAACCTGTCTTGGTGGCTGTACTCGGAGGCCTGAGCGCCTCGCACAAGGAACAGGTTCTTTAGGCTTCATTTGTCTCATGGTACTTATCTAAGGCTGGGACTCTGTGTGCCTGTCTGAGCCTGAGGGCTGGGGATGTGACAGAACTCTTTGGGAAGTGCTTTCTACCTCATAGACTCCCCAAATTCTTGGGCTGGGTTCTGGCAGAGGATGTTGGTGTAGAGTCTGTTAGAAGCCTCCCTTACAGCCAGTTTATTTAACCTCTCTGATCTCTTTCTGCCTTTGTGAACTGGGGATAGGATAGCAATGCCTACCTTACCTGGCGGTGGTGAGATAAGACAGCGGGCAAAGTACAAGGCCCGGTACGAAGTGCGTACAGACAGCAGCTCAGAAAGGTATTTCAGGCCCTCCCTCTCTTTCCCACTCCTGTAATTTTGCCTTCCTCCCTCCCTTTCCTTTTCCTTTTCTCTGTGGCCCCTCACCAGCTAGTTCTTCACTGTTACTTGTTCGTTTTCTAACTCACTTGTCCTGCGTTTGTTTTCAAGCCTGCCCGCCCCAGAGCCTGGCACCCCATGGCACCCACCATTGCTGGAGGAATGGATTAAGGAGGGCAAGCTGACCTATAGACGGCCTTCCAGACACAGCACAGACAGACAGACAGACAGAGCTCGGGGAGTGAGCACAGCACAGACAGACAGAGCTCGGGGAGTGGGCACAGCACAGACAGACAGAGCTCGGGGAGTGGGCACAGCACAGACAGACAGACAGACAGAGCTCGGGGAGTGAGCACAGCACAGACAGACAGACGGAGCTCGGGGAGTGGGCACAGCACAGACAGACAGACAGAGCTCGGGGAGTGGGCACAGCACAGACAGACAGACGGAGCTCGGGGAGTGGGCACAGCACAGACAGACAGACAGAGCTCGGGGAGTGAGCACAGCACAGACAGACAGACGGAGCTCGGGGAGTGGGCACAGCACAGACAGACAGACAGAGCTCGGGGAGTGGGCACAGCACAGACAGACAGACAGAGCTCGGGAGTGGGCACAGACAGACAGAGAGAGCTCGGGGAGTGGGCACAGCACAGACAGACAGACAGAGCTCGGGGAGTGGGCACAGCACAGACAGACAGACAGAGCTCGGGGAGTGGGCACAGCACAGACAGACAGACAGACAGACAGAGCTCGGGGAGTGGGCACAGCACAGACAGACAGACAGAGCTCGGGGAGTGGGCACAGCACAGACAGACAGACGGAGCTCGGGGAGTGGGCACAGCACAGACAGACAGACGGAGCTCGGGGAGTGGGCACAGCACAGACAGACAGAGCTCGGGAGTGGGCACAGACAGACAGACAGAGCTCGGGGAGTGGGCACAGCACAGACAGACAGACAGAGCTCGGGGAGTGGGCACAGCACAGACAGACAGACAGAGCTCGGGGAGTGGGCACAGCACAGACAGACAGACAGACAGACAGAGCTCGGGGAGTGGGCACAGCACAGACAGACAGAGCTCGGGGAGTGGGCACAGCACAGACAGACAGACGGAGCTCGGGGAGTGGGCACAGCACAGACAGACAGACAGAGCTCGGGGAGTGGGCACAGCACAGACAGACAGACAGAGCTCGGGAGTGGGCACAGACAGACAGACAGAGCTCGGGGAGTGGGCACAGCACAGACAGACAGACAGAGCTCGGGGAGTGGGCACAGCACAGACAGACAGACAGAGCTCGGGGAGTGGGCACAGCACAGACAGACAGACAGACAGACAGAGCTCGGGGAGTGGGCACAGCACAGACAGACAGAGCTCGGGGAGTGGGCACAGCACAGACAGACAGACAGACAGAGCTCGGGAGTGGGCACAGCACAGACAGACAGACAGAGCTCGGGGAGTGGGCACAGCACAGACAGACAGACAGAGCTCGGGGAGTGGGCACAGCACAGACAGACAGACAGACAGACAGAGCTCGGGGAGTGGGCACAGCACAGACAGACAGACAGAGCTCGGGAGTGGGCACAGCACAGACAGACAGACAGACAGAGCTCGGGAGTGGGCACAGCACAGACAGACAGAGCTCGGGGAGTGGGCACAGCACAGACAGACAGACAGAGCTCGGGGAGTGGGCACAGCACAGCACAGACAGACAGAGCTCGGGAGTGGGCACAGCACAGACAGACAGACAGAGCTCGGGGAGTGGGCACAGCACAGCACAGACAGACAGAGCTCGGGAGTGGGCACAGCACAGACAGACAGACAGAGCTCGGGGAGTGGGCACAGCACAGACAGACGGAGCTCGGGGAGTGGGCACAGCACAGACAGACAGACAGAGCTCGGGGAGTGGGCACAGCACAGACAGACAGACAGAGCTCGGGGAGTGGGCACAGCACAGACAGACAGACAGACAGAGCTCGGGAGTGGGCACAGCACAGACAGACGGAGCTCGGGGAGTGGGCACAGCACAGACAGACAGACGGAGCTCGGGGAGTGGGCACAGCACAGACAGACAGAGCTCGGGGAGTGGGCACAGCACAGACAGACAGACAGACAGAGCTTGGGAGTGGGCACAGCACAGACAGACGGAGCTCGGGGAGTGGGCACAGCACAGACAGACAGACGGAGCTCGGGGAGTGGGCACAGCACAGACAGACAGAGCTCGGGGAGTGGGCACAGCACAGACAGACAGACAGAGCTCGGGGAGTGGGCACAGCACAGACAGACAGACAGAGCTCGGGGAGTGGGCACAGCACAGACAGACAGACAGAGCTCGGGGAGTGGGCACAGCACAGACAGACAGACAGACAGACAGAGCTCGGGGAGTGGGCACAGCACAGACAGACAGAGCTCGGGGAGTGGGCACAGCACAGACAGACAGACGGAGCTCGGGGAGTGGGCACAGCACAGACAGACAGACAGAGCTCGGGGAGTGGGCACAGCACAGACAGACAGACAGAGCTCGGGAGTGGGCACAGACAGACAGACAGAGCTCGGGGAGTGGGCACAGCACAGACAGACAGACAGAGCTCGGGGAGTGGGCACAGCACAGACAGACAGACAGAGCTCGGGGAGTGGGCACAGCACAGACAGACAGACAGACAGACAGAGCTCGGGGAGTGGGCACAGCACAGACAGACAGAGCTCGGGGAGTGGGCACAGCACAGACAGACAGACAGACAGAGCTCGGGAGTGGGCACAGCACAGACAGACAGACAGAGCTCGGGGAGTGGGCACAGCACAGACAGACAGACAGAGCTCGGGGAGTGGGCACAGCACAGACAGACAGACAGACAGACAGAGCTCGGGGAGTGGGCACAGCACAGACAGACAGACAGAGCTCGGGAGTGGGCACAGCACAGACAGACAGACAGACAGAGCTCGGGAGTGGGCACAGCACAGACAGACAGAGCTCGGGGAGTGGGCACAGCACAGACAGACAGACAGAGCTCGGGGAGTGGGCACAGCACAGCACAGACAGACAGAGCTCGGGAGTGGGCACAGCACAGACAGACAGACAGAGCTCGGGGAGTGGGCACAGCACAGCACAGACAGACAGAGCTCGGGAGTGGGCACAGCACAGACAGACAGACAGAGCTCGGGGAGTGGGCACAGCACAGACAGACGGAGCTCGGGGAGTGGGCACAGCACAGACAGACAGACAGAGCTCGGGGAGTGGGCACAGCACAGACAGACAGACAGAGCTCGGGGAGTGGGCACAGCACAGACAGACAGACAGACAGAGCTCGGGAGTGGGCACAGCACAGACAGACGGAGCTCGGGGAGTGGGCACAGCACAGACAGACAGACGGAGCTCGGGGAGTGGGCACAGCACAGACAGACAGAGCTCGGGGAGTGGGCACAGCACAGACAGACAGACAGACAGAGCTCGGGAGTGGGCACAGCACAGACAGACGGAGCTCGGGGAGTGGGCACAGCACAGACAGACAGACGGAGCTCGGGGAGTGGGCACAGCACAGACAGACAGAGCTCGGGGAGTGGGCACAGCACAGACAGACAGACAGAGCTCGGGGAGTGGGCACAGCACAGACAGACAGACGGAGCTCGGGGAGTGGGCACAGCACAGACAGACAGAGCTCGGGGAGTGGGCACAGCACAGACAGACAGACGGAGCTCGGGGAGTGGGCACAGCACAGACAGACAGAGCTCGGGGAGTGGGCACAGCACAGACAGACAGACAGAGCTCGGGGAGTGGGCACAGCACAGACAGACAGAGCTCGGAGAGTGGGCACAGCACAGACAGACAGAGCTCGGGGAGTGGGCACAGCACAGACAGACAGCTCGGGGAGTGGGCACAGCACAGACAGACAGACAGAGCTCGGGGAGTGGGCACAGCACAGACAGACAGACAGCAGACAGACAGAGCTCGGGGAGTGTGCACAGCACAGACAGACAGAGCTCGGGGAGTGGGCACAGCACAGACAGACAGACAGAACTCGGGGAGTGGGCACAGCACAGACAGACAGACGGAGCTCGGGGAGTGGGCACAGCACAGACAGACAGACGGAGCTCGGGGAGTGGGCACAGCACAGACAGACAGACGGAGCTCGGGGAGTGGGCACAGATAGACAGACAGAGCTCGGGGAGTGGGCACAGCACAGACAGACAGACAGAGCTCGGGGAGTGGGCACAGCACAGACAGACAGAGCTCGGGGAGTGGGCACAGACAGACAGACAGACAGAGCTTGGGAGTGGGTGGACTTGTCAGAGATCACAGGTGTGAGGAGAGCCAAGTGCGGGGCTGTGAAGTGACTGAGGACCGAGCAACCCGGGAAGAAGAAACCGGCTTCTAGAAGTTACATTAGTTACATTCAGGCTTTTAGAAGTTACATTACATACGGTCCTCCCTGTCCACCAAGTGGATCTCCAGGACTAAACTCAGACTGGTAGGCTTTGTGACGAGTACCTTGAGTCATGTCACCTAGTTTTATTCTTTATTATCTGTCTAAGGGCGAAGACCAAGTTGAATAAGTCTGTACACTCACCTTACTACTGAAGTTTGAAGCTGTTCATCCTACCGGTTGAGCGGGTTGCTGTCAGCACGGAAGATTGTTTGGTCAACGCTGCCATCTGGTGGACAACTGCAGCAAGGTTTCTTAGGCCTGGGGATTAGTGTTGGGAACCTAATGGAGGTGGGAGGAACTTGAGAAGGGTGTGTGTGTGTGTGTGTGTGTGTGTGTGTGTGCGCGCGCGCGCGTGCATGCGCACGCTCCCACCCCCCCATAGCTGCCCCTGCTGAGATTTTTGTTAAGAAGAAGGAGGTCCTGTGTGGGGCGGACTGGCACCATGGGAAGTGAGAAAAGGCCTAAGAGGGAGGAGGAAGGGTCCGTTGTCTACCTGCCTTCCCCTGTCCCTCCTCCAAGTCTGACTGGAGCCAGGAGGAACCAGTTCCCAGGAAGGAAGAGGCAGAGAGAAGGTCACTGCTGACGTCAAGGACTTTCAGGTAGGAGGTAAACACGAGATGACCCACTTTTATTCCACTGTCTTTCACCCTCGTCGTCTGGCTGGAGTAGCCTTTTCTCGCATCTCTGATAACAGCACTCACTTCCTGATAGGCTCCTCTTCCCACATCCCAGTCCCTACAATCCCAAGCACTGATGCTGCGGTCCCCACCCCCTCCCTAGGGTTTCTGGCTGTCTCTGCCCCCCGAGTGCTGGGACTAAAGGTGTTTGCCACCATGCCTGGTTTACTCCTTGCTTCTTGACTCCAGCCACTCTTCCTGCTCTCACACAGCTGCACAGGTGTGGACGGACTGGCCAGAGGGAGGCAGGAAGGGTTAAAGGGCACTGCGTGTTCAGTCTGTGCTCTCCTGGCTCACTCTTAAGGTTCAAAAATTTCATTTGTCTTTAGGACAAATATTGATCTAAGGGGTAGGAAAGGCCAGGTTCTTCTGTTCGGACTGAGTCCTTCAGGGGAGGGCGGCTCTGTGCTCTTGCTGGGGCGGCGCCACGACTCAAGGACTCTCTGAAAGCACAGGACTTTGTTAGACTTGAGGGACTTGTGATGGTCAAGTCAACTTGACACGGTCTAGAATCTAGATCATGCTTGGCCTGTGGGTATGCCAGTGGGGGATTCTACAATGAGTTGATGTGGAAGTCTGGACCGCTGTGGGTGGCGCTGTTCCCTGGGTTTGGGTCCGGTCCCCGGCTGTGGAGAAAGTGAAGCGAGCATTGGAAGCACGCATGCACACATTACATTCGTTTCTCTCTCTTCTCTTAAAATTTTTTTTTGTTTGCTTTTTGAGGTAGATTTTCACTACACAGCCCTGACTGGTCTGGAACTTGCTTTGTAGCTCAAGCTAGCTTCAAATTTACAGAGTACTACCTGCCCCTGCCTTTCAGGTGCTAAGATTAGAGACACGAGTCACTGCTCTGATTATTATTATCGTTATTTTGTTTTTTCCAGACAAAGCTTTTCTTTAAAAAAAAAAAAAAAACATTTACTTATTATGTGTACAGTGTTCTGCTTACGTGCATGTCTGCAGGCCAGAAGAGGGCACCAGATCTCATTGTGGATGGTTAGGAGCCACCATGTGGTTGCTGGGAATTGAACTCAGGAAGCAGCCAGTGCTCTCCTTAAGCTCCGAGCCATCTCTCCAGCCCCAGATAAAGTTTCTTTCTGTAGCCTTGGTTATCCTAACTCACTCTGTAGGCCAAGCTGTCCTTGAACTCACAGAGAACCAACTGCCTCTGCTTGCCTCTGCATCTAGAATGCTGGGATTAAAGGCATGTGCCACTCCCACGGGGATGTATATCTATCTATCTATCTATCTATCTACACACACACACACACACACACACACACACACACACCTGGCCTTTAGAAGCCAGAAGAGGGCATTGGGTGGCCTGTAACTGGAGTTTGATAGACAGTTTTGAGCAGCCTGCAGTTGGTGCTGGGAACTGAACTTGGGTCCTTTGCATTTAACTGCTGAACCAGCTCTCCATCTTGTATTGTCTCCCTCCCTCCCTCCCTCCCTCCCTCCCTCCCTCCCTGCTCCTCGATGTGGATGTGACTAGCTGCTTCAAGTCCTGGCTATAACTTCTCCACAATGATGGACTATCATCTGGAATTGTAAGCCAAACGAACTCTTTCTCCATAAAAGTTGCTTGTGTGTGTGTGTGTGTGTGTGTGTGTGTGTTGAGGAGTAGTTTATCACGACAATGGAAATGAAGCTAAGACAGGGGCCTAGAACCTACGCAACCTAGGACTGTTGAAGCAGAATTCGTGGGGATGGACCCGAGGCTCTCCATATTTAACATGCACTTCCAGGGGGTCCGGGTCTCTCCAAGCACTGCTTAAGGAGGGCTGCTCCTGCTCAGAGTGTGGACTGGGTGGACTTGCTGCAAAGCTTAGAGTTTCTGGTGCCCACTGGAGAGCATGCAGCTAGAGACAAACTGATGTTTGATGTTTTATTAACAAAAATAAATACATGCCGTGCAGGTGGCAAGAATGAAATCTGCAGACCTAGTGGAAACCTCCCGAGCAAGCTGTGGTGTCAGTCTACAGGCTGAGATGCGCAGGTGCCAGGGAGGACCCAAGGCCTAGACCTCCAGCCAGCGGGGGCAGCAGGGCGATGAGGGGCGTCTCACACTCCCCCAGCAGCACGTCCCTGCGTAGCCCCGCGCCCCTGTCCAGCACCTTGGCCTTCAGACTGCGGGCGGCCAGATCCGGCGGGCGCAGGCCTTCGAAGAAGAAGTCTTCGTTGAAGATAGGGTTGCAGCTGCCCTGGACCACCCGGCTCCGCTGAGCTCCGGACCTAACGCGCGGCTGCAGCCGCAGCACCACGCAGCAGCCGCCGCCACCGCTCCCGGGGCGGGTCCGCGGCCTAGGCAGCCCCTCGGCGCTCACCAGGCGCAGCCGCAGCCGCCCGGGTCCCGCCTGGTACTCGGCGGACAGGCGCAGCTGCCCGCCGCGGGGCCCCAGGCGCAGCACGCTGTCCTTGGTGGGCCGCAGCTGGCAGCAGAGGAAGTCGAGGTGGAAGAGCGGCGGCGCGCGGCGCGGCGCGTACGGACTGGTGTCCGCCGAGCTGGCCTCGTCGGGGGACAGGGACTGCGGCCTGGGCGTTCGCGGGGATCCGCAGGGCGAGGAGTCCGGCGACGAGGCCGTGTCGCTGTCCGGGGCCCGGCAGAGGCGGAGGTCGGGGGCCGAGACGTGCAGCCGCGACCGCGCCGGGGGCGGGCCTGCAGCCAGGCCGCGCGGCCCGTGGAACAAGGACTCGCGGCGGCGCGTGTGCGGGCTCTCGGGCAGGAAGGCCCAGCCCTCGCGGCCCGCTAGGTGCGGCAGCGAGCAGGCCACCGGGAGGTTGCGGTCCACCCTGGCCTCGGCGCCTCTCGGGTCCCGGAGCCGGGGCGGTATGAAGAACTGCGGGATGCGGTCGGGGGTGAGGACGTTAGGGTTGCAGCGCGAGGGCGAAGCCTGGGCCTGGCGCTTGGGGACCAGGCTGGGGTGCGCCTGCAGCGCCCGGGCCTCTGCGGTCCGCACCCTATACCCGGCTTTCTCCAAGAGCCACATGCAGTGGGTGGGGGTAATGGAACACGAGGCGGAGAAGGTCCAAGTCCAGCCTCCCGGTTGGGAGCTCTGGCCCGAGGTGCGCTGAGAGAACAGAAGAAGATGCGAAGGTCGGTGATGCTGCCGAGAGCTAACACTTGGCTGTCTGCCTCTGTGGTCTTGTCCCCACACTCACGGGGCACGAGGCTGGTATATATATAAGCAGGTCAAAGAAAGGGTGAATAGTCTGGAAACTGGAGAAATGGAGTACGGGACCAGACAGAAGGTTTTTCAGATGGAGAGCTTAGAGATGGCTCAGTGGTTAAGAGCACTTGTTGGGCTTGCAGAGGCTATGGCGCCCACCACTGACATGGTGATTCACACTCATCCACAACTCCAGTTCCAAGGGATCCAATGACCTCTTCTGACCTCTGCAGGCATCAGGCATGCACGTGGTGCACATGCATATATACATGTATGCATACATACATACAGGCAAAACACTCACACACATAAAATAAATGTCTTAGAAATAATCTTACAACGATTTTCAGAAGGAGGCCTTGGATAGCCACGTATTTGGACTTCCTATTGCTAAGGATGTCCCGTCCACTTCAGGGTTAAAAGACCCGTATAACCCAAAGATTTGTGGTCACAATCACAGACCCAGATACTAATTCTGCTCATATATACTCTAGCTCCATAAGGTTACCACGGCCCTAGGTAGACTGGCTCCCGTATCCTGCGCCTAGGATCTGGTCTGGGGCCCTGGAAGCTCCTTCCCTGTGCAGGCGACTGTTGTGCCAGCTTCTCTGAATTGACTTATCCTTGGGCCGCTAGCCCCACCTAACTCTTGTCTCCTCCCCCAGATCACCGTTCGCCTTCTCGAAGTGCCCTGAAAAAGACTCACTTCTGCTTCTGGTAGCCGGGAACACACCTGATTGCCGACCGGTAGACATGCGGGGCCAGGGCCAGTCCAAGGAGATTCGCTCTTTCGATGAGGCGCAGAACCCCTCTCCCCTCCTCTTTACCCTTAGCTTCTCAGCCAGGCCGCGGGCTTGCGAGGCTGTGAGGCGGAGCTGGCCGTTGAGCGGTTCCTCCTACTGTCCACTCTTTTTCCTTAGGAAACCTTAGAGCACAAAGGCACTATTGATTCTCCGCCCCCCTCCCCTCCCCCTTGCGGGCCCAGGAAGGCTTCTTTACAGGGAGCTCAATGCACCCCTGCATGGACTCACCATGAACAATGAAAGCACCAATATTCTGCCAGGGACTCCTAGCCCACGTCTGGCTCAGTAATGGGCCCAGATTGTAGACCTTACCTGTGGGCAGTCGGTCGCTAGGTCCCAGCGTAGGGCTGTAAGGCGTGCAGAGCCGCGGGGGATCGGCTTGCTTTCTAGCTTGCTCCCCTAACCCAGTCTTGCAGGGAGGAGCTGGCAGGGGCCTCTCTGCCTGCGTCTGACTTCTTTTCCTGGATAAACACAGGTCTGTCCCTCTGGCCTTCAGCAGGGCTTTTTTAACTCCTTCCTCCAGTCAGAGGCAGATTTCCAGCAGCAGCCCGCTGGGCCCGATCACATGCTGCTGAGGTTGGGGGGATGGCAGAGGGCATCAATGGCCGGTGGCTAGTTGTTACCCCGCCCCCATCCATCCCATCCCACCCCACCCTTAGCCGCATCCTATTGGGATCCGGACTTAGCCCCTAGTTCTAGGCTCTGAAGCCATCCCAGTAACTCCTTGTCATCACGGCTTTCAATCACTAGTTCCCTAAATTATATTTACCCTCCACCCCAGAAAAGGAAGAAACAAAGGATTACAGACACCAAGGACAGCTGGTTCCAACAGTGAGGGCCAGCTGACTCACATCCTCGTCTTTTGCAGGCTCTAGAAAGCAGAGTTGGCCACTGGGCAGATGAGAGTTTCAGTTTTACTGGCACACCTGCCGCCCATGTTCCCTCAAAGACAGACACCCCCTCCCTCCTTAGCATGAGCGATTTCTCCTTGAGTTCTTCCCTCATTGACAACTCTTCTCTTAATTAAAAATGCCCCCTGTTCCTGTTTCACTGTACCCCAGCCCTTTCCTTTATGACGTTGGTTAGTTTCTTCTGTTTATGTTTTTATCCTTGTAGGTCAGAGTATCAGAGTAAGTAGCCTGAAATTCTCTAGATAGTCCAGGCTAACCTACCTGATCCAGCACCCCAAGGGCAGGGACTACAGGTATAAACTATTATGTGATTATTAGTTTTTAATGTCTGCCCTTCTTAGGATGTAAACATCATAGGGACAGGGATTAGCACAAGCCAGGATTTTAAAAAATACATTGTTTTATGTGTATGATTATTTAGTCTGCATGTATGTTTGAGCCATGTGTATGCCTGGTGTCCTTAGAAGCCAGAAGAGGGCGCTGGAGCTAGAGTTACAGACAGCTGTGAATCACGGCATGGATGCCTGAAAAGGGATCTGGGCGCTCCGGCAGAGCAGCAAGTGCTCGTGACTCTCTCCAGCTCCTCAGTTGGGATTTTAAGGAATAAATGAACGCCATTAAGCAGACTTATACTTAAAACAGATTGTCCATCTGTTCACTGAAAATCTAAATTGTACCCGTTGTAGTGATGAGTACACAGAATGGGGAGCTAAGAGGGAGACAAAAACCATGCCTGCACAGGTACAGCCGGAGACAGACTGTGGAACGCAGCATCGTGAACTAAACCAGGGACGGGCGGTTATTCTGTCACCTGATGACACTTGAGGGTCACGGCTCTCTTGCTGCCCTCATACCTCCAACCTGGCACCCCTCCCTGACTGTACGTCCTGCTGGCTTCAGGGGAGGGTTGGTATGCCACAAGCAATAGTTTGGGTACCCATCAGATGGGCTGGAGGTCCTGGCTTTGAGGTGTACCAGCTTTGAGACCTGTCATAGGCCATTTACCTTCCCCTCCTGGCTACTTAGCTGGAGGAACGTACCCATCTCTCAGAGGTGTTGAGAGGACAAGATCACACATGGGTGTAGTGAGGCTGACTCCTGCTCTGAGAAGACAGAACACACGATCTAATATGGAGTAATAAGGGCATTAAAATGATTTATTTTCATGTGAAGAGATGCTTTCTTCATGTGTGCTTATGTGCAACATGGCTGCAGTGCTGGAGGAGGCTGGAGAGGGCACTGGGTCATCTGGAACTGAAGTTGCAGGTGGTTGTCACTCACCGTGTGGGTGTTAGGAACCAAGCCAGGTTCTTCTGCAAGAACAGCAGATGCTCTAACCGGCTGAGCCGTTCCTCTTGCCCTGCTCAGGACAGTTTTGACTTGTAAAATAAAGTCAAAGCTAGAGTAGGATTTGGGAAGTTTTCATCCATCCATCCATCCATCCATCCATCCATCCATCCATCCATGGTCACTGAGCGTCTGCTGTGTGCTGACCTCTGTCTACGCCTCTGGGAATATGGCAACAACCCTGGCTAGACGAAGATTATGCTTTCTCGGGGAGGGCAGACAGTAGTGACATATGTACTGCTTAGGGAGTCTTGTCTCCTGTGTTGCTGAGGATAGAACGGAGGGGTTGAGGGTACTTGTCCAGAGAGTGGGGAGAACACTGTGAAATAACGCAGCACGAGATGACTGGCGTGTGAACCAGAGCTGCAGGCACCTCTGTCTGATGTATTCTGAGGGGAATTTCCAGATGGAGTCATTCTCACCCAAAGAATTTTGGCCTGAGTATCATCAGAAAGAATGGAGTAACCGTCTTATGAAGAGGGGAAGGAACAAGTGCTCGGTTCCATATCTGTTAAGTTTAAGGCCCTTTAACTTAGACATCTAAGTGGGGATGTGGAGTTGACATTTGCATATGAATCTGGGGCCCAGTGGAGAAGCCCAGACTACCTCAGAGTCCTCAGGAGGGATGAGGATGATTTCAAATCATGAGACCTGGTGGAATGTCAACTGAAAGGACCCAAGAACTGTGTCCTTGGTGCTTTCACACTGGATCCCGAGGGAGGAGGAATATGCTGGGCTCGATGCTTAGGTGAAATCAAGGTGGGAGTTATTGGCACATAGAAGTTACTGATGACTTTGGCAAGAGTAGTTTTGGGCCGGGCAGTGGTGGTGCATGCCCTTAATCCCAGCACTTGGGAGGCAGAGGCAGGTGGATTTCTGAGTTCGAGGCTAGCCTTGTCTACAGAGCGAGTTCCAGGACAGCCAAGGCTACACAGAGAAACACTGTCTCAGAAAAACCAAAAACAAACAAAAAACCAACCAACCAAACAAAAAGAGTAGTTTTGGAAGAGCAGTGGGCAAACACCTCAACAGGGTGGGCTCAAGAAAGAGGGATGGCCGGGCAGTGGTGGTGCACACACTTAATCCCCAGCACTCTGGAGGCAGAGGCAGGCAGATCTCTGAGCTCGAGGCCAGCTTGGTCTACAGTGTAAGTTCCAGGACAGCTAGAGCTACACAGAGAAATCTGTCTCCAACAAACAAACAAATAAACAAAACAAGGAAAGAAAGGAAGGAAAGGTGGATGAGGAGCTGAGGAGATTGCTCAGAGGTTAAGAGTATGTACTGCTTGCTCTTCTAGAACTTGATTCCTAGCACCCATATTAGGTGACCCACAACCGGCCATAACTCAGTTCCAGGGCATTTGGTGCTTCTAGCCTTTGTGGACACCCATAGGAACAGAGTAGCAATTCTAGGCTCTGGGGTGTCTGATTATTATCTTAGGTTTAATCTTTAAGGATTCCTAAAGCAACAGCCAAATTAGCATTTCTGAGGGTACACTTCTGGTTCCCATTATAGAGTGCATGCCTTCAGGACACACGCACACACATACACACACAATATGAACCAAATCTTTTATTTTAAAGATGAAAGAAAGCAAAGCCAGTTTTGTTAAAGAGAGTTGGTTGAAAGGGGAAGGAGAAACGGGGTCATGGCCAGGAAAGAAAAGACAATCAAGAATTTGGATACAGGCTGCCCTTGGATTGTTTTGAAATCTCTATGTAGAGGAAAATGACCTTGAACTCTTTTCTGATCTTGCTGCTTTCAGCTTTCAATTGCTGGGATTACAGATATGCACTATCACACATATGCTAGGCAGCTACACCACCAACTGAACTGAGCCACACACTCAGTCCTAGTGTGTGTGTGTGTGTGTGTGTGTGTGTGTGTGTGTATGTGTGTCATTTGCTTGTTTATTTATTTGTCTTGGTCTTTCAAGACAGGGTTTCTCTGTGTAGCCCTTGCTGTCCTGGAACTCACTCTATAGATCAGCCTGACCTCTAATTCAGAGATCCACCTGCCACTGCAGGGATCAAAGTGTGTGCCACCACTGCCCAGCTTGAGTGTTTTAAGATTTAATCTTTATTATTTATTTGTGTGTTTGGGAGTTTAGGGAGAATGCCTGTGGAGGTCAAGAGAGGACATCTGACCCCCTGAAACCAGAGTAACAGTAACAGTGAGTGCTGGGATTCAAACCTGGATCCTTTGGAAGACCAGCAAGGCTCTTAACTAAGAACCTTCTTTCTAGCCTTCAGTCACAGATTTTCATGTGCGGGTGGTGGGGTGTTTTGTTTTGTTTTGTTTTTAAAGACAGGTTCTCTTTATGTAGCCCCAGATATTGGAACTCCTTTTTTTTTGGATTTTTTTTTTCAAGACAGGGTTTCTCTGTATAGCCCTGGCTGTCCTGGAACTCACTCTGTAGACCAGGCTGGCCTCCAATTCAGAAATCTGCCTGCCTCTGCCTCCCAAGTGCTGGGATTAAAGGTGTGTGCCACCACTGTCCCGCCAGGCAGGCGGATTTGAGTTCAAGGCCAGCCTGGTCTACAGAGTGAGTTCCAGGACAGCCAGGGCTATACAGAGAGACCCTGTTTTGAAAAAAAAAAAAAAAACAAACAAAACAAAAACCAAAAAACAACAAAAAACAAAAAACAAAAAACAAGAATGCAGTGTTAGAATCTAGCTTCTGTTTAGGCCACAAATCCTCTGCAATAGCTTTCCTCTTTACAGAGATGCCAGGCTGGAGCTCTGCTGAGGCATTGAGACTCTCTAACAGACTTCTGGGTTCTGGGCTCCTACCCCTGAAGCGAGTTAACATCAAGGCGGTACTGGTCATTGGTTCTGCTCTCCACCCACTGCCTTCTGCCTGGACTCAGAGAGCCAAAACTTCCCCATCCTCAGAAAAGTGTGGGCTCTCCTATCATGGTGCTCTGAGTCCTCTCTTCAGAGACCCTGCCATGCTGTTTCTTCTGTCTGTCCATGGTGTTGATAACTTTTCTAATAAACTTACTCCCTAGGACTCTGCCTCAGTGTCCCTCTCGAAGCGCCCTACTAGACACCATTCAGCAAGATGCTTAGCAGGTGAAAGCCCTTGGCCCGGCTACCGTTCTTGACCATGTCTTAGTTCATCTCCATTGCTATAGCAGCGTTCCAGAGAAAATCCCAGAGCTTGGAGCTGGCCTCTGTAAGGGACTTGGGGAAAGTGGGCATGTTGAGAAGAACATAGGGCGGCCCGGCGTGGTGGCGCACGCCTGTAATCCCAGCACTTGGGAGGCAGAGGCAGGCGGATTTCTGAGTTCAAGGCCAGCCTGGTCTACAGAGTGAGTTCCAGGGCAGCCAGGACTATACAGAAAAACCCTGTCTTGAAAAACAAAACAAAACAAAACAAAACAAAACAAAACAAAAAACAAAAACAAAAAGAAAAAAAAGAAAAAGAAAGAAAGGAAGGAAAAGGAAAAGGAAAAAGAGAAGACCATAGGGAATGACCCAGCTGTGACAACCTGAATAAACTCACCCTGTCTAGCTCTTTCTGAGCTCTGGCTGGCTGGTCGACTACAGCTGTTCTGGCTCAGAACTCCTCTCCACACTGACTCAGTCTGGCTTCTGTCTCTCAGCCTGTCTTGAATTGCCCGTCTCGGCCTCATGCTAACTTTTTCAGTATATTCTAATCTTCTGGCTCCTTTCATTTTTTGGCTCTTTCTGTCGTCATGTGTGCCTGGCTTGTTCCCTCTCTGCAACCTGCCTCTGCACAACTGTGCTGATAAATCAGCTTCTGATCTCTCTGCACTGCTCTCTCTTAAGTGGCTTCCCTTTCTTCTCTTGTGAGAGTTGGGCAGATCCTGTTCTGTCAAATATTTCTCTGATTTGTCATTTTTGTCTACCATTCAATTAGACATGGCTTTTAAAAATGGATACTTCTTTCTACAAACTAACTATCTTTATTGTTTGGGATTAAAAGTGTGTACTGAGGGCTTGTCTGCACTCTGGCCAGAGGGGTTAAAGGTGTGTGCTAAGGCTGAGCTGCACCACAACTAGAATAGTTTTCTTTTCTTTTCTTTCTTTTTTTTTTTTCAGTAAATCACACAATCTCGGGGGTCACAGTGTGATCAAATATCTTGCAACACAGCCCACTCTCACAAGAACAAATTCATAAAAGAAAGGCATTGAGTGCTCTTAACAGATGACCCAGAGGTTAAAAGTGCCTGTTGCCAAAGCTGATAAACCTGAGTTGGATCACTGGTGTATGAATTTAAGTTATAGTTGCAAAACACACAGCTCTCATCTTAAAGGGAATACAAGATAGTTTGTTCTGGAGCCATGTTGAGTGACCAGGCCTGGGGAACACAGATTTGGTTTAGTCCCCAAATTCCATGTTCCGGCATGAAAGCAGTGTCACAGAATTTTTACAGTTGTACAGAACAAAGGAACTCATAAACCAAGGCTGAAAGGATCTTTCCATAAAAGAGTACCTTGATAATTGGGGCCAAGAAATGTTATGAAATCACATCAGGAGATAAATGATTTATTGGGGGAAGATGCAAAAGGCTGCCTCTGAGTGGGGATGGAGAGAGAGAGAGAGAGAGAGAGAGAGAGAGAGAGAGAGAGAGCCTGATTGAGCCAATATGGGAGTCATGGAGCATTTGAATAGAGAAAAATCCGCAGCAGCGGAAATGTGCTCCGTTGATGACGACTGCAGCCAGTGGGGGATGGGGAGCGCCTGGTTCCACAATGTGGGTGGTGCTTAGTTGACTGACAAAGGGAGTTTCAGGCATCTGTCTGTCAGAGACTCCGGACGTGAAGATGAGGACAGCTTTCCTGTAGGCTCAGATGCTATCTGGTGTTGTTCTTGGATTTTGGATTGATAGAAGCCAGTTGCCTGCTAAATTAATAGATTCCAATCTCTCCATAGTACTGAGATTTTAATGTCAGTCAGTCTCTGTAGACTCAGATTCCTTTCAGGAGGTTTTTGTTTGTTTTTGTTTTTGTCTTTTTGAGACATGGTTTCTCTGTGTAACCCTGGCTGTCCTGGAACTCTGTAGACCAAGCTGGCCTGGAACTCAGAAATCTACCTGCCTCTGCCTCCCAAGTGCTGGGATTAAAGGCATGCACCACCACTGCCTGGCAGGAGGATTTTGTTGTTGTTGTTGTTGTGTTCCTAGACTGGGTTTCCGAGCCTTGGCTATGAAGGAACTCACTCTGTAGTCTAGGTTGGCCTCGAACTCAGAGAGATGCCTCTGTCTCCAAAGTTCTGGGACTAAAGGCATATGCAATCACCACCCAGATCTTTTCAGAAATTTTGAAAACAGAATTTAATAGCTGGGCATGGTATTTTATGCTTTTAATCCCAGCAACCAGGAGGCAGAACTCTATGAGTTCAAGGCCAGCTTGATCCAGAACAGCTAGAGCTACATAGAGAGACTTTGTTAGAAGAAGGGAAGGAGGAGGAGAAAGAGGAGAAGGGAGGAAGAAAGAAGAAAGAATTTGAGTAACTAGGACAAGATAAAGAATGAGAATTCAGGTCAACCTTAATGCTGAGACTAGCTTTACAGGTCTAAGAGACAGTGCCCTACCTGCAGGGCTTGTAGGGAGAATAGGGAGAGGGTGGGGCATGGCTTTGCCAGACCCAGAAACTGCTTTTCTGGAAAAACTGCTTCCCCTGCTCCACCCTTGTGAGAACAGTTCCCCCCCCTTCCCCAAAACACTACAGAATGAGAGTCAGATCACCTCTTTTGCAACCTTTGGGTGCCAGGGCTGTTGGCTACTTTCCAAAATTCCATGGATGGTATTTTTCTTGAAACATTGGCCTGTTTTACAGTCCTGGTTTGGAGGATTTCCTTTGCCTGGGACCCGCATGGTAGAAAGAAAGAGAACTGACTTCTGTAGATTGTACGTATGTACACACATGCGTGTACACGCACACTGTAATAATGTAAATGTAATGTAATGAAAAAAGGAAAGCTCTCCTAATGGCCTAATCATCCCTTAATGACATCACTTCCCAGTCCAGACTAGTGGTGCTGGAAGTCAACATGAGCTTTAGAGGAGACAAGGCATATTCAAACCCTAGCAGCTTTTCAGGTGCACCAACCTTGCTCTCGATGGTACCACTGCAGAAAACTCAGAGTGAGAGTGTACTGTTTCCATGAGTCAGGGCCAGGTGGGAGATTCAGAGCAGTGCAGGCAGGTCTTTGTTTCTAGACAGGCAACTATAAAAGACTCCCCTCTAAACAAACAAACAAACAAAAACAAAACAACAACAAAAATTAAAAGCAAAAAACTAAAACAACAACAACAACAAACAATGAAACAAGCTGCTTTTGGGTATTGCTCCGTGTCTTGAGTGCTCTGTGGGGTTCTCAGGCAGCATGAATGGGCTACTAATGCTCACTGGTGATAAACTATGTCTTACAGTTCTGACTTACACTCAGGACCTTTAATTACTGGCCTAGCTCGGCAGTTTCAGGTCCAGGAAGGTTCTCTCTTTAGAAGCTGGTGTTAGGTGCTGATGTCTTCTGATTTCTTAGATGGCTAGATCTTGTGTGCAAAGGCTACTAACTTTTTGATTTTTCTTGGCTTCTGACTCAGGCAGCACATCCTCTGCTTTAAGGAAAATACACTGTCACTTCTGTCTGGATGGCGTCTTAGTCACTGCTCTATTGCTGTGAAGAGATACCATGACCAAGGCAACTCTTATAAAAGAAAGTATTTAATTGGAGGTTTGTTGTAACTTTAATTTGTTCAAATCCTATTTTTAGTGATGGTTCTTAAATGCTTTAATCACCCAAGTAGCCTACAACCCACCAGAGGTAGTGGAAAAGGATATGGGGGAAGTGGACCTGTTTAGAAGGGTTCTTTGGAGCAACTCCTGTCTGTGTTGTCTGGAAATTGGCAGTTCAACTCACAGGTTAGCAGGGCAGCTCAATCCACTTGCAAACACTTCCTGATACAGCAGCAGTCCAGTTCCATAGAGTTAGGTTAGCAAAAACAATGACACAACCTAGCAGAGACACCCAGGCCTCAGCCTTGACTGGAGTCAGCAGGAGGGACCATCAGAACATCAGAAGAAGGTCTTGGCTGTGTCTCTCTCAGAGAATTGAATATCAGCAAAGATGAGAGACCCACGAGTGTTGCACAGCTAGCTGTACCAGCAAGCCAAGCTCTCTGTCATTCTGTAGAGTCCTATTCATACCCTCTAAACATCATGTGTCCTCCATGTGCCTGGCCTCAGCACATCTATCCAATTAGCCCAGGAGTCCCAACAAATGGAGCTCAACTATGCAATGTAAGGCAGACCAATACTTGTGTGTTGTTAGCAAAGGATCCTTCATCACATGTCCCTTCACGTGTTTGCTTTAGCAGAACTTCCTCTCTCTTGTGTCTGCTTCAGTGACACACTCCTTCACCTTCACAAGTCCGCCTTAGTCTTTCACCTGTGTCCACTTCAGGAAAACACTCCTTCACATGTTTGCCCCAGCAAAACAACATCCAACTCAACTGACTCTCCAAAGAACCCTTAAGTTTCCACGTGAGCTTGCTTATAGTTTTAGAGGTTTAGTTTATTTTCATAAGGTGGCATGGATAGTGCTGGAGCAGTAGCTGAGAGCTACATCCTGATCCACCGGCCAAGAGAGAGAACTGGGCCTAACAAATCCCAGAGACACACTCCTTCTAACAAGGCCATGTCTATACCAACAGGGCCACACCTCCTAATCCTTCTCAAATAGTGCCACACCCTGATGACTACGCATTCAAATATATGAGTCCATGGGAGCCATTCTTATTCAAACCACTACAGTGGTCTTCCTCAGTAGCTGCATTCCAGATGAATCCTACATGAAGGAGTAGGTTTACAAATGAGGAGGGAGCATCTCCTTCGTTTCACCTAGATAGATGGCTGCCAAATCTGCCCCCAGAGGCCTCAGTGGGCAAAGTGCTAGACATTAATGAAGTGCCCCAACCCTGCTGATGTCTTTCCCCTTTAGAACCCCTGAATACCAGCAGCCTTGCCAGGTCAGGCTTGGCCATGGAGACGTGCCTGAGAGGCTCCCAGTTCTGTAGATTTCCACAGTATGGCAAAGTGCCAGAATGCAACCAACCTATTTCATATGGAACTCAAACATAATGGTCTCTCTCTACCCCTTACTTATTTTTAACTGGTTAAGAGGGATGAAATATATTCCCTTCTTCTGGGAGTGTTTGGATGAATAATGGACTCACATTGACCATGAGTAGAAGAAAACCCGTTTTTCAATATACAATGGTTTAGACTTTGGGTATAACAGAATGTCAGGGGCAACTGTGAAAGCACAAAGAAGAAAGGAGAAAGGGTTTTAAGAGAAGTGTGTGTGTGTGTGTGTGTGTGTGTACACTTTGTTGGCTATCACAAAGTATCTGTCTCCAGCTTTTGGGAGGCACTGGGTCAAGGCTTTCCAAATCATGTCTCCTTATTCTTTGACCATCACTTGAGACTGACTGCTTAGAAGCAGGTGGTCTAGTTCCTGGAAAGATCCATCTTTCTCGCCACTGTTGCTCAGATTGTACACAACTCCATGTTACACCTGCAAAGGTTTCACTCTCTCTAATCTCCCAAGTTCTCAGTCCAAGCCCCAGATCCTGTAACCCCAGGTTATGTTTGAAACCAAATGCTTCACTTGTTAACATAAGATTTTGAGCATAGATTCTCCCACCGACTCCTTTCAAACAGAGGCAAGGACTACTGCTACCAGCTTACTCATGAAAGCTATCTCTCTTCTTTTTTAAATTAAAATACAATTCATCATCCCTTCTTCTCCTCCCTCCATTTTTTATCTTTTAATTTTTTAATTATTATTTTTTATTTTATGTGTATAAGTGTTTTGCCTGCATGTATGTCTGTGCACCACTTGTATGCCTGGTGCCTATTGGAAGGCCAAAAGAGAAGAGGAAATCAGATCTCCAGAACTGGAGTTACATGTATTTGTGAGCTGCTATGTGGGTGCTGGGAATTGAACCTGGGCTCTCTGGAAAAGCAGTCAGTGCTTTTAACCACTGAGACATCTTCCCAGTCCCCTTTATCTTTTTTTTTTTTTTTTAATTTTTTTTTTTTTTTTATTTCCGAGACAGGGTTTCTCTCTGTAGCCCTGGCTGTCCTAGAACTCACTCTGTAGACCAGGCTGGCCTGGAACTCAGAAATCCACCTGCCTCTGTCTCCTGAGTGCTAGGATTAAAAGCATGCACCACCACTGCCCGGCTCCCCTTTATCTTTTTTTTTCTTTTTCTTTCTTTTTCTGGAATCGTTTTGTTTATTTCACTCTTCCGGGAGCCCCTTCCTGGAATACAAGACTGTGTCTTGTTTATCTTTTTCACTCTGCCACAACTTTTAAGTAGGCTACCTGGAGCGTTGTCCCGGAGCACAGTAGTTCCTCAATCTCCCCTTTATCTTTTTTTTTGTTTGTTTGTTTGTTTTGTTTTGTTTTTTTGAGACAGGGTTTCCCTGTGTAGCCCTGGCTGTCCTGAAACTCACTCTGTAGACCAGGCTGGCCTCGAACTCAAAAATCCGCTTGCCTCTGCCTCCCAAGTGCTGGGATTAAAGGCGTGCGCCACCGCTGCCCAGCACAAAGGGTTTTAAACACAGATTTAAGTATGGATATCAAAGGAGTGAGAGAGTTTAGAAGAAGGGCAGCATACAGGATAAAGTGTAGATGCAGGCTGTGTGTGTGTGTGTGTGTGTGTGTGTGTGTGTGTGTGTCTGAGAGAGAGAGAGAGAGAGAGAGAGAGAGAGAGAGAGAGAGAGAAGAATTTCCCCCTCCTCCCCCCACTCTTCCTTTCTTCTTTTGGTGTTCTGAGACGGGGTTTCTCTGTGCAGCTCTCGGTGTCTTGGATCTTGCGCTGAAGACCAGGCTACCTTGAACTTAGAGGCTTGCTTGCCTCTCCCTCTCAAGTATTAGATTTAAAGTCGTGTGTCACCATGCTTTACTTCTTTAATGTAAGCTAGATCATATTTTCAAAACAAATCAAAACAAAAAAAATAAATAGATAATAATAAAAAACCAACAACTCTTAGCTTTGGGAGTATTTGAATAACTTCGAGGCCAGACCCCAGAATCCCATCTATGTGGATTCTCTCTGCTTCTATCTGGGCCCTGGAAGCCAGCACCCAGTATGACTTTGGCAGTCATGCCTTGAATGTGGGAGAACTTTTGTCAGCCAAGAATGACTGGCTCCTGGACCCCACGGTCTGGTGCCGGTAGATATGGGTGAGGCTACAGAGATTAAAGGCATTTGACTTGACCATATCTCCTAAGAAAGGTCTTTGTGATATGGCCTTTCTTAATTTTAACTTTTTCCCAAACATTATCTTCCCACTGGCCATACTGTAATAATGACTGTCCCAAGAGAGGAGGGGCCCTCCTCCGTGCAGCCTGTCCTGTGGAGACCCCTTTCTTCCCCGGGTTCTAAGGAGACTCAGACTTCCTCCAATGCCATTGCCCCCTCTCTGCTACCGTTCTCTTCAGTAGCAGGCATTTTCTCTTTAGACACACGCACCAGCCACATTGCCTCCTTTACCGCCGCTTTTCCCGCCTATCTGACGCCACCCCTGGGCGCTGCTGCTGGCTCCCCCATTTGCTCTCACAGGGGCTCATGCCAGATTCTGTTTTCCACTAGCGTGGGGTGCGCAGCATGACCATGTCATGTGCTCGGTCAGCTGGGTTTCCTGAGGCCACAGAGGCTTTCCCAATCCTCCATCCCCAGCCTTCGTCCCCACCCGAGGCCATGCCTCTCACCACAGATGAAGCGGAGGTGCTCGGATGTGTGTTCCCGCAGTCCTTCTGATGCTCCGAGTCCCCATTTCCTGACTTTGGGTCTCAGAGTCACTGGATTGATGCTGTCCTGTGACTCCGGTCCCCATCTGTGTTCTTGATCTGTCTCAAAGATCAGTTCTGAACCAACTTATAAGCATAGTCAAATTTCTTTCCTTAAGGAACAGAAACAACAGAATTCCCAGAAAGAAAAATACATATTCACTTCCTTATCCCTGCTCATTTCCTCACTGTTGTCCCGACCTTGTGTCCTTCCTTGATGATGTGCCCCAAAGCTCCCGTTACTCCCCTTCCTGCCTTCTCTTCGCAGCCTCTTTAGCAGGTCCTTGGTCTTCCGCCTGACTGCAAGCTTTCCTGTGGGCCCAGGGCTGCCTCTGTTCTCCCGTCCTCTCTCTTGGACGTCACCCCTCCTGCTTTCTCTGACCTTTCACTGGACATCAGTCACTCTGGGGCCCTCCCGCACTCTGTGTTCCAGTAGGTAGGCTCTTGGTGGTACTTCCTACAGAGTGGGAGCTCCCGGCACTTCACACCCAAAGTGGAATCCCTTGAGTGCACTCTCGACCTCTGCTTCACACCTCTCTTCTCCTTCCCAGGAACGCCCCCCCACCCCCCCACCCCCACCCCCACTCCCACCCCCACCCCCCACCCCCCCACCCCCCACCCCCCGACCGGACCACACGCCAGGCAGCAGCCTTCACAGACACACTCTGTAAACGGGTCTAAGTCCTGAACTTTTATTCCCCGAAGCTCTCCAGTGAGCCTGACCCGCGCCTGACCCGTGCAGCCCCTACTGTCTCCAGTCCAGAGACCCACAGGGCTCTCCCATCTAATGCCCGGCCCTTGACTTTCTTGGCTCTTTCCTGCCCCCAGTGCCACCGTGATAAAGAACAGAACTTTACGCTACCCACCCTGCCCCAGACCCTTTAAGGCTCCTGTTGCCTTAGGCAGAGTTCAGGCTGAGAGTGAAGCTGGGACCGCAGGGTGAGGATTCTGAAGGTTCAGCGCCTGCACCCACCGGCCTTGCTGTGACCTCTTTCCTCAGTCTCTTGCTATTCAGTGTTTTGGGTTTCTTGACTCCCCTCCCCCCACCGTGTTCTTTCACCCTACTGTGCCTCTGCTCTTGCCATCTGTCTGCTTAGAAGAGTTTTACCTTCTGTCCTATTCACTGGTGCCACATAACGTTTTCCTTGCAGTGCTGGTGACAGAACCCTGGTCTGGTACATGCTAGGTAAGTACTCTATCACTGGGTAATGTTCTCAGCCCACCAACTGTCTGTCTGTCTGTCTGCCTGCCTGTCTGCCTGTCTGTCATCTTTCTGTGCACACTTGAGTCAGTGTGTAGGCTCGGGTGTATGTACGGAGGTTAAGGATTAACACTAGGGTCTTCTATTACTACCTTGGTTTTGAGACAGTGTCTCTGACTAGATCTAGAGCTCTCTATTTAGGCTAGACTGGCCCCAGCAAGTCCCAGGACATGGCTGCCTTCCCAGCTGGGGTTAAGACCTTGTTGTCAAGTCGGGTGTGGTGGCGCATGCCTGTAATCCCAGCACTTGGGAGGCAGAGGCAGGCAGATTTCTGAGTTCGAGGCCAGCCTGGTCTACAGAGTGAGGTCCAGGATAGCCAGGACTACAAAGAGAAACCCTGTCTCAAGGAAAAAAAAAAAAAGACCTTGTTGTCACTCTTACTCCCCACCTCCATGAGGTCTGGGGATATAAACTCAGGTCCTCACACAAGCACTTTACCCACTGAGCGTTACCCCATTCCCCGTTGTTCCAAGACAAGGCTTCACTCTACAGCATAAGAAGGCTGGGAACTTGGGATCCCCCTGATTCACACACCCCCATACCCCCTCCCGTGCTGGGATTACAGCCATACGTCACCACACTACTTAATTCTTGAGTTTAATTCAGCTTAGGCCAAGCTTTCTTCTGATTATCTGGTTCATGGAGTTAAATGGAGCTGGCTCCTCTTGTCCAGCAGACACCGCTCTGCTGACAGGAGCCAGCGATGGACGGGAAGACCTTGACCGGGTGCCCTGTGCTCCAACAGTGTGTGTCTCTGGCTAGTGACCCTGGCTTGCATCGCAGTGTGCCAGGTGCCTGGTTCAGTGCCTGGCGCTTGGCAGGAGCTCTGTAAGTCTCCTCTGTGGGTGCTGATGGGATAAGGACATTGGAAGATTAAAAAAAAATCTACTAAAAAAAGGTTTAAAACCTTATTTTATGTATATGGGTGTTTGTGTGTAAGGCACTGCATGCATGCCTGGTACTCCATGGGGGCCAGGAGAGGGTATTGGTTTCCCTGGGACAGGAATTACAGATGGTTGGGAACTACCATGTTGGTACTGGGAATCAAGCAGCAGCCAATGTTCTTAACTGCTGAGCCATCTCTGGCCTTCGGAGGATTTTGATTCCAGCGACAGAAGGTTCTTGGACTGCCTATGGGGTGGTAAAAACCGCCTTCTCCCTCGTCTGCCACCTGGTTCCTGGGGACCCTTGTCTGTTATGTGGCCGCCAAGTCATCAAGGTCAAGGCACAGTCACTGCTCCTGGGACTGTTCTTCCAGCTGCAGCTGAAGGAAAACACCTGCAGGAAAGGAGTGAGCTGAGTGCCAGGCCCAAGAGAGCGGGTTCGCCTGGGCATGGAACACTGGTGTGGATTAGCCATCACCCCAGGCTTGCAGGTCGGGCAATCCTCACTTAGGAAAACACTTTAGTTTTGTTCTCTTTCTCTTCACCCATGTCTCTAGCAAGCACGCATCCCTACTCCTAAGAGTACTAGACGGAGCTTAGGGTGTGATCTGAAGAGCAAGCCCTCGTCTTCCCTCCGCTTTGTTGTGGGCTGGGTAATGACAGGCAGGCCCAGGCTGAGGTCTTTACCCGAGGACTTGGCATAGACAGTCTGCTTGTCTCTGCTCTGGGCGATGCAGGACATGTAGAGCTTCTGGTCCTCCATCTTCTCTACGTGAACGTCCAGGACAGCCAGGGAGCCCACGGGGATCAGGCTGCAAGAGGCGGCGGTGGAGTGTGTTTCCCCACCCACTCCCACACTGGCTCCGTCCTTTGCTCTCCTCACCCTGCCCCCAGGACTCAGATGCAGCCCCAGGGTCAGGGCCCTGTGTTGGCTTCCGGTGTTGAGTGGCAGAGGGTGTGTTCTGGCCTGAGTCTAGGGATATGCTTGGCTGGGAAAGGAGGGAGACAGGCGGGATCTTCACACTCAACTTGCAAAGCTTACATAACCTCATGATAAAAACAGAACCCAAACGCCTGCCATGGCCGAGGACCCACACTTACTTTTTGAACCTGATGTTGAGACTCAGTGTGAATAGTCCTTCGCCAGCCAGATAGGCAGTTTTAGAATATGTCTCATCCATCAAGGCTGCCAGCGACCCTCCGTGGGCAAACCTGGAGATCATGATGGGGAGCAAGGCTGGGGTTAGAGCTGCTGGGCAGACCCGCGTGCTGGGCTTCCTCTCCACCGTACCAAACCTTCCTTTCCGAGAGTTCCCCAAAGGTGGATCTTCTATCCCAGGCAGCCAGATAGGAGCAGACACAGAGATATGTCCTGTGGGCTTCAGGTCAGACATAACTGACTTCCCTCCTTTGTGCTTCAGCCACACCTTAGAAGGTTGCAAACGTTGGAAGGAGTGGGAAAAGTTGAAGTTTTTGACTTAGTCCTTTGTTGTTTTGTTAGTGGGGACATGATCTCGCTCTGAAGTCTTGGCTAGCCTTGAACTCACGGCAATCCTGCCTCAGCCTCCTGAGTTCTGAGACTGTACTCGTGAGCCGCCAAAGACCTGATTAAGTCTTTGATACAAGAGCTTGGGCCATCTCTCACCCACTCAGTCAATGTTGGACCCCCAGCCTTAAGGGCCAGCAAGGTAGGCTCCCGAGAAGCACTGCCTGGAAAACCTAAGAGCCCACTTCAGTGTGAGGCCACAGATATTGGCTTCATTTCCTGCAAACTGACCTTTGTGACACACCTTTGTCACTGTTGATTAGACTAGGAGAAAGTATTAGGGCATCCCAAGCTAATATGCAAATGACATAGAACAGACCTGAGGCTGGAAAGTAAATACAGTTTGTCGGAATCCCAGGCCAGTGCTCTGCTCTCGCTGACCTGCCGTGGCTGCAGGGGGATCCCCAGGCCCCTCCACTCCTGCGTAGGTGACGTCACACCGTGGCTGGATTCCTAGTTCTTGAACACCTTACTGAACCGTTCTGAGCCTTGGTTTTCTCACCAGGTTTTGTGAATAAAAAGAATCACTAGCTCATTGATTAAGTCCCCCAAATCTCACCACACCTCTGGGCACTTGCCTCCATTACCGCGAAGAGAAAATGAGTTAAAGCCAAAGAACCTAGAGCTTCCCCTGCCTCTTCTGTGTTCCCTGGCCAGACAAAGGCTCTACAGGCAAAAGACTGCAGAGCAGTCCTTAGCCAATGGGCGAGTCCTTCCCACACCAGGCCTGGGACCCAGTGCATGCTGATCTCTTCTCCACACTCGCTCAGTCTGCTGATTGGCCTCATCTGCTCTGCTTTTTTTTTTTTTTTCTTATATAGTGCCACATATCTCTGAATGAAACTCATCAATTCATCCAACTTCTCTCTACCCTGTCTTCTTGGGGGATTTCTTTCTTTCTTTCTTTCTTTCTTTCTTTCTTTCTTTCTTTTTTTAAGAAAGGAAAAGATCCTTGGCCTCTCAGAACTTTTCATTTTGGAATATTCTGAGACTTCAGTAAGGGGGTTCTCCATACATGCACGGTGGAACCTAGACAAGCTAACCCAGCTTTTCCGCCCAGACCTGGCATTGAAAAGCTGACACCCAGCTCCTTGTGCCCCATTTTAGGTCTCTTAGAGACTCCAGGGCCTGGTGGGTGCTGGACCCACCCTGCTGAGCCAGCCTGGGAGGCATCTACCCTGGCCTGGGTGAAGTCTTACCCTGGTGCCCCCTCCAGGTAGGGGCCTGGCTGGAAAAGACAGACCGACTTCTTCTCAGATGGGTGGAAAAAGATGACGTATTCATAGCCTTGTCCTTCCAGCAGGATGGACCTGGTAAAGAGGCGCCAGTCCTGTTTGTCTAGGGAGAGATCACAATTTGAAGCAGAGACACTTCAGGGCATGGGATCCTGTCAGGACATGTGGATTTGGCAAGATCGAGGAGGGAGAACCAGAAGACATCTAGGCTCTGTTGTAAGACAGCCCTTCCACAGAGGAGGAGGCAGGCAAAACATGGTCCTTGCCTTCAGAGGGACTGTGTCTTGGGTGAACAAACTCTATTAAAGTCCCCAGCTAGGGACGAAGGCAAGATCAGGACTAGACAAGCATGCCACCAACTGAGCCAGATCCTCAGTCTGGAAATAACAACTTTTGCTTTTCAAGCTCTGGATGTCTTGGAACTCCAGCCAGATTTCAGCTGGATGTTCTCTCCTTCAAAGGGGAATGAAGGGGCCAGGCAGAGAGACCAGTGCAGGCATGCTTTCCATACAAGGCTGGCTTGCTGGTTTGTGGGTAAAGTGGAAGAACTCCGTTCTGAGAACTGGAGGGGGGCTCCTGCGTATCATTCCTGAATGTCTTAACTTTTTTTTGTGTGTACTAATTCTTGGGGAATTTCATACATGTGTTTTAGTCATATTCACCCTCTCCCCTTTGGAAAAAAGTTCTTACTCCGTAGTCCTGGGTGTCTTTGCAGACCATATGCATCTGCGTCTGCATCTGAGTGCTGGAATTTGTGTGCCACCACGGCTAGGTGTCTTTGAGCCAGAGCAGGCTGAACTGACTGAGGGTTTCAGGCAGGGCCCCTTCTTTGTGTGTATGTGTGTGTGTAGAGGTTTGTGCTGTGGGGGGGGGTAGATGTGTGCATGCTCCTGGACCCTTTCAGACCTGGTCTTACCTGAGGCAGCTACCAGGCCAAATGGGAGCTTAAGGCCCTGGATATGGTCTCTGTTGGACTTGAAGGAGGGTAGTTTAATCCAGCCGCCTGATTTGGTTTTCTCCAGAAATTCTTGGTACAGGCTCAGCATATCTGGACACCAGCTAGCATTGGGAAGGGCATAATCCTTCAAATCTGTCTTCTCTGGGCAGAATCTTGCAACCTAGGCAAGAAAATTCAGGGTGACATGATGACATCTTGGAAGTTTGGGATATTCTTGGTCAGGGGACGTCTGTTTCTGGGTTTGGGGCTTTCAGTGCTGGGGTGCCAAGCCTGGGGAAAGACCCCATCTTTCTTGTAGGGAGCTTGGGAACCTCTGTGGATAAGTGGGGTATGAAAGACAAGGAAGTGGGGATGTCCGGGACGGAGATGGGGCTAAGCATTCCAGACAAGCTGCGTGCAAGGGCAGCATTCTTACTGGGAGCCGTTCCTTGAAATGGGGAACTGCTATTATTAGACCCACTGAACAAGTGGGGAACCGGGGAACTATGATTTAAAGTTTTTACACTTGGGAGCAAGATGGTTGAGCTAGATACTATTTTCCTGAGGGATAAGCCCACAGTTGGCGAGAGATATTTATTAGACCCTCACTATGGGGGGTGAGGGGGTGGGTGAGGGGTGGGTAGGGGGGTGGCGGCTGGGGAGGGGGGGCTAGTCAGCTTATGGGCCTGTCTGGCAGCTCCTTTGAAATGCTTTCAGGCCCCAAGAAAGTGTGAAATCATGGCCAGAGTCAGGGATAGTGTGTTTATCTACCGGATGTCACGTATTAGTCACTTCTGTGGATAACAAGCAAGCTGATTGCCAAGCCCACAGCCAGGAGCGTCTGTCAGGGGATACCCTACTTGTCTGTGGCAGTGTGAACTCTATAACATATTTACCAATGGCCACACAGGACTTGGACCAGTATTTGTACTAGTACTTTTGGTTCAGGATATGGCTTATATAGCAACTACCCCAAAATATTTTCCCTTTGCCAAACCAAACTGGTCCTTATCACCCCCGATATAAGGCAGGAAAAGAGGATTTAGGGGCTTAAGCCCTGGGCCCTTAGAGAGAAGGGGAGCTCATCTGACTGCCTGGGAACTTACCAGGGAATCTGTGGAGGATCCAAACGCTGAGGCCAGGTGGAGTCTGGGCAGGATATGGGGGCTTCTGTGACGAGCTTCGTGGGGGACAAGTCTTGCCAGCCCCTGGAAACCTGTCCGCATCATGGCTGAGTGCCAGGATCTAGCTTTGCTCGGATAAATAGTGGCTGAGCCCAGAGGACAAGTGTGAGTGCCAGGCAGCCTTACTCAGACCGGGCCCTCCTGACACAGGCTTTCTTCTAGCAGAGCTCCTGCTGAGGAAAGGATGACTGTGCAAGACTGGGCTGGGCTGTTACAACACCCAGAGGTGCTTTTAGCTGGCTCCAGAGCCCTGCCCAGTGTGGGGAGGGATCGATGCTGCTTGAACATGAATGGGAGGATTGGCCTGTGCACAAAGAAGTGTGGGGAATACAGAGACCCAGAGAGCAGGCCTGGGGTTCTGGGGGCAGAAGTCAAGAAAACTTCCAGAAAGATCACAGTGGTCTTGTTAGAATCTAGATCAGACTGCACAGGCCACAATCCCTGCGGCAGCCCCTCCCCACCTGCAGATCCGGATACGTCTGTGACTCTCTAGCTCAGACGCCCAGGAACCCAGATTTCTCACCTGGGGGGAATCTGTGGGTTCTTGCACATCAAGGGCTGTGATGCCCTTCCCTGATGCCTGTTGGGAAATCAGAGAACCTGGCTGCAGTCTCATGCTGTGAGTGCCTCTTCTTCCTCAGAAACCAGAAGAAGGAATCCCCACTTCAGTCTTGTGGTCCCCGATTCTACTGAGCAGTCTGCCACACTATTTGTCCCTGAATTCTCCTCAGAGCTCCTGCCATTCTGTTTCTGTCAGTCTGTCCACGGCAAATAATGCTTCAATAAACTCCATACTCCTGACCGTCTGTCTCACCGTTCCACTTGAACCCCACATCTGAGACCTTACACGTCTGTCCCTCAGTGGGAGAGCGTTGAAGGAGCATCTGTGGCACGTGCTCTGAAGGAGCATCTGTGGCACGTGCTCTGCCGCACGGTTTTGGAAGTTCTGATCTGATCTGGGTGCTCAACAAACAAACAAACAAACAAACAAACAAACGACAAACAGACCACAGCCTTAGACACTCTCCTTTTATGCCCCAGGTAAGAGTTAGCACAATGAGGCTTCCCTTGCTAGTTCTTGGCTAGTGATAAGGGGCTGGTGTGGGGTGGGGGTGGGAGTGCAGAGGACTGAGGAATCTGCTTTGCAAAGGACCTTGTGTGCACTGGAACACCAGGAGGGGATGAAGGCAGCGGACAGTGCAGAGAGCGAGGCGGGGCACTGCGGAGGCATTGCCAGGTGCACATGTTACAGGAAACCCGCTAGGGGTAACCACTCAGACACCATTGATAGTTGATTGAACATGTTTATTCCAGCTGGCTGGGACTGCACCCAGGTATTCGGGGACTCAAGTGTAGCCCTGAGAATTTAGACCAAGGGGCATTAAAGGCCTGGTGTTTCTCTCAGGAGATGCAGGAGAAGATTTGCATAAGCAAGCAGTTTAACAGAAGCTAAGAAAAGTTAGCGGGGGTGGGGGGTGAAGTAGGAAGGGGTGGGCATCTTGATCTTGGGTTCCTAGACTAGAGTCGGGTAGTTTTTTTGTGGGATTCTCCATCAAGGAGATCAACATCTTGTTAAACCTGAAATGGCCTCAGGAAAAACTCAAGCTGGAAGAAGCTCTGCGCTCTTTCCCTGTCCCACCAGCAAGCCTAGAAGTGATTGACGCTCATGTGCGTGAGAGACTAGGAGTTAGACGGACCCCCTGGCAGGTGGACAGATAGGGAGAGGGCCCATGACTAAGTTCTAAAGGTGATGAATTTCCAAGATGGCTGGCTTCTTCCTCGCCTTTCTGACCTGGGGCAAAAGCCTGGCAGCTTAAAAGAAAGGCCTTGTAGGCTTCTTTTCCACTAGCAAGGCCCCTGCTAATGGATCTTCTCAACAAGTTCAAGGCCGGTCCAGACATGTTACACAACAGCTGCAGATTAGCCAGCCTAAGTAAGGGAGGGAAACTTCAGAAGTCTTAACCCAGCCTGAAGAAGAGACCGAGTTCTGATTCCTTCCTACTATTGCCTTTCCCTTTTGCAATGACAATGTCCCACCTTTGTATGTTGAAAGTACAAGATTCGTTTTTTGAATTTTATGAGGGCTCTCATAAAGTTCCTGCTCTGCTTTGCACAGGATCTTTTTTTTCTCTTCTGTATGTGTGCTATGTGCATGTGTTCCATTCCCCCCCAATAAACAACTGTTTCCCAGCTGATTTTGTCTGCTGCTATCTTCTGTATCTTCCAGCTGATTTTGTCTGCTGCTATCTTCCAGCTGATTTTGTCTGCTGCTATCTTCCATAGTTTCCAGTTCTTTGTTGCCACCTGTTGTGCTCCACCCAAATGTTCCCCTGACTTTTTAATTCTTCAATTGGGCAGAGAAAATGGGTCCTATTAAGATTCCTAGATTATATCAAGTGTTCAATCAATGCCTGAAAGGTTATGAATTTTTTTTTTTTCAAGACAGGGTTTCTTTGAGTAGCTGTTCAAAGAAACAGAAAAAGTAGTTCAGGCTGTCCTGGAACTCACTCTGTAGACCAGGCTGGCCTCGAACTCAGAAATCTACCTGCCTCTGCCTCCCAAATTCTGGGATTAAAGGCGTGCGCCACCACTGCCCAGCTGGTTTTAAGCTTCTTAAAATAAAGCATGTTTTAAAAAAAAATCAGAACTGTACAAAGATAGGGTAATAGTGGGACTATTTTGGCTGGTTCTGAAAGAGCAAAGTGATTTATCGGGCGTGGTAAAGGCTTGTTTAATTACCGACCAAGGCCATTTTATCAACACACAAAATACCAACCAGGGAGAAAATGGTTTCGAGAAAGAGTTTACTAAGATTCACCCTTACTAAGATTTAATGCTTGCCCTGTTGGATTTGATCTAGCGTTAGTCCATCCCTCTTGCTGATCCTATTTCCCCTTTTTGGAATAGGAATGTTCACTATGTGCCTGTCCCATCATTGCATGTTAGATTTTATAGGGGCTTGTAGCTCAGAGTTTGTCTCAAGTCTCAGAGAAGAAGTTGGACTTGGATTCTGAGCAATGCGGAGACTATCAAGACTATGGGGACTCTTTGAGAGCTTCTGGACAATGCATTGTCAATGGCCTGGAGCCTTTGGTAGCCATTAAAGAAATGCCACAGTTTAGGTCCAGAATGCTCATGCACGGAAGGCTTGGTCCCAATGCAACGATGTTTATTGGTGATGCTTTTGGGAAAGAGATTGGATCTGTGCCTTAATTGGCAGGTGGGTTCATACCTTGAGGAGGAGGGAAAGGCAATGGCTCTTAGGAGGTGGGACCTGACTGTAGAAGATGGGTCACTGTGGCCATGTCCTGAGGCCATGCCTTGTTCCTGACCTCTCTGGCTGTGTTTCTGCTCTGAGTGGCATGGGGTGAGCTGGCCAGCTCCATCACACCTCTGCCTTCCCACAGATCTATAAACAAGAGAACTAGCCTACCATGGCAGAAAACCTCTAAAACCATGAATCAAAAGAAATAGATCTTCCCTTCTTTAAGTTGATTTTCTATGGTGTTTTGTCAGTGATGGAAGGCTGGTTAAATAAAATTTCAGTTATTTGCATAATTATGGTTATGTAACCCTGTTCTCAGCCTTGTCAAATACCCAATAATGTTCCCTTTCTGTGTAACTTTTATTTTTCTTGTGTTGGTAATTACTAAGGGTTGGCAGGTGTACTGGCTGGTTTTGTGTCAACTTGACACAAGCTGGAGTTAGCACAGAGAAAGGAGCTTCAGGCGAGAAAATGCCTCCATGAGAGTAAGGCATTTTCTCAATTAGTGATCAATGGGGAAGGCCCTCTTGTGGGTGGTGCCATCTCTGGGCTGGTAGTCTTGGGTTCTACAAGAAAGCAAGCTGAGCAAGCCAGGGGAAGCAAGCCAGTAAGTAACATCCCTCTGCATCAGCTCCTGCTTCCTGACCTGCTTGAGTTCCAGTCCTGACCTCCTTTAGTGATGAACAGCACTGTGTGGAAATGTAAGCTGAATAAACCCTTTCCTCCCCAACTTGATTCTTGGTCATGATGTTTGTGCAGGAATAGAAACCCTGACTAAGAGAGCAGGAAAATATAGGAGAATAGTAGGAACCAAGTCGTTGAGGTGACCAACCTTAATTTCTTAGCTGGGAAGAATGAACATTCAGAATGGAGAAAACCCCCCTCTGGTGATATCTGCCATATTTGAAGAACAGACTTAGTGGGCTCAGTGCATTGGAGGTAACTAGAAAGGTAACTCGTGAGAGACTCTGAATTAGAAGTCTGGAGAGAGGAAGAGCCTTGGAAAGCTATCTCAAACGAGTAATACTTACTTGGACCTCAAAAAACTACTGTCCACCTCTTTGTCTCTGTCTACCACTACACATGTCTTTGTGGATGCTATTTTTGTCTTATGGATGTTCTCTATAGAATAGGGCCCTTCTTAGCAAGGGCTTTGATTGACGCCAACTGTCCAGGGAGGTAGAGGGGTGCTTGGCCAATGCCTCAAATGGGTTTCATGAAATCATACATCCTGGTTCAGACCCTTCTCCATCTGTCTTCTCCATTTGTAGGAATTTAGTTTCAAGAAAAAAAAAATTAGTGTACCCTCCCCCAGCCTTGAGTGGGCTAATCAGACAGACCTGGTTTGTCACAGTTGCCTAGCCTACCCGGAGCGGAGTCTTCCGACCAGGTGGAAGTCTCCTGTTTACCACATGCACAGTATTCCTGCAAAACCAAGACTGCCTGCTGAAGCCTGTTTTGAGACAAGAACCCACTGAACTAAGGATGGGTCTTTACCTGTAGAAACGCAGAACTGAACATTAAACTTTGAGCCTTGATCAGAGCCTTTGGCTCCATTCTCCTCCCATCCCCCTACCTTAATTCCAACCTCCCTTTCAGGTAAACCCAATTTGCTGGTGGCTGCTGGACTGTTACAATTTAGTTTCAAAAAAGAAACAAAACAAAACAAAAAAAGCTAGTAGAAAAAGAGTGAAATCAGTGAAGGCTTGACACAACCAGAATCTTCCATCAAATTCAGACTAAGTTTGTTACCCCGTTTAGTCTGATGCCAGTTGTGTATCCAAGGGTGACTTGAGTTCTGCATCTTTCTTTGCTGACTAAGGACTTGAACCTATGAGCATATCCTGGGCCCGGCAGTTTGGAGAGGACCCAGCAGTGGTATGTTGAGGCATGCTTACTAATGTGTTCTGGAGTTAGGGACAAAGCAGCAGTGACTGTGAAGTCTGATTTGTAGAATTAGCCAATTTCTGTGGTGCAGGAATTTCCTCTGTGGCTGATTTTGAGTCCCTGTCCGCACTGCACATCTGGACCCAGTGTGCACAGTCAGTTTAGGTTAGTGGTGGGAACTGGCTCTTGTAGGTCAAGGTTTGAATGACAGTCTTGGCCTGAAGTGAAGCAACTGCCTTGACAAGGTCTCAGCGGATTCCGTAGACTGATCTTTGCCTCGGATCTGAACTCACTTCTATTTCAGTATGTTTTGGATTCTTGTATTTCCAGGGATTACTAATGGTTAGGACTTAGTCTCTTTAGCATATCCATTAAAAAAAATTATGTGTTTTGCCTGCATGTTTGTCGGATTTCCTGGAACTGAAGTTACAGACAGCTGTAAGCTGGCATGTGGGTGCTGGGAATTGAACTCAGGTCCTCTGGAAGAGCAACCAGTGTTCTTAACCACCGAGCCATCTCTCCAGCCCCACAGTCCATCCATTTTGTTGCACCTCAAACAAATGTATATGATATTTAATCACTAAGAATAAACAGAAAAATTATCAACATTCCCAGAAATCTTGCCAAGTCTAACTTGGCTTGGGTGGCTAGGGAGCCCCTCTCAGACAGATCTGAAAGAGGGACAGTGTTCCTTTGATGTGGGCTGGCTCCATGCTGTGATGGGGACTCTCAACACTTTGGGGAGGTTCTGTCTGGGATAACCCTCACCCCCAGTCTTTCTGGATGAGGAAAGAACTTCCGAGATGCCATTCCTAGGACACACTATACCCTCTGAACTACATTCCCAGTTCAGACATCAGTCCTAAGTTCAGAACTCACTGACTGTGTTCTGCAATCTTATGAGGCATTTTGTAAGGGTCTGTCTGGAACGGCTTATTTTCCTCTTAGCCAATGGCTGGTTGCCATGCTCATGCCGAGACTGGCCTACTCTTATGTGAGCTCTGGATCCAAAGCGTCAGCTGGGCCAGAGTAGTTGTGCATTAAAAAGTTACTAGGCTCCCACATGTGGCTGAAAAGGGACCACAAGGGCCCAGGTCTCCTCATATATAGGCCCAGCTATCAATTCTGTGAACTTTTAGAGAACACTTGACCAGAGCTCTTTGACCTTGACTCAGGGTCTGGAGCTGCTATGAAACTTAAATGAGCTTACATGGTGGTCACTGTGTCTAAACTTACCTCATGAGACTTCCACCACATGTTTTCATGCTAAATAAAAGTTAACAGGCGGATTCCAGAGACTTCTAGGAAGTATCTGGGAAGGGGAAGACCGTACTTAAAGGTCATATGGACCTCAGCCTTAAGAATAAAGTCATCGGGGAGATAATCAAACAATGTTACACAAAGGAAAAACAAAGGGTTATCTCAAGAGCAGCACAGATCAAGCACACAGCAGCCTTGGGACTGATAGCCGTAGCTCCTTAAAGTGGGGCGAGTTGGATTCTCAAGATCCAAAGCTGCAGCTGGTCCCAGGCTATCACTGGCTCTGCCAAGCATGTTCCTGATTTAAAGAAGGAACTGTGTCCCTTCACATTATCAGGGCTTAGGGAAAGCCTTAGGTTGTACTCAACAACTACCCCTAAATTATTGGGGCAAGACACTGGAGGTTGTTGATACTTGACCATTCTGAGCTTCAAAAATGTCAGTTTCTCATAGTTTAGTTGAAGCCTTCAGTGAAAAGAGAGAAAGGAAGAAAACAGAAACTCTCAAAGTATTTATTGCCTGCATCAAGAAGCAAAATGTGGCCCTGTGAGCTGCAGTAATAACTGATGTGGAAAGCCATGTCTGTGGATGCAGTCATGGTGCGAATGTTATGGGGGCAACCATCTGCTTTCTGGTTGGATCTAAGGCCTGTTCCACAGGAGAAAACATATGTCTGGCCAAGAACCCATTGTTGGGGAACTTGTAGGCCTCCAGGGATATACTATTATTTTGCTAAAAGTGTTTCTATACCCATAGATCAGTACAGACTCCATCCAATAAGTTTCTTTGTGCAGTAGGTGGTGGCTAACAGAGAAACTCAAATGGTTAAAGTACAGCACATGAACGTCTGTGGAGTGCTCGGCCATGAGTTGGTCTTCTGTACCATATCCACTTCCCACAAGGCTCACGTACCATGGTAGAAGAGGGGGAAGGGAAAGATTGGTAAAGACAGAGGTCAGGGAGGACTGGAGGAAAACAGGACATGACAGCACTACTGACTCCATGAACTCACAGCAGCTGTGATTCTCTTCATAAGCTCCATACAAGATCAAACCAGTCAACATCCCAGAATGGCTTACAAGTCCCCAGCCCTAGCTAAGGAGCCACAGACAGGTGAGTATCCTCTCAGGAAGGGTGACTCACTTTCCTTTAAAAGGGTGTGGCTTCTAGTAGACTGACCATGCTGCAGTGGATGGCCTCCCACCCACATGTATATGGGTAACCAAAATTGGACTCGGTGAATTATTATTTGTAAAAAGAGAGAGTGGATAAAGTTTGGAGGCAGTATGGGTGGATCTGAGAGGATTCATAGGGAGGAATGGGGGAGAAAATAAGCAAAAGATATTATATATGTCTATAAAATTATCAAAGAATTAATAAAAATATCATATTAAAAAGAGAAAAATAGGAGGGTGGAGAGATGGCGTGGCAATTGAAGAGCAAGTATGGGTCTTACAGAGGACTTGAACTCGATTCCCAGTTCCAGAGGATCTAATACCGTCTTCTGGCCTCTCCAGACACAGTATACACTCACACATCCAGATACACATACACATAAATAAAAAGAAATCTTTTAAAGTCAGGGTCTCACTCTGAAGACCATACTGATGTCGAATTTACAGAGATCCACTTGTCTCTAACTCCTGACTGATAGGATTGAAAATGTACATCACCAACCAGGGCCAAAAATAAATCTTTAAGGCAAGAAATAGATCAATCAATAAACAAGCAATAGCAAAATATGGTGGCTAAGCCCATAGTGTTGATAAACACCCTTAGCCCCAGTATTCAGAGGCAGAGGCAAGTGGATCTCCGTGAGTTCTAGGCTAGCCAGCCTGGTCTAATTAGAAAGTTCTAGGAACCATCTTAGAACCCAAAACCAAAATCAAAATAAAAACAAACAGACAAAAATGACCAAAAGAAAAACCAACCAACCAACCAACCAATCAACCAATCAACCAACCTCCTTCCAGTCCATACTTTTACTGCAATCACAGAGTTGCACCCCGCTGCCCACCCGGCAGTTCCTCCTTGCTCCCACCTGGGCCACCCAGGTGAGACACCCACACACCAATCCCCCAGACTGCTGAGACCCTAGCAAGTTCAACAGATGTGAGTTCTGCCCCATCCTACTGGAGCTCCACCTTCCTTCCGGTCCACACCTGTCTTAGTTAGGTTTCCATTGCTGTGAAGAGAACATAACCAAGGGAACTCTTACAGAGAACATTTAATTGGGGCTTACAGGTTCAGAAATTCAGTCCATTATCTTCAGGGCAGGCAGCACGGCAATGTTTAGGCAGGCATAGAGTTTAGGCAGTACTGGAGATGGAGCTGAGAATGCTACATCTTGTTTTGAAGGGATCCAGGAGAAGACTGAGCCTAAAGCAGCTAGGAGGAGGGTCTTAAAGCCCAGCCCTACAATGACACACTTCCTCCAGAGGCCACACTTACTCCAATAAGGCCACACCTCCTAATAGCACCACTCCCTGGGCCAAGCATATTCAAACCACCATAACACCTGTACCTACAATTGCAGATCTGCACCCCACTGCCCACCCCACAGCTCTGCATGCCTCCTGGGAGGCCTGCTCCCACACAAGACACCCAGGTACCAATCCCCAGCCTGCAGGGACCCAGCGAGCCCAGCAGCTGTGAGCTCTGCTACATACTTTCAGAGCTCCATTTTCCTCTTGCAGCTCCATCTTCCTTCCAGTCCACACCTCTACCTGAAATCCTGGATTGGCGCCCCACTAGCCAGCCCAGATCTCTGTCTGCATACCTGAAACACCCAGTACAATCTATCTTCTGGTCCATGCCTCCACCTACAATCAAAGATCTGAACCCCACACCACAGCCTACAGCTCTGCCTGCCTTTTGAGAGGCCTGCTGCAATTTGAGACAACCAATCCCAGAGGCTTGCTACTGCCAGGTACTACCAGGGCAGCCAAGGAGACTAAAGACAAGCTTAAAAAGATAATCAACAGAAGCCAGTACAACAGGGCACCATCAGAGTCTAGCTTTCCTACTACAGCAAACCCTCGATGTCCACACACCTGGCTATGTGTTAAGACTATGACCTTAAATCTCATCTAAAAAAGATAGAGGCCTTTAAAGAACATATAAATACATCCCTTAAAGAAATATAGGAAAATACAATCAAGCAGATGAAGGAAATTAATAAAATGGTCCAAGATCTAAAGATCTAAGGAAGCAATAAAGAAAACACAAATGGAGTCAACCTTGGACACAGAAAGCCTAGGAAAGATAATAGGAACTGCAGACCCAAGTATCACCTACAGAATACAAGAGATGAAAGAGAATCTCAGGTGCAGAAGATACAATGGGTCAAAGAAAATGCCAAATGTAAAAAGCTTGTAACTCAAAACATCCAGAAAATTTGGGACACCATGAAAAGACCAGTCCTAAGAATAATAGGGATAGAATAAGAAAATTCCCAGTTCATAGGGCCAAAAAAAGTCAACAAAATCATAGAAGAAAACTTTCATAACCTAAAGAGATGGCTATAGATGTACAAGGAGCCTACAGAACACCAAATAGATTGGACCAGAAAAGAAAATCCTCCCACTTAATAATCAAAACACTAAATGTACAAAACAAAGAAAGAATATTAAAAGTTATAAGGGGCCGGGCGTGGTGGCACATGCCTGTAATCCCAGCACTTGGGAGGCAGAGGCAGGCGGATCTCTGAGTTCGAGGCCAGCCTGGTCTACAGAGTGAGTTCCAGGACAGCCAGGACTACACAGAGAAACCCTGTCTCAAAAAATCAAAAAAAAAAAAAAAAAGTTATAAGGGAAAAAGGCCAAGTAACATATAAAGGCAGACCTATCAGAATTACATCTGACTTCTCAACAGAGACTCTAAAAGCTGTAAGATTCTGGACAGATGTCTTGAAGACCCTGAGAGATCACAGGTGCCAGCTCAGACTATTATACCCAGCAAAACTTTTTTTTTGTTTTGTTTTTTGGATTTGGTTTTTTCGAGACAGGGTTTCTCTGGATAGCCCTGGCTGTCCTGGAACTTACTCTGTAGACCAGGCTAGCCTCGAATTCAGAAATCCACCTGCCTCTGCCTCCCAGAGTGCTGGGATTACAAGTGTGTGCCACCACCGCCCGGCTTCAGCAAAACTTTTAATCACCATAGGTGGAGAAACCAAGATATTCTATGACAAAATCAAATTTAAGCAACATCTTTCTACTAATCAAGCCCTACAGAGGATACTAGAAGGAAAATTCCAACATAAGGAGGGTTATGACACCCAACAAAACATAGGAAATTAATCATCTCACAGCAAAACCAAAAGAAGAGAATCACACACACAGAATCACCAACATCAAAATAACATGACTAACAATCACTGCTCATTAATATCTCCCAATATCAATGGACTCAATTCACTAGTAAAAAGACACAGGCTAATGGACTGGATACATAAACAGGATCCATCATTCTATCTCAACAAAGATAGATACTACCTCAGGTTATAGGGATGGATAAAGGTCTTCCAAGCAAAAGGAACAATTCTAATTCTAACCCAAGAAACAATTCTAAATTTTTTTTTGTTTTTTTTTTTTTGTTTTTTTTTTGTTTTTTGTTTTTTGTTTTTTCGAGACAGGGTTTCTCTGTGTAGCCCGGGCTGTCCGAACTCACTCTGTAGACCAGGCTGGCCTCGAACTCAGAAATCTGCCTGCCTCTGTCTCCCAAGTGCTGGGATTACAGGCGTGCACCACCACACATGGCTCTAATTTTTTTTTAAAGACTCTCAATAGAAAGAACTCAAAAGAGATGGGGAACACTTCATACTCATCAAAGAAAAAAAATCATTCAAGATGACATCTCAATTCTGAACATCTATTTTTCTTTGAAAAAATCAACTAGACAAACCCTTAGCCAAACTAACTACAAGGTACAAAGACAGTGTCCAAATTAATGAAATCAGAAATGATAGGGGACAGAACAGAAATTGAGGAAATTAAAAACAATCATTAGAAGTTACTACAAAAGCCGATACTCTACAAAACTAGAAAATCTAAATGAAATGGATGATTTTTTCTGGACAGATACCACTTACTACAGTTAAATCAAGATCTAGACAGTCCTATAACCCCTAAGAAAATAGAAACAATCATTATGTCTCCCCATCAAAAAGAGCCCAGAGCCAGATGGTTATAGTACAGACTTCTACCAGACTTTGCTCTTTAAGAAGAGCTAATACGAGCACTCTCAAATTACTCCACAAAATAGAAACAGAAGGAACACTGCCAAACTCATTCTATGAGGCCACAGTCACCATGACACCTAAATCACACAAAAACTCAACAAAGAAAGAGAATATCAGACTAATTTCACTTATGGAAGGAGGACTTATTCACATTGAAGCAAAAATACTCAATAAAATTCTCACAACTGAATCCAAGAACACATCAAAACCATCATTCACCATGACCAAGTAGGCTTCATTCCACGGATTAAAATAGTGAAAATGGCCATCTTATCAAAAGCAATCTACAAGTTTAATATAATTTCCATCAAAATCCCAACACAATTCTTTACAGACCTTGTAAAAGCAATTCTCAACTTCATATGGAAAGACAAAAAAACCCCAGGATAGCTATCAATTCTGAACAACAAAACGTCGGGAGGAATCACTATCCCTGATCTCAGGCTGTACTACAGAGCAATAATGATACAAAACTCTAAAAACCGCATGGTATTGGTATAGAAACAGACAGGTTCATCAATGGAATCAAATAGAGGATCCAGAAATAAACCCACATACCTTTGGACACTTATGGACACTTTTTTTTTTTTTTTTGGTTTTTCAAGACAGGGTTTATCTGTGTAGCCCTGGCTGTCCTGGAATTCACTTTGTAGAACAGGCTGGCCTCGAACTCAGAAATCCACCTGCCTCTGCCTCCCAAGTGCTGGGATTAAAGGTGTGCGCCACCACTGCCCGGCGGACACTTGATTGTTGACAAAGAAGACAAAACCATACAATGGAAAAAAAAAAACTTCAACAAATTATGGTGGTCTAACTAGATGTCTGCTTGTAGAAGAATGCAAATAGATCCATATTTATCACTCTGCACAAAATTCAAGTCCATGTGAATCAAGAACCTCAACATAAAACTGGATACACTAAATCGAAAAGACGAGAAAGTTGGAAATACCCTTGAATGAATTGTTACAGGAGACAATTTCCTGAACAGAACACCCGTGGCTTAGGGTCTAAATCAACAATTAATAAGTGGGAACTCTTGAAACTGAAAAGCTTCTATAAGGCAAAGGACACTGTCAATAGGACAAAATGGCAGCCTACAGATTGGGAAAAGATCTTTACTAACCCTATATCTGACAGAGGGCTAATATCCAAAATATATGAAGAACTCAAGAAATTAGACTCCTACAAACCAAATAATCCAGTTAAAATGGAGTTCAGAGCTAAACAGAATTTTCAACAGAGGAGTCTCAAATGGCCAAGAAGCTCTTAAAGAACTGTTTAATATCCTTAGTCATCAGGGAAATGCAAATCAAAACAACCGTGAGATTCCACCTTAAACCAATCAGAATGGCTAAGATAAAAAATTCAAGTGATAGCGCATGCTGGCGAGGATATGGAGAAAGGGGAACACTCCTCCACTGCTGGTGGGATTGCAAATTTATACATTCATTCTGGAAATCAATCTGAAGTTTGCTCAGAAAATTGGAAATAGCTCTCTCTCAAGACCCAGCTATACCGCTCCTGCGCATATACCCAAAAGATGCTCCATCATACTACAAGGACATGTGTTCCAATATGTTCATAGCAGCTTTATTTGTAATACCAGAAACTGGAAACAACCCAGATGTTCTTCAACTGAAGAATGGATACAGAAAATATACACAATAAAATACTATTCAGCTATTAAAAACAAGGATATCATAAATTTTACAGGTAAATGGATGGTACTAGAAAATATCATCCTTAGTGAGGTAACCTAGACCCAAAAGGACATGCGTGGTATGTACTCACTTATAAGTGGATATTAGCCATAAAGTACAGGATACCTACGATACACTCCATGGACCCAAAAGATGCTAAACAACAATGAAGGCCCAAGCAAGGATCCTTGACTCTCACTTAGAAGGTGTAATAAAATAGTCATAGGAGGCAGAGGGAGGGGGGAAATTGGATGGGCAAAGGGGGTGTAATGTGGGGGGATTAGGATCAGGTGTGGGGAGAGACAGGAGAGAGGCCCAGAGGGCCAGGAGAATGGAAATCTAGTTCCTGGAGGTGAGGGATGTGGGGGGAATCTCTAGAAAGTGCCAGAGACTAGGGATGGGGGGGTCTCCCAGGAGTCAATGTAGATGACTGTAGCCAAGATGCCTAACAGTGGGGACATGGAACCTGAGGAGACCACCTCCTGTAGCCAGGCAGGAGCCTGTAGTGGAGGGATAAGGACACCAACCCACCCATAAAACTTTTGACCCCAAATTTTTCCTGTCTAAAAGACAAAGATGAAGCAGAGACTGAAGGAATGGCCAACCAATATCCAGCTCAACCCTCAACCCATCCCATGGGCAAGCACCAATCCCTGCCACTACTGATGATACTCTGTTATGCTTTCACATAGGAGTCCATCATAATTATCCTCTGAGAGGCTCTACCTAGCAGCTGACAGATACCCACAGCCAAACATTGGATGGAGGTCGAGGACTCTTATGGAAGAGTTAGGGGGAAGGATTGAAGGCCCTGAAGGAGATAGAAACTCCACAGGAGGACCAAGAGTCAACTAATCTGGACCTCTCAGAGAGCATTCACAGGCTGGGCCGAGGCCTCTAGTACATATGTAGCAGATGTGCAGCTCAGTCTCCATGTGGGTCCCCCTACAACTGAAGCAGAGGCTGTACCTAAAGCTGTTGCCTGACTGTGGAGTCCTTTCCCCAAGAGGGCTGCCTTGTCTGGCCTCAGAGGGAGAGGATGAGCCTAACTCTGCAGAGACCTGATACAGCTGGGTAGGGGATACCCAGGCGCCCCACACTCTCAGAGGAAAAAGGGGAGGGGAGGAGGCACTCTGTAAGGGGAACGATGTTTGGGATGTAAATAAATATGTTAATTAATCAAAAAAAGAAAGAAGGAAATAAATAAATAAATAAATAAATACACCCCCCCCCCCAGATTTTTAAACAGAGAGATAGGTTGAGGGTAAAGGTACTTGCAACTAACTCTGACTCCCTGAGTTCAATCTCTGGGACCCACATATTGGAAGGAGAGAAGCAACTCCCTTAAGCTGTCCTGTGGCCTCTCCACATACACTGTCATGGCACACATGCTCCCACACACACCACACAAATAAATGTGAAAACAAGAAGCAAATGTGCTCTCTACCACATCAATCTCCCCTTATTTTAGCACCTGAACACATACACACACACACACACACACACACACACACACACACTCAGAAAAATAAATAAATAAATACCCACAAAGAGACATTTGGATACAACAGAGAGAAGATGATAAAGAGATGCAATTAGAAATTATGCTGTGTCTAAAAACCAAAGCCAGACTCGTCCTTGGTAGAAGCCAGGAGAGAGATGTGAAAGTTCCTGTCCAGAACTTTGAGAAGCAACATTTTGTTAATACTTTTAGACTTCTGGTGTCTGGGACTGAGACAGTATGTTTTTAATTGTCTAAACCACCTAACTTGTAGTTCTTCGTTATAGTTCCAGAAAGCTAACTGAGCCTTCTTCCAGGGATGACAAACTACAGTGTTTTAAGATACAATAGCATAGGCAACCAAAAAAAGAGGAGCATTTTAATCTCTAGGGCCCCACACAACTGAGGTGTGGGGGCCATTCCCACAGAGATGAGCTGTGTTCCCTAATATGGCCAGAGAGGTGTCTGGTCAGATACAACACACCTAGCTTTGCATTGCGCAGCGTGGCTGACCCACACAGGCACCTCACCACCCTCTATACACTTATCCCTGCCTTTGGCTTTCTTGCATTTCCATGTTTGCAGTCCAAGTTTCAATACAGTCTCTCTTTCTCTCTCTCTCTCTTTTTTTTCTGCAGTTCACAGCAGAGCAGGCCCTATGCTTGTTAACTTTAAAGTCTGTTCACACGTTAGAACCACACATTTGTCCTAGGGTGGTGCATATTATGGTTGAGACTCTCCCAGGAAGTACTTCTTACAAAAAATCCAGAAGGTGGAGAGTGAGTCCCTGCAGCCATATTTTAGTGCTGTCCTGGAGGGTCTGTGAGAGCAGACTTTCTCTGGGGGATCCAGCAGCTGTGACAGGAGTGGAGACAGGTGCTGCTTCTGGACGGGGGAGAACCTCATGCAGAACAACGTGGAACTCACCAGAAGTCCTTTTATGTCAAAGGTTTGTCAGGATCCAGCTTTATAAATAAGGCTAAACCAACAAAAGAACAGATGATTGTAAGTCAACTGTTTTCTGTTTGACGAAACCAAGCAGAGAGACACAGAAAGGCATTTTTTTGTATCTCTATCTTTCTACTTTCATTTCTTAAAAAAACTTAACACATTTCATATCAGCATACAGAGGCAGAGGCAGAGGCAGAGACAGGCAGAGACAGGCAGAGGCAGAGGCAGAGGCAGAGGCAGAGGCAGAGGCAGAGGCAGAGGCAGAGGCAGAGAGGCAGAGGCAGGGGCATCTTTGTGAGTTCAAGGTGACCCTGGTTTCTATAGTGAGTTCCAGGCCAGTGAGGGCTACACGGTGAAACCCTGTCTCAAAAATAAGTGAATTATATTTTTACTCTTGAAGTCATTACCTTCCCTCACCTCTACTATCCCTCCCCCACTTCGTGACGCATTAATACTTCTGTTAAGAGGTAGCCTGAACCAACCAATATGTAAAGCCAACCAATATGTGAGTTTCCTAATAAGCTTTTCTTGGCAACCTGTCGTCAGCCTTGGCACATGAGAAAGGAGTCTCAAGTGAGGGATTGCCTATGTTAGATTGGTCTGTGGGAACACACAGTTCTGGGCTAAGACGGCTAGGCATGAACCTCCTCATTACAGCAGTATGCCTTCATGGGACACTGTCCTGAGTTCTTATCTGGACGTCCCTCAATGGTAGACTGTGACCTGAAGTGTGAGCTAAAATAAACCTTTTCTTTCTTTAAACTGAATTTGGTCAGGACATTTTATCACAGCAACAGAAGCAATCTAGAATACAAGACTTGGATTACAAGCTTACAACCTGGCATGGAGCTGCAGCTGACTGTGGATTCAGATCATTAATGCCAGTTTTTAAGGATGTGAGTCTATGCTTTGCTCAATTTTTTTTTCAATTGAAAATGAGGTTGGGCTGGGCATTGTGGCACACACCTTTAATCCCAGCACTTGGGAGGCAGAGGCAGGTGGATTTCTGAATTTGAGGCCAGCCTGGTCTACAGAGTGAGTTCCAGGACAGCCAGGGCTATATAGAGAAACCCTGTCAGAAGAAGGAGGAGAAGGAACAGCAGGAGAGAAGAAAGAAAGAAAGAAAGAGAGAGAGAGAGAGAGAGAGAGAGAGAGAGAGAGAGAGAGAGATATGAGGTTGGGATGCACCATAGAAACCCCCTATGTTGCTATGAGAAACAGTCCTAGAATCAGATCAAAGGATATCTCATTTCCAATTCTGATGGGTGTTGACAAATAGGCCTTTCACTAGCAATCTATAAGAATGTCTCTAGCCACAGATCTGGGTATGCAGCTCAGTGGCAGAGTGCCTGTCTAACGCGTAGATTGTACAAAGCCTCAGGGCTTGATCAAGTACTGAAGTATACCTTACCAGCAAAACCAAACCAAACAACAACAACAACAACAACAACAACAACAACAAGCCCCAACCAACATAAGCCAGGTGTGGTGTGGTGATTCAAGTTTATAATTCTGGCACTCAGGAAGGAGAGGCAGAGGATTAGGAATTCAGGGTTTTTCTTTGCCACATAACAATTTCAAGGCTATCCCAGGCTACACAAAACCTTGTCTCAAACAATAAACACTCAAATTTGAACCCAACTCTAAAACAACTTGTTCTGTGCATGGCATGAAAGTCAAAATTTCTGTGTGTTAAACAATGAAAGCAAACAACCCAAATCCAACCCAGCCTCCAAAAGAGACAGTGACAGCTTCTTACCTGATGCCTCTGTGTATAAAGTCTTCTCATCAATACTTTGAATAGCACAGGAAATAAAAAGTTTCCTTCCTTCAATTTTTTGAAGTTGGCTATTTGCCACCACAACAGAAAGAAGGGGGATAGGTCTGCAGAAGGGAGAAATGTTTCCATTAAATCTATGGATAGTCACACCCAATGCCACTGAGCGGCGACTATCTTAGCTAGAACATTCCTTATAATTCCGACACTAACAGTTTCTCCTGCTTCCTTTCTCCTACACTACTGCCTGCAGGGAGGAACAGGCATGTGGTACTAGACTGGGCTTCTAGGCTTCAGTTCAAAGAGATCACTAGGGTTTCTAGCTCTGTTGTTGGAGAGATTTTCCTACTAGGAGATCTAGAACCTAGTCTGATGTCAGTGACAGGAGGACAGGAAAACAGGCCACGAGGTGGTCCTTGTCAGCTTCTCTGCTCTTCTCAACATTTCTTGGATCAGTTAGAGGGCTCAGTAGGTGAGGACTTTTGCAGTCAAACCTGAGCTCAATCTCAGGGGTGCACATGGTGAAAGGAGTCCTTGCAAGTTGGCCTCTGACCTCCACATGCATGCTGTGGCACACATCCATGCCACCCAGACGTAAGAATACACAGATGTAACTAACAGTTTTCTTATCTACTTCCTTTTAGAGCACTTGTCTGGCAACAGCCAGTGCTATCTGTAGAACTTGCTATGATGATAGAAACACAGCTGAGCTGTCCTATGTGGTAGCCACATGTGGCTACTGGTCACTTGAGATGTGGTTACTATAAATGAGAAATTGAATCTTACAGCTTATTCTATTTTAATTAAATGTACTTAAATTTAAGCAGCTACATGTGTCTGGTGGCTAGTCATTTGGGGAATTCTGGAGACAATGGGTGGAATGAAAAGGATGGAAAGGGTAAATCATGGAAGTGTCCTGTGCTCAACAGCACCACCATGTGGATGAAGGGACTCTAAGACAGAAGGAGGCTGTCACTGTGGCTGCCAAGCCCCGGTGTCCCTCCCTCCTCGCCTTTTAACATTCCCTTCCCTCCCTTCTTCTTGGGAATCTTTTGATTTGCTAATTGTGCCTTGAGTATTCAGAGCTTCTGGGCTAATTAATATTCACTTATCAGTGACTGAATTTCATGTGTATTCTTTTCCCTGGTCCCAAAAAGACTTGATCTAGTATTGCAGGAGAGTACCAGAACAGAGAAATGGTGGTGGTGGTGGTGGTGGTGGGGTGGTGACTGGGGAATGGGCAGAGGGAAGAGGACTTATGGGACATATGGTGAGGAGGGAATGGGGAAAGGAGAAAGCCTTTGGAATGTAAACAAAGAATATAGAAAATTAAAGCAAAAACAAAAACAAACAAACAAAAAACCCATGCCATTCCCATTAGCGTTTGCTGACCTGGTTGACTGAGACAGCGGGCTTTGCTTTTCTCTTGGTGTCTACTCAAGATTTGCCAAGGTCTTGGGGACGACATTTTTTGGTCTTTCCTGTCCAGCATCTCATTTTCTTTTTTAAAATTTCTTTTTAAAAATTTAAAATTATGAGCCGGGCGTTGGTGGCGCACGCCTTTAATCCCAGCACTTGGGAGGCAGAGGCAGGCGGATTTCTGAGTTCGAGGCCAGCCTGGTCTACAGAGTGAGTTCCAGGACAGCCGGAACTATACAGAGAAACCCTGTCTCGAAAAACCAAAAAAAAAAAAAAAAAAATTAAAATTATGTATGTTTGTCTTTGTGACAGTATTTGCAGGTTAGTGCAATTTCCTAAAGACGCCAGAGGAAGACACCAGAGGAAGATGCCAGATCCCCTGGAACGTTAGTTACAGGCACTTGTAAACTCACTAATTTGGGTGCTGGTAACTGAACTCAGGTCCTCTGCTAGAGTACTAAGTGCTTAGCCTCTGACCCATCTATCGGGTTCCCTTTAACACTTCTATTTATTTATCTACTTTGTGTGTGTGTATGTGTGTAAGGGCAGATGTGCATGTTTTATGGAGAATGTTTATAAGGGAGGTCAGAGAACAACTTTTGAGAGTTTTTTTTTCCTACCTTGCTAAGGTAGGACCTACTCCAGGCTAGTACATTGCTAGCTGATTCTATCTGCCTCTAGTTTTAATGCAGTAGTGCTGGCTGACAAATTCCTGCCATGTCCAGCTTGTTTTTTTTTTTTTTTCATTTTTTTTATTGGATATATTTTATATTTACAATTCATTTCCCTTTTTCTGGTTCCCCACCCCCAAAGGTCCCACATGTCCTTTTCCCTCCCCCTGCTCTCTCATCCACCCCCTCCCACCTTACTGTTCTTGTACTCCCCCACAATGATGTTTTGGTCCATTCTAGCACCAGTGTCCACTCCTTTCTTCTTGTGAGACATTACTTGATATGTGATTTATGTCTTTGGTGTTCCAAGCTTCTAGGCTAATATCCACTTATCAGTGACTGCATACCATGGGTATTCTTTTGAGACTGGGTCACCTCACTTAGTATGACGTTCTCCAGCTCCATCCATTTCTCTAAGAATTTCACGAATTCATTGTTTCTAATGGCTGAATATTACTCCATTGTGTATATATACATTTTTTGTATCCATTCCTCTGTTGAGGGACATCTGGGTTCTTTCCAGCTTCTGGCTATTATAAATAAGGCTGCTATGAACATAGTGGAGCATGTATCCTTATTGCATGCTGGGGAATCTTCTGGGTATATTCCCAGGAGTGGTATGGCTGGGTCCTCCGGAAGTATCATGTCCAGTTTTCTGAGGAACCGCCATACTGATTTCCAGAGTGGTTGTACCAGCTTGTATTCTCACCAGCAGTGGAGGAGTGTTTCTCTTTCTCCACACCCTCGCCAACACCTGATGTCTTCTGTTTTTAATCTTAGCCATTCTGACTGGTGTGAGGTGAAATCTCAGGGTTGTTTTAATTTGCATTTCCCTAATGACTAGTGATGTTGAACATTTTTTTAAGGTGTTTCTCAGCCATCCGAATTTCTTCAGGTGAAAAGTCTCTGTTTAGCTCTGTACCCCATTTTTGGATAGGGTTATTTGGTTTTCTGGGGTCTAACCTCTTGAGTTCTTTGTATACATTGGAAATTAGCCCTGTGTACCTACTATCGCTTTTTTCTTTTTTGGTACAAATTGATTTTTGCTGAGCTCAGTTTTCTTCTGGTTAGCTTTGTCTCACATATCTTCCTTCTTTTAAAACTTTACTGTCAGGCCAGGTATGGTGGTGGGCATCCTTAACCCGGCAATCAGGATGCAGAGGCAAGAGTTCTCGGTGAGTTCAAGGCCATCCTGATCTATATATGGAATTCTAGGCCAGCCAGGGCTACATAGAGACCTTGTTTCAAAAACAAAGATCTCAATTTTTTTCTGTGTTTTTAAATGTACCACATGGTTCTCAGCTTTTATAATATTTAATTGGATTTTGTAACCTGTCTTCAGGTTGACGTACAAGTACTGGCTTGCTGTACTGTTCTTATTTTGCCTTCTATCTGATTCACATTTTCTGATCTTTTCATTCTTCTTCTAGGGAATTGAGGTTTTTCCTCCCTTTTATTTGTACTTTTCTACTGCTTCATTTATTAATTATCACTCATTTTAATCTGCTCCCTACTGAAAAATAAAAGGATTTCTGTTTGGCTTCTCTCCAACTTCTAGTACTCTTCCCGTGTTCTGGCTTCATGCTGTTGTGTAGGCTGCAGACACTGCCCTGCTGCTGTGCCCGTGCTCGGCACACATGCCACTGGCTCACGGTCTTCTTCCACTGCTGCCTCTGCTCAGTCTGTCCTGGCTGCCCTTCCCTCTGAGCTGGTCCTCTGCATGACCTCTGCATGACCTCTGTGCACTACTGTACTTGTCTGAGACAGCTCTAATGGATGCTCTTCTGCCTGCCTGTCTGTCTGTCTGTCTGTCTGTCTGTATCTCCTTCCAAGACAGGGTTTCTCTGTGGAACCCTAGTATCCTGGACTCACTCTGTAGACCAGGCTGGCCTCAAACTCAGAGACTCCCCCTGCCTCTGCCTCCCAAGTGCTGGGATTAAAGGTGTGGGCCACCACACCAGAGCTGTCTCTGCAACTTCTCTAGAACACCTGCATAGATTACTGTTATTTATCCTGATTAATACCTGTTGTGTTTTCTGTGGATTTGTATTGTTCTTTCATTTTAGACCAGAATATGCTCATCCATCAGTTTTTTCTTCTTTGTTTTCTTTGGAAACTATTTCCCCCCAACTACTTTGGGGCTCTTACTGGAGTTTTGAACTGTTCCTGTTATATCCCATCCCTGTTCTCTCTATACCATATTCAAAGCATCTCCTTCCTCCCCCTCATTCCTGAAGTAATTTCAAGCCAATATTTACCATATTAAATTGCCATCTCTGGCACATCAGTAGTCCTAACATCCTTCTAGGAAAGGTGTTTTCACTTCTTATTGGATCTGAGGTCAGAGAGTAGCTAATGCTGTATTAACTTGGTAGAGTCCAAGTCAAGCTGACTGGAATTCTGCTTCTCACTTTGCATTTAAGCTTGGTATGTCTGCTACTAGTTTAGCGGCAGTGGGCATGTTAATAAAATTGTGGGATATACTTGAGCATCTCACTGAAATAATGGAGTGGATGAGTAATGCTGACCACCACCACCACCACCACCACCACCACCACCACCACCACCCCCCACCACCACCCACCACCACCACACACCACCACCACCATCACATCACCACCACCATCACCACCATCACCACCACCACCACCACCATAACCACCATCACCACCACCACCATCACATCACCACCACCACCATCACCACCACCACCACCACCATCACCACCATCACCATCACCACCACCACCACCACCACCATCACATCACCACCACCATCACTACCATCACCACCATCACCACCCACCACCACCACCACCACCACCACCACCACCACCACCATCACCCCCCACCCCCAAGCACTGCAGATCTGTTGAATGGAATCTGGAATAAATCTTAATAGAGGAGAACTATCATGTAGGGAGATGTGATTTGAGGTTTTACTGGGTTATAAGATCATAAAAAAACCTGGTTTTCTGGGGTCTAACTTCTTGAGTTCTTTGTATACATTGGATATTAGCCCTCTGTCAGATGTAGGGTTGGTGAAGATCTTTTCCCAATTTGTTGGTTGCCGATTTGTCTTTTTGACAGTGTCTTTTGCCTTACAGAAACTTTGTAACTTTATGAGGTTCCATTTGTCTATTCTTGATCTTAGAGCATAAGCTATTGGTGTTCTGTTCAGGAACTTTCCCCCTGAACCAATGTCCTCAAGGGTCTTCCCCAGTTTCCTTTCTATTAGTGTGTCTGGTTTTATGTGGAGGTCCTTGATCCACTTGGAGTTGAGCTTAGTACAAGGAGATAAGAGTGGATCAATTCTCATTCTTCTGCATGCTGACCTCCAGTTGAGCCAGCACCATTTGTTGAAAAGGCTATCTTTTTTCCACTGGATGTTTTCAGTTCCTCTGTCAAAGATCAATTGGCCATAGATGTGTGGGTTCAATTCTGGGTCTTCAATCCTATTCCATTGATCCACCTCCCTGTCACTGTACCAATACCATGCAGTTTTTAACACTACTGCTCTGTAGTATTGCTTGAGGTCCGGGATACTGATTTCCCCAGAAGTTCTTTTACTGCTGATGATAGTTTTAGCTATCCTGGGTTTTTTGTTATTCCAGATGAATTTGAGAATTGCTCTTTCTAACTCTATGAAGAACTGAGTTGGGATTTTGATGGGGATTGCGTTGAATCTGTATATTGCTTTTGGCAAGATTGCCATTTTAACTATATTAATCCTGCCAACCCACGAGCATGGAAGATTTTTCCATTTTCTGAGGTCTTTTTCCATTTCCTTCTTCAGATACCTGAAGTTTTTGTCATATAAATCTTTCACTTGTTTGGTTAGAGTCACACCAAGATACTTTATATTGTTTGTGGCTATTGTGAAGGGTGTCAAAAATGGGGTACAGAGTTAAACAAAGACTTTTCACCTGAAGAAATTTGGATGGCCGAGAAACACCTTAAAAATGTTCAATATCATTAGCCATTAGAGAAATGCAAATCAAAACAACCCTGAGATTTCACCTCACACCAGTCAGACTGGCTAAGATTAAAAACTCAGAAAACAGCAGGTGTTGACGAGGATGTGGAGAAAGAGAAACACTCCTCCACTGCTGGTGGGACTGCAAGCTGGTACAACCACTATGGAAATCAGTCTGGCGGTTCCTCAGAAAACTGGACATGATACTTCCAGAGGACCCAGCCATACCACTCCTGGGCATATACCCAGAAGATTCCCCAGCATGCAATAAGGATACATGCTCCACTATGTTCATAGCAGCCTTATTTATAATAGCCAGAAGCTGGAAAGAACCCAGATGTCCCTCAATTGAAGAATGGATACAAAAACTGTGGTATATATACACAATGGAGTACTATTCAGTCAGTACAAACAATGAATTCATGAAATTCTTAGAGAAATGGATGGAGCTGGAGAACATCATACTAAGTGAGGTAACCCAGTCTCAAAAGAATACCCATGGTATGCAGTCACTGATAAATGCATATTAGCCTAGAATCTTGGGACACCAAAGACACAATCCACATACCAAACGATGTCCGACAGGAAGGAAGGAGTGGACCCTGGTTCTGGAAAGGCTCAAAGCATCAGTGTAGGAGAATACCAGAACAGGGAAGTGGGAAAGGGTGGATGGGGGAACATGGGGAGGGAAAAGGGCATGTGGGTCCTTTGGGGGGCAGGGAACTAGAAAAAGGGAAATGAAATGTAAATATAGAATATATCCCCCAAAAAAGATCATAAAAACCATGAGATTGTAGAGCATGCAAGTGAATTTTCAGTAAAAACCAGAGGGTAGGATTTAATTTAATTGTGAGCTTCCCAAGTGTGTAACCAACTGCTCACACTGACCTGAACTTCTGAAAGGCAGAGTTCTCACTCTGAGGTCTCTGAGAACAAAGTGTAGCCTAAACTCTTACGGGGACAAAACCCATCTAGCTAAGGCTGCCTGTGTCATTCTTTTTTCTCTCAAAGAACAGGGGCAAAGCTTTGCTTTAAGTAACTAGTGGACTGGCTAGCATTACAGAGTGATTTCCTGAGCAGCAAAGATTCACTTTCAGACCTCATGTGGTAGTGAGACCCTCTATACAGGTGCACCACAAGATAAGGCAGTTACAACAGGAAAAGAAAAAGAAGCTTGAGCCACGGGTTTGAATTTCTCTGTCTCTCTCTCTCTGTCTCTGTCTCTCTGAGACAATGTTTCTCTGTGTAGCCCTGGCTGACCTGGAACTTGCTCTGTACACCAGGCTAGCCTCAAACTCAGAGATCTGCCTGCTTCTGCCTCTGTCTCTGCCTCTGCTTCTGGAGTTCTGGAATCAAAGGTGTGTGCCACCACCATCTGGCCAGTATTTCTTTCTGCCACAGGGAATCAGGAGGTCCAGTGGAGAGCTTCCCGCCTGATATGCCATGAAGCAATTACAGGCTTAAACTCTGCCCTTTTCAGCACCACCAGTTTTGAGCTGTTTTTCCCAGTGTGTTTAGTGTCAAAGAAACAGCATAGCTAGATTGGCTGGCTGGAAGCTGAGATGGAAGTTTTGCTTCTTAAAAGTAAGCAGGTGGGACTAGAGGGATGGCTTAGTGGTTAGGAGCACTGACTGCCTTTCCAGAGGACCTAGGTTCAAATCCTATTACTGACATGGCAGCTCATAACTGTCTGTAACTCCAAGATCTGATATTCTTACACACATATATATGCAAGCAATATATAAATGCACATAAAATAAAATAATTAAAATAAAAGAATACCTTTTTTAAAAAGTAAAAAGGCTGCAATGCCCATAAGATTCCAACTTTTAAAATTTTAATTAAAAATGGTATTCTGCGACTTGGATGGGAACATAATGGATCCCATCAGCTCAACCTTGAGAAAGAAGAAAGCCAGCTGTGGCATGATATTTCTTGATCTCAGAATACATTACAGAGCTGGACAGTGGTGGCACAGGCCTCTGAGGAGCTCAGAGTATGGTGTCTTTCTTGGCCACTCTCCATTTTATTTTCTGAGCCAGGGTCTCTTGGTGAACCTGGAGCTCACTGACCTGCAGAGACCATCTGGTCAGCAAGCCCAGGAGCCCTCCTATCTCCACCTCCCCAGCACTGCAGCTGCAGTCATGGACCACACCTAGCCTTCTCTAAAGTGGGTGCTGGGCTCCTGCACTTAGACCCTCATGCATGCACGGCACAAACTTGACCAACTGAGGAATCAGAGTAAGGGTCAAGAATGGGCACAATGGGAAAAATGCAAATGGAAAAATGGATATTTACAAGGAAAAAAATGAATGTAGACTCTCATCTGAGGGAGCCTGGGTGTTGTAGGATACCTTTCCTAGTTGCTCTTAAGATGATAAATTGTATAAGTAGATTTAATTTGAGGTTACTATTATTGGCCACTAGAGAGGAAGAAGTTAAAATAGCAATCCCTGCTTTTGTCAGAGGGAAGGTAAGGGACAGTGGAAACTACAAAAGAAGGTAAGTAGCGCTGTCTCTTTCCTAATTGGACTTCTGGGTAAACAGTGCAGAGCTTGGCAACGACACTGGCTATGATTTCATAAATGAAGTTTTACTTGAGCAAAGCTATGCTCACACACTATCAGAAATGGCTTCCTGTGCTTCCATGGCTGTGTCTCAGCCCACACAGACCACTAAGATAAAATATGAACAGAAAAGTTTACTCACCTCTAAGATAAACTTTTCTATAGGATATCTTAGCATAATACAACTAAGAATTATCTGTAGACAATAAACTTAAAATCTATGAAGCGTGGCTTCCAAAAACTAGTCATTAAGGAATACAGCTTTTGTGACATGAAAGGGGAGGTGCTTAATAACTGTGCAATATATGTCTGTGGTAATGACCTATGACCTCTCTTGGAGACTTCATGTTTTGAAGCCTTTGCTCTTACACTGTTTTGCCCTACAGTTGCTAGAGGCCATTCTGCTGTTTGGTGTAGGACTGTATGGTGAAGATCATGGTGAATCTTGCTTTTGATGGATTCAAACTCATCTTATTTGCACTCAATTTCTCTGTGTGAAGTTATGAGAAATCTCTCTCTTTTTTAAAAAATATTTTGGGAATATTTGGTTGTTGCTGAGCCTGAGGGCCTGGGCTTAATATGTGGGATCCACATGGTAGAAAGAGAGAGCTGACTCCCATGGGTTGTCCTGTGACCTCTGTATGCACAGCCTGATATGTGCCCTTCTCTCATATATACAAGTTAATAAAAAATAAAAACAGATCGTTTCCTTAGATGATGTTTTACTCAAACACAGAGAGCCAGGGCAGTCCTCATCCTACAACTGGTACAGATTCCAGCCTCCTTACTGATGTAAGGACTAATTCTGAAGCATGAATTTCTCTTCCTAGAACTTCTTTGTAAATTTGTCTGAAGCTTTCTGCAGAACTTTGAGAGCTCAGGCTTGGTGGCTTCCTCACTGTCCCTGTCCCTGCTTCTCCAGGTCCCTTGTTAGTCCTTTGGGAGTACTTCCTGGATAGTAACAGACATACATCTTGACTTAGGATCTGCTGCTGGAGAATCTGACTTAAGAACGTAAGGAGAATTATCAGACTTACTTTTTATAGTTGATGTTGAGGTTGGCAGTCATGGCAATGCCCTCAGCAAATGCACACATGCCGGTAGTGACGTCAATGACGGTTGCAATGGCACCTCCATGAACAAATCTAGTCACAACAGCAGTGGATAATAAAGTTTAAGAGGTTCAGGAAATAGCCTCTCAAGATAGAAATTATTTAGGTGTCTTTATTCATTTACCTTATGTTCAGTATATTTAACATTAAATAAAATCCATATCCTTAACTTTATCCATAGCAGAAAGAATACTTATGATAAAATTGGAGCTTAGTAGTAATTGTATAATAGCACAAAAAAGCTAAAATTTATATAAAAAACATTATGCGTGTATGTATACACATTCCTTGTTTAAGTTTAGAAAGTGAGGCTGGAGCCATGTTTAGCAGTTAAGAACATGTACTCTTGCAGAGGACCCAAGTTCAGTCCCCAGAACCCATGTTGGATGGCTCATAATCACCTGCAACTCCAGCTCCAGGAGGAGCTGACACTCACACGAGTGTGTGCACAAACACACATATACACTCACACACATACACACATTCATACATACATGCACATACATGCATACACACATTCATATGCACTCACACACACAGGCACATATACACACTCACAGACACACAACTCATATGCACACACACACACATACATACATGCACACATACTCACACATAGACACTCACACACATACACACATGCACACATACAGAGTTCAAAATAATAACAAAATAAATCTTTAAAGTTTAGGAAGTACAGATAAATAGAAGGAAGAAACCTTAAGGACCTTAATACTACCTCCACATCATGGCTAAACCAATACAAATATGTTCATCATACTCTGTTGCTCTATGTCCTGTAGTAATATATTATATACATCATTTAATAGTCTGTTGACATTTTCAAATGTAACCAATATAATTTATAATAGTATGTTATAGATATCTTTCCATTTTAATACGTATCTACATTACCATTTTAATGTCATCTTTGTAGTCCCTGGATTTGTGAGAATAAAACTATCAGCTCCATGCTGCAAAGGCATGGCTCTTACCCAGGTACTCCTTGCAAGTGAAGACCTCCTTGAAACAAGCAGACCATCCTCTTCTCAACGTTATTATAGAACAGCACATACTCAAAGCCTAGCCCTTCCTCGAAACTTCTGGTAAACTGTTGGGCCTTTGACATTTGTTCTTCTTTCTTAAACTTTGAGTCTGTAAAGAAATAGGAATACAGGTAGAGGAGGGAAAAGCCAGATATAAGATAAATGCCATGCCAGAATTAAGCTCCAGTAGGTACCCTGATAAAATCACACGTGGATAGATAATTGATTAAAATGTCAATGAAAAGAATGGAAAGGTCACGGTCACACAGCACAGTGCCTAGGGCTGTAGTTTCATTGGCAGAGTGCATGCCCAGCATGCTCAAAGCTCTCGTTCCTTGAGCTCCAGCACCACATAAAACTCTATGGCAGTAGAAGATTATAATGTTGGCACTGGGAGGTAGAAGATAAGAAGTTCAAGGCCAGCCTTGGCTACACGGTGAGTTTGAGGCCAGTTTGGACTACATGAAACCTTTTCTCAAAACAAAATAAAACTCTGGGTGGTGGTGGCGCATGCGTTTAATCCCAGCACTCAGGAGGCAGAGGCAGGCAGATCCTTGAGTTTGAGCCCAGCCTGGTCTACAGAGTGAGTTCCAGGACAGCCAGGACTACACAGAGAAACCCTGTCTCGAAAAACTCAAAGCCAAACCAAACCAACTAACCAACCAACCAAAAACCAAAACCAACCAACTAAAACATACATGTAAACATACACATAAAGCAGGTTAACATACATGTAAACATACATGGACAGAATTAAAAAGAAAGCAAAGTACCTACACACACAGGAATTAGCGAATATGGTATATAAATGCTAATAGTAAAATGAGCAAAAATGTGAGGTACAGTCAGGAGCTCTTCTTGGCATTGGTCTGGTTTAAAGGGACAAGAATGAATAACCCAATACCAACAAAATACCCATCCATTTGCTACAACACTTTGAAAGTAGACACATTTAAATAATGGACTATTTTAAAAATACATATACTTGTAGTTAAACTACCCAGAGATGAAAAGGAACCATTAAATTCAGAATAGTAGTGCATGGGGATGGGACAGACTGTACTAGAACAGAGGCCATGTGAATGTGGAGCTGAATCTGCTATCCCGAACCAGAAACATAGGTAGTTCAGTACAATAAATTACCATATTTAGGTTAGAACCATTCAGCTTAGGAGCTCAACATTTCTGGTCAAGAGTATCAAACTGGGAGGGATCTCATAAAACGAGAAAAATGAGTAGAACAGATGTGCTAAGAGATTTGAGCTTCTGGCTCCACCCCTATTTAACTGAGGCAGAATCTGCTCTTTTGTCAAGATTCCCAGGGGTGTCACGTTTGGGGTAAAGCCCAAGACCGGGGAAATGAAGAGGGCAGGAGAGCAACAGCAGGAGACTGGCACACTGGAGCACATGACTCCGGGTGGGAGGACGGCTCAGATGGAGTGCAAGAGGTGACCAATGGCCACCAAAATTATCACGTAGACCAGTAATGGCTTCTATGCCTAGATCATTTCAATAAAGCTGACCAGGTAGAAGCCAGGTTCCACCAGGTTAAGGGCATTCAATGAACTGCGTGAAGTCAGAATAATTTTAATCGAAAAAAACCCAATACTATTTTTATAGTGCCGGGGATCAGACCCAAGGCTCTGTGCACACTAGTCAACTCCTCTAAAAAAGTGAGTCTGGTGGGATGGGTGAGGGGTGGGCTTCAGTTAGAACTGGGTCTATGCAGCCCAGGATGATCTCAAATTCTCATCCTCCTGTCTGTGTCTCCTCAGTATTGTAACTACAGATATCTTCCACCATTCGCAGCATTAAAATTTACTTTTAGGCAATTTAATAGATAATATTTAATAATGTTAGTTACTTAAAAGTTCTTTTTTCCTTTGATAATTCTTGCCTTTAAACTGAAGAATCTAAACAGAAACCTGAAAATGACCAACTCTTCCTCCATGGCCTCTCTATCAGCTCTTGCCTCCAGGTTCCTGCCTGGTTTGAGTTCCTTTCTTCACTTCCTTTATAGATGAAATAAAACATGCAATGTGTGCCAAAGGAACCCTTTCCTCCTCAACTTGCTTTTAGTCATGGTATTTCATTACAGCAACAGTAACTCCAACTAAGACAGAGGGTGATTCAAGTGTTCTGACCTTCTCAGAGGAATGGAGCCAGATTCTGAGGTAAAAGATGTCAGGTGATGTCAGCTTCAAGACACCAGCTTGGGATTTTAAGTGTTGCAGTTCTGAAGAGAAAGGCTTCACCTACAGGAGTGTTACAGCTCTGCTCTGGCTGTGGGGAAGGTTTCCCCAGCTCTGCTCCAAGAGGTGTCCCGGTAATCAGGAGCAAAGGAACCCCATAAAGTCATACTGCACAACAAACCTCATAGAAGAAATTTTTTTTGCTAAGGAAAAGCCCAGTAGGGTGACTTGCAGAAGCTGCAGGGAACTGAAGAGAAGCCAGGGTTTACATGAGGTTTCTTGGGGGGTGGGGTGGAGCTTCCTAGGGTGGAAGTGGAAATTTCCATGTGAGAACTGGTGAGATTTCAAGTCTTGAGCTTGGGGTGAGCTCAGGGATTGGTGTTTTTTTTCCTTTGCTCATGGATTGGCAAGGATTCTGTGGCAAGCTCAGTGACTGGTGGATTTAGGCTGGGGGCGGGGACAAGTTCAGGGTATTTTTCTTTTGGTCCCTTTACCCTACATGATTCATCTCACTTTTGACAGTATGTGCTATATTCTCTCATAATCCACAAAATTTAGTGCGATTTCTGCCCTATAAAACTGGGAACTATAGAACCCCCTGCACTGCATGTATTTACTTAGTCTCTTTCCTTTCTCTCTAACCTGCTCTCCATTTCCCTTCTTTCTTCTTTCTCTACCCCTTAGTCCCTCCTTGCTCTGCTTGGCACCCCTTCCTTTCATCCTTCCTCCCCATCTGGAAAGGGGTCTTGCTATGTGGCCGATGGTCTTAATCTTGCTATGCGGCCCGGCTGGCCTTGAGCTCAGGATCTTCCTGCCTCATCCTCCTGAGAGGGATTGTACACATGGAAGATCTACCATGTCTAGCTCTTCCTTCTCATTAAGTAATAGTCAGTGCTTCACTCTGCAACACTTTACACTGATATTCAGATATTATTTATGGGGAATAACTTACAGATTATTCTTACCAACAAAACGGGTTTGGAACTCATGAAGGACTTGAGTAGGGTTTTGTCTGTATGAAGGCAAACGTTTCCAGGAGCCGTCTTCACATTTCTTCATGAATTGGTCAAAAAGGAGCCTTAGATCCTTAGTCCAGCTGGGATTAGGGAGAGCATAGTCCTTACGAATGACTTTCTCAGAAGAAAATAACCTCTAAAAGACAGACAAGAAAAAGAAACATAGGAGGTGTGTAGTATTTCATTATTTCTGCAAGTTCTTCTTCTTCTTTTTTATTTTATTTTATTTTTTTGTTTTTCGAGGCAGGGTTTCTCTGTGTAGCCCTGGCTGTCCTGGAACTCACTCTGTAGACCAGACTGGCCTCGAACTCAGAAATCCGCCTGCCTCTGCCTCCCAAGTGCTGGGATTACAGGCGTGCGCCACCACTCCCAGCTTTTCTGCAAGTTCTTAAGCGCTCATTTGTCCCACACCCCTTCACAGAGACAGGGGAATGACAAAGGGTCAGTGATTTGCCTATCTTCTAGCTCGTTACTGGTGGGGATAGCATCAGGCCCAGGCGAGCCAATCACTAGACAGAGGGATGGATAGATATTGCCAGAAGTGACGGGTGAGGCACACACAGAGGCTGGAACAAAAGGGAGCTTCAGCACTTGGCTCTTTGACTCTTTGACATGAATACTGACAAACAGAAAGTAGCTATCTGGAAAGAGTAGTGTATGTAAAACCAAAACCAAAACCAAAACCAAAGAAATAAACAATATCAACAAAACCTGAAACCAATCTATACAAATTAAGGAGGTATGAAGTAGCTTTGAAGGGTTTTATTATACTCTAAGCAGTAGGAACTAACAATTGTTCCCATTTTATAGATGACAAAATTAAAGTTTCATTTGTTCTCCTGGCCCTCTGTGCATCTTTCCTGTCTCCCTTCCCCATACCTGATCTTACGCCCTTTCCCCTCTCCACTTCCCTCTTCCATGCATCCTCTTCCTCCCTTCCTCTGTGTCCTATGATGATTTTGGACTCAATGTGAATGACCTTAGCTGAAATGCCCAATGGTGGGGAGATGGAACCTGAAGAGACCCCCACGACCTCCAGTGGAGGGATGGGGACACCAATCTACCTTCAAAAACTTTGACACAAATATGTTTCTAACTAAAAAAGAATGCAGAGACAAAAATGGACCAGAGGCTGAAGGTAAGGCAGTCCAGTGCCCAACTTGGTCCCATTCCATGGGTGGGCACCAAACTGATACTATTACTGAAGCCATGTTGTGCTTATAGACAGGAGCCTAGCATAGCTGTCCTCTGAGAGGCTCTACCGGTAGCTGACTGAGACAGATACACATATCAGAGCCAAGCATTGGGCTGAGGCTGGGGACCCTTATGGAAGAGTTAGGGGAAGGATCGAAGGAGCTGAAGGGGATGGCAACTCCATAGGAAGGTCAACAGTGTCAACTAACCAGGACCCCTGGGAGCTCCCAGAGATTAAGACACCAACCAAAGAGCATACACGGGCTGGTCAGAAGCTTCTGGCACATATGTAGCAAAGGACTGCCTTGTGTGGCCTCAGTGGAAGAGGATGTGCCTAATCCTGTAGAGACTTGATGCCCCAGGGATGGGTGATGCCCGGAGTGGGGGCAACCTCCCAGAGTGGAAGAGAAAAGGGGGAAGAACTCTGTGAGGGGGGACCAGGAGAGGGGGGGCAACATTTGGGATGTAAATAAATAATTTATTAATAGAAAAAAGAGAAGGAGGAGAAGTATATAGAGGTATAGGCAAAGCCTCAATGCTAAGCTAACTAGTTTGAATTCTATCTGCAGCACTCTCAGATTATTTAAGCAGGGAGTGATGAGATCAGATCTGACCATAACAGGAAAGAGAGTGGTAATGTCCAAGACTGTAAATGGAGGGTTCTACTTGGAGGCAGTTGGGTAACTCGGTGAGAATTACGAGATCGTAAAGCAGAACTTGGGGACAACTTCCATAAAGCAATGAAGGAATACGATAAACATACAGCCAGTCCCTGGGGTATGAATGGCACTATGGAAATAAATGACAGTTAATTACAATAAAGAATACAAGAGGGACAAGGGGAAGCCGGGAGAAGAGAGGTCGGTGTCATGGTAACTGAAACTTCGAACCAAAATACTTGTCTGGAGCACTGAGCATTGCCACCATTCCTTTCAACAACTAGAAGGCTGGAGGGCTGGGAAGACAGGGTGTGGTCCATGGAGGAGCATACTCAAATGCTCCCAGACAGCAGACAGGAAAGCTGCGCAGAAACCTCACAACAGTTACGGTTGCAGAAGGTACCAACCATGAGGCCTTCTACTTGTAGTCACCATTCTGATTACTGTGTCACCCGGACCACACTTCTGACACCATGCTGCACTCACTGACGGGAGAATCAGCTTCTGCTGATGCCTGGGCTGACTCCAATCCTGGTTCAAAGGAAGAACAGGGAACCTGTCTCAAGTACTCTATGAAAACAACAACAACAACAACAACAACAAACTAGATGGGTGAGATGGCTCAGTGGGTAAAGGGTCAAGCCTGCCCCAGGCCTCATGACCCCACCAGGATCCTTGAAACTTGTATGTTGGGAGGAGAGAATGAACGGTTGGCCATAAAGTTCCACTCACAACATATAATTCTAAACAGAACAACAGCCAACCCCTTAGTCAGAGATAAAAAGGGAAGTCCTGATTTTGTGAGAGAATTGAGGAATCAAACAGAAATAACATTTGCCTGTGGCTCAGGATAAGCAACTTTATTTTCAATGCTACTTTGATCGGCTTATCGCTTCAGAACCCAGCCTAGATAATCTGGGAAAGACAAGCTCCACCCATTATTTCTTACTCTGAATACAACTGTGGTGAAATATTGATGCATTTCCTCCAAGTTCTTTTCATTTACTGCACTGCATCCTGATTTATAACGCTAAGGTAGTTCATTTTACATTTTTCTGGAAAGCCTCTGGCAGCAAAGACCTTCTTGCACAGTTCCCAAATAGTAAACTGTTGGGGACAGCATATAATGATAGGGATTGTCTGTGGTAGGCTGGGATAGGGACATCTCAGAAGCCTGCGGCAGTTCTTTGTAGGATAGGATGGTGTCCAGGACCCTGAGAAGTAGGAGACACATCTCTCTAGGGGACTCCCCATCTGAAATAAGGGACTGTAGTAGGTCAGGATGGAGGCATCTCAGTAGCCCACGGCAGCTCTTTTTTTTTGGTTTTTCAAGACAGGGTTTCTCTGTGTAGCCCTGGCTGTCCTGGAACTCACTCTGTAGACCAGGCTGCCCTCGAACGAACTCAGAAATCCGCCTGCCTCTGCCTCCCAAGTGCTGGGATTAAAGGTGTGCGCCACCACCGCCTGGCACGGCAGCTCTTTGTAACAACAGTTGTTCCCATTTCTCCTAACCTTAGCCTTGGACAACAATTGTATAGAATTTATTTGTGTGTGACTGTTTTTCAGTTGGCCTTGGTGTGCATAATTATTCTATTATATCTGACTTTCTTATTTCTTTCTCTTTTTGCTCTGGTGAATTCTGTGAAACTAGATGTTCTTTGATGTAATGATTCTGAAACAACTAAAAATTGAGGCATGGGCATAATACAGCACAGTCTTAATGGCCCAGGTGTATATTGTGTGTTTTCATCTTAGAAACAATGTAATAACCGCACAGTGGTAGTTCCAGATTAGTGTTTTGACTTTCAAAGAAAGTTTTAAGAAATTATTAGAAAATGAATTAGAGCCAACATTGGGACCCCAACAAAGGGTCCATTTTTTTGGTTTTTCAAGACAGGGTTTCTCTGTGTAGCCCTGGCTGTCCTGGAAATCACTCTGTAGACCAGGCTGGCCTCTGCCTCCCAAGTGCTGGGATTACAGGCATGCGCCACCACGCCCGGCTCCTTTATTTTGTTTTTGAGGCAGGGTGTTGCTATATACCCAACCTGACCTTAAGCTTGTAATCTTCTTGTCTCTCATTACAGGTATGTACAATGGTGTCCAGCGTGAAATATCTCTCTCTCCCTCCTTCCTTTTCTTTTCTTTTCTTTTCTTTTCTTTTCTTTTCTTTTCTTTTCCTCCTTTCTTTCTTTCCTTCTTTCTTTCTCTTTCTTTCTTTCTTTCTTTCTTTCTTTCTTTCTCTCTCTCTTCCTTTCTTCCTTCCCTTCTTCCTTCCTTCTTTCTTTCCTTCCTTCCTTCCTTCCTTCCTTCCTTCCTTCCTTCCTTCCTTCCTTCCTTCCTTCCTTTGAGATTAAGGCTCACTAGGAAGCCCTGGATGGTCTGTAATTCATTTTTGTAGACCTGGCTGGTCTTGAACTTATAGAGCTCTGTCTGCCTCTGCCTCCCTAGTGCCAAGATCAAAGGTGTGCACTAGCATGGCAGCTCTTTGGAGGAATCAGTTCTCTTCTTCCATCATGGGGGTCCCAGGGATTGAACTCAAGCTTGCATTTAGTAAGCACAGCACCCTCACCCACCTCTACTGTATTAATTAATTAATTAAATTAATTTATGGATACGGTCTCATTATATGTAGCCTTGCTTGGCCTGGTACTCAATATGTAAACCAGGCTGGCCTTGAACCCACAGATCCACCTAGCTCTGCCTCCCAAGTGCTGGCATTAAAGGTGTGTACTACCATACCTGACCTTGTTGGAGGAGGTGTGTCTCTGGGTGAGGGTTTTGAGATTTTTTTTATGTTCTCTTTGTTTTTTTTAAATCAATTAATTTATTTTTTCATACTCCATATTTTATTCCCCAATCCCTGTCCACCCTCTGACTGTTTCACATCCCATACCTCCTCCCTAGCCCCCTGTCTCCACGTGGATGACCCCACCCCACCCTACCTGACCTCTAAACTCCCTGGGGCCTCCAGTCTCTTGAGGGTTAGGTGCATCATCTCTTAATGAACACAGACCCAGCAGCCCTCTACTGTATGTGTGTTGGGGGCCTCATATCAGCTGGTGTATGCTGCCTGTTTGGTGGTCCAGTGTCTGAGAGATCTTGGGGTCCAGATTAATTGAGACTGCTGGTCCTCCTACAAGGTTGCCCTTCTCCTCAGTTCCTTTCAGCCTTCCCTAATTCAACAATAGGGGTTAACAGCGTCTGTCTATTGGTTGGGTACAAATATCTGTATCTGACTCAGCTGTATGCTAGGTCCCTCTGGATCTCACTGTGTAGACCAGGCTAGCCTACCTACTTCTACTTACTTCTGCTCTACCAGTTCTGCTTCCTGAGTGCTAGAATTAAAGGTGTGATCCACCACACCCAATCTGATTTTAACTTTTAAAATAAAATCCAATAAATTGTTTTGAGTTCTATTATGTACCTTGTTTTTATGCAGGGGACAGGAAAGACAAAAAGAAAAGGCCTAGGTTCTACCTTCAAGTGTGAGAAGCCCCAGATAATGGAAAATATGACTAGACATAGATATGGATACAAGTGTTTTCATGGAACACTTAAACAAACAAACAAACAACACACATCAACAAAAAACCCAGACTGATTGCTTGCAGCCAAAGCTCACGAAAGAGAACTAAAGGCTGCTCTAAGCAAAGGCTCAGAGGATGGAATGGCCACAGACACACTGGAGCACTGCTAGGATCTCAGCCTTCACACATGGGAAGTGCAGAGAAGAGAGGCGCAGACACGGTTGACGAGGGTCACAACTCAGGTCTGGAATTTAATCTTCTAGGTTAATGGTTTAAAAATAAGTCACTGTGAAAGGTGAGTTTACATAGTACAAGAACAAGGATAGATGTATGTTTTAAATATTATAAGTAACATAATATATGATTATAGTAATAATAGAATACTTGACATTATATGTAGTAATGTAACACAGGAGGATATGAGTAGCATATCACACTTGTTATAGTAAAAGTGTTTTTACTTAGGATGAAACTACATACATAAAGAGGCAATCATGGGGCTGGAGAGATGGCTCAGTGGTTAACCGCACCGGTTGTTCTTCCAGAGGATGCAGGGTCAGTTTCCAGCACCCACATGGCTGCACAACTGTCCATAACTCCGTCTCAGGAGGATCCAACCCTCTCATCTGGCCTCTATAGGCACTGCCACAGACATACAAGGGGCAAGACACACATAAAATAAATGAGTTTAACAATAAATTAAGCTTTTTCTTTTTTTTCTGTTTTTGCTTTGTTTTGTTTTTGTTTTTTGTTTGTTTTTATTTTTTGTTTTTTGAGACAGGGTTTCCCTTTGTAGCCCTGGCTGTTTTGGAACTTCCTCTATTGAGACCTCTAACTATAGACCTTGAAGTCATATAGATCCTCCTGCCTCTGCCCCTTGAGTGCTGGACTTAAAAGGCGTGTGCCACCACTGTCCAGCTGTCCCTTTTTTCTTTTTGTGAAGAGCAGTCATGAAGTTGGTGTGTTGAGACGCTCATTTTCCATGATGAGCCTTCAGCAAAGTAACAACATTGGTTTTTAGAAAGTTTCACCAAGTGCAAAGGATGAGTTAAAATGGGGAGAAAAGAGGGAAAGCAGTGAAGATGGATAAAAATCTGGGTCAGCCGCGGCCCAGAGCCGAGCTAGGTACAGGGGACAAGAAGAAAAGGCTTAAGTGACATTCAGCACTAGAACCCAGAGAAATGGGACTTATTAACCTCCGGAAAGAGCAAGCAAAGGAGTCTTGGATGACTCCAGACTTGTGTTTTGGACGGCAAGGATAGAGGGAAAGATGCTTGTGAGTATGGAAGTGCAGATGGCGAGAGAATGGGAGTGGAGCTAATTTTAGTTGGAGGCTTGCCGAGTTACCTTTTGCTCACTATGGCATCGTGGGAAATAAAAGCAACTCCATTTTCAGTTCAAAGAGTTGAGATCTAAGCCCTACTCGTGGTGAATGCACTTGTAAATTCATAGCGCGGACTATGAAAGGAGGACGATGAGTTGTAGGGATAATCATTACCCTTTGTTCTCAGCAGAGGAAAGGTCATGCTTGATCTTTAGTTATACATTTATGAAAGTTGGACTTGTAAGTAAAGTTATGACTTTTTAATGCCTCCTTTTAAGATAAGTTACTGAATAGAAAGCAGCATGATGTAAAAAAGAAAAAGAGCCTGTAAGTATGAATGCTTAAATGTTTTCAGCACAGACTGCCAGGCTCCGACATGTAATTAAACTAATTTATATTGGTTGTTTTAAGATTAGCACAACTAACTTTCTTTTCTAATCGGTAAAATGTTACCTGATGACAATCCATCAACATTCATTATTATTTTAAAATTGTGTGTGTGTATGTGTGTCCATCACCGAGGCCTCCAGCCCTCCTATTGTCTAGCAGGAAGCTGTAATACCGACTGAGAAGCCACTATCACCTAATAACCAAAGTTCCTTTTCAGTTCTCAATACAAAGCTGTTCCTTGTTGTTCTTTATTACCACACATAGCATACAAACATTTGATTTGGCAAACTGATCCCATTCTCCCAAACTAGACCGTAACTTCCTTGAGGGGAACTTTTTTTTTCTTTTTCCTTATCTAATGATAATGTCTTATCATCAGTGGTCAATCACACCAGACAAGAATATTTGGAGCTCAACAAGTATTGACTACATCAATGAAACAAAGCAGGGATAAAAATAAGGGCAGGCGACATTTAAGATTTACATCCCAGGTATGCTAAGTGCTTCCCTGCATTATCTTTTAGTTTTACAACATCCTCTAAAATGATGAAAACCCGCCTAGAGAGGGCGTAATTATCTGACAATCATAAGTCTCCTACCTCTTCCTGAATTGGTTATAAGGAATCAAAGCCTATCAGGATTAGATCCCCGTTAAGGATAAGTGGTCTTCTCCAGGGGTCAGTAATGGCTCTTTCACGGCTTTCTGGGTGACCTTGCTTATCCTTTATTATCTCAGTAGTAGTAGTGGTGATCCCATCTCTGCTGACCTAGTTCAACCTTGAGTCACTTTCCCTTCCGGCTCCTCCCGAGTCGACTCTCAGGGCTGAAGAACCCGTGAGCCCCGTTACAGCCGGGCGCAGGTGTTAGCTCAGCCTGTCTCCCCTTCTCGCCCCACGAAAGCAGCGCCCCAGGACTCACCCTCGCTGCTCCAGGCCGCCTCGCAGGCTTCGCCCCAAGAGTGCGCAGGCGCATAGCGCAGCTTCTCAGCATTGCTCAAACCGAGGGCAGGACGCTGCTGTCTTCTCTCATCCAGACAGAGCCACACTTCCCCACACGCCGGTTCTGGATTATTAACTGTAGAGGCGGGTGGAGGGCGGAGCCGCGTGCCGCCCGGGATGCTGGCGCCTCCCCGAACCCTGGCGGACCGAGTTCTCGCCGCCCGCTTTTGGTTCCGGGAGATTTTGCGTCCTGCCCTTAGACACAGTTACTGCTATCTCGGACTCCGCTCTGGCGCCCCGAGACCGACAATACACCACTTAGTTCCTAGTCCCCAGGCAGTGTAGGACTCATGGTCTCGGGCCCAGCAAGTTGCACAGACAAGGAGTGGTTAACCACTAGGTGAGGGTTGATGGTGTTGACACACGATCTTCTGGGTGTAGGGCACTTGCACATTTAAAACTCCGTCAGTCTCTTCTATTATTTAACTTGTACACTCTTCGGCGCGCGCATGTGTGTCTGTGTGTATTGAAAATGTATATCAGCTTTTACTTCAGCAAGAACCATCTCTGTCAAAGAAATTGCTCTTGGACTGGCTCGATAGAGTTAGCCCAAACTGTCTAATGGGAGCCCGTTAGTTTAAAGACTATTCGTTGATACACTGATTTGTTCTTTCTGTGCAGGGGATTGCTAGACAAACAGAATAATCCCAGTGTTCCACAAAGGAACACAGAAGGCAAACAATTATTTTGTTAAAGGTTGCAACTAGAGTTAGCAAGCACACAGGGACAGTTGTGTCCTGCCTCAAGTCCCCCCCTCCTCCCGTCCCCCCTCCCGTCCCCATTTGCCCCGAGTCTGTGGTGATTGGCTAGTTTTAAAATGATAATTACAAAGGAAATGAAAAACTAATGGAAGAGGTTGGCCCCTTAAGGGAAGGCTACAGTCTTTATGTAAACAAAAATTTTACCTACCCGGTTGGGGGTAGTCTAACATTTGGATAGTGGTGGCATAAGCATTTAATTCCAGCACTCTGGAGGCAGAGGTGGGTGGATCTCTAGGCTGGCGTGGTCTACATAGTGAGTTCAAACCAGTCAAGACTACTTAATGATACCTTGTCTCAAAAACAAACAAACAAACAAAACCCAAAACAAAAACAGAGAAATGAAAAATCTGCATAGGGCTGGAGAGGTGGTTGGTAATTTTAAAAGCATTGGTTATATTCTGAGCACCCACGTGGCAGTGAAAGACCCCCGAATTGGGGAGACCCTCACTCTAGTCTCGGGATAAGGCGACACCCCAGAAATTCACAAGAGACCTTCTTGCTGCAATCACATGAGGTTTATTTAGAGGAGACCAGTGCACTGGGGCCGAGCTCATAACCCACGCAGGGGCAGAGGAGTTCGACCCCCCAACAACTGAAGTCAGGGGTTTTTAAGGGGGAAAATCATAAGGCAGGGGCGGAGGACAGAAAATCATGAGGTAAGGGGTGGAGGGTAAAGAAAGTCACAAGGTGCGATGGGTGGGTCACAAGGCAAGGGGTGGAGAAGAGGAAGTCGGGCAACAGTTTATGCCTCAAGGAAGGTTTAGATTTTATCTTGAACAGCTACCCTGGGGACAATGTATAGTTGAAGTACTGGGTGGGTCAAGGATGGGTTCCTGGAACAGGGTGTGTTACTTTTCTCAAGCCAAAATCAGAAAGACAAGTTACTTTGTGCTGAACTGAAAGCAGAAAAAATTTACTCTGTGCTAAGCTTGGTTGCTAGGGGTCTAAAAACATTGAGTTAGGGTCTCTCAGCAGCATGCTTGCAACTCGAGTCCCAGGGAATTGGATGCCCTCTTTTGGTTTCTGTAGACATCAGGCATGCATGTGGTGCAGACAAAATGCCCATATAAATAAACTCAAATAACAATAATAATTGTTCTCTACTCTGTTTTACAGTAAGTATTACATGCTTTCACGTTCACTAATCTGGAACATTCAATCTTCTGTCCATCCTATCAAGTATCTTTTACCTAAAACACTCATTTTTATCTGAAAGTTTTCTCTCTTGTTGGAGGCTAGAGCTAGAGGTGCCTGACATGAAGGACTAGAGTTGGTTACTTACCACAGTTCTAAATAACAGTGAGAGTACAACAGGAAGGGGATTAAGGAGTTTATTTTTGAGCTCCTAAGGTCAGAAAGACAGTGGTCTAGTGACATCCTGAGAACTGCCTTCAAGGGGCTAGGAATAGCTGCAAGATTGTACAGGGTAAAAACCAAATTGTGGTTGGGGGAGGTATGCAAGTTAGCCTAGACTCTTGTAGCAATCTTAGGCTCTGGTCTGGTGGATCCTTGTCTTAGGTTTCATTTTCAAGGTCCCGATTGCAGCTGGGAAATCATTAGCTCTTGTGGGTTAGTTCCAGTTCCCATTATAGGGTGCAAGCCTGTGGGGCTTATTGTTTCTGGAATTTGAGGTAACTGGGGAAATAGAAATAACACAGAGAATGAACAAGTTAGGGGAACAAAATGGAGATGGGGCAGTGATTTGTGAAGCAGATGGAAGCAGATGGAAGCTGTTGATGTGTATGCAGGCCTAAATCGTCGAAGTCAGACAGGGGCATCAGAAGTCCAATGTCATTTTCAGCCATTAATGAATTTGAAGCCACTCTGAGATACATGAGACTGTGTGTGTGTGTGTGTGTGTGTGTGTGTGTGTGTGTGCACACACACACACACAAAATCAAAAGATGTTTATAAAAACTTAGAATGATAGTTTGACTGTGGTTATTTGAAAGAGGATGGAGTATTGACCTACCTAATTCCATTTTGTTTCAGACTTTACCTTTATTGCCTTCCTTTTGAGTTCTGATTGCTCCAGAGTCTTTCTTCCCCCATAGTTATCTTAGATTCTAGAAATAAAACACCTAATTGCTGAACAAAAACCAAGGGAAGTAATTACTCCTTAGCCAGAAACCTTCTTGGTGCCAACATAACTCTGCAAGGCTGATCCTCAGACAATGGACCAAGATAATGATAGGGCAGACCCCTGCCCGACCAAGACAGCCTGTACTGCTATGTAGGACGCCGCCCCCGCCAACCCAACCCTTGCCCTTGTTCCTCTTTTCTAGATTATGCCGAGTCTGCTGTAAGCACTTTGAAGATGGATTTTGGTCATTAGACTTGGTCCTTCCTCAAATGATCATATTGCTATAAAGCTCTTCTCCTCCCTAATCTCCAAAGTCATTATAGTATGAGAAATGAGGGGGAAACATTTGGAAGGAGGACTGGGATCTTCTCTCTCTAGACTTTCTGTAACTTATTAAGTTTCATGGTTTTAAATCCCAACTTTTAATCACTAGCTTAAAGTTCTCTTCATTAATAATGAGGTTAATTATGTGAAGTGTCCATTATTATCTCCATTTTACAGCTGAAGCACCTGGGGAAAATTATATGTTCTCATGCTATCATCAAATGCAGGAGTTCCTGGGTGTTTTAATGCATCCTTATAAAATTTCCTCTAAACTGCTTTTATTACAGAAAGTTGGTGTCTTTAGTCAGTGTTCTATTGCTGTGAAGAGACACTATGACCACAGCAACTCTTACAAAAGAAAGCATTTAATTGGGACATGTTCACACTTTCAGAGATTTAGTCCATTATCAGCACAGTGGGAAGTGTGACAGCATCCAGACAGACATGGTGCCAGAGAGGTAGCTGAGAGTTCTATGTCTGGATTTTCAGGCAGTAGGAAGAGAGCGACATTGGGCCTGGCTTGACCATCTGAAAGCCCAAAGCCCACCTCCAACGACAACCTTCCTCCAGCAAGTCCACACCTACTCAAATAAGGCCACACCTCCTAATCCCTGTTAGTAGTCCCACTCCCTAATAACCAAGCATTCATATACACGAGCCTGTGGAGTCATTTCTATTCAAGCCACCACAGTTGGCTTCATAATTATGAACATTGCTTTTGTTGAATTTAGAGTTAAAGACCACTGTAGGAGTTGATATATGGACACCCAATTAATGGATAAATGAAGCTGATACATGAAAATTCTGGCAATGGATGAAGTGTTAGAAATTCTTCACAGAATTTTCACTTAAGCAACCTTGGTTTGGTTACCTGTGGTAGTGAATACCTTTAATTCTAGACTTAAGAGGCAGAGACATACTGGTCTATGTGAATTTAAGGCTTGCTTGGTCTACAGAGTAACTTCCAGGCTGGGATGTAGTGTATGAGAGAGGAATAAGAGAAAAACATATTTTGTCTTGATAAGAGTTTATAGTAACTAGTGCTGATCTAAGAATGTAAAACTGAGTTTTAAAGCACAGTGCCCAGCAGCTCTAAGGCTTGTTATCAGTACATAGAATAATGTAATTAATAACGATGATGATAAGCATGCAATTCAGTTTGATCTAGTTTTGTTTCTGTTACCAGCACCTGAAGATTTATCCTGGAGATTTTCAGGAGGAGTCTCTAGGTATCACAGTGAATATCAACCTCAATTTCACTGCACTGGCTGAGTTTTGGAAAGTCTATGGTTGTTTCCAATTTCTGGCATTATAAATCAAGCATCAATAGACATGTTTGTATAAGTGCCCTTGTGGTACTGTACACCATCTTGTGGATGCATGCCAAAGAGCGGTATATCTGGACTTGAGGTAGATGGATTCCCAACTTTCTGAGGAACAACCATCCTGACTTTCATAGTTGCTGTACAGTGTTCCACTCCCACCATAAATGGAAAAGTGTTCCCCTTGCTCCAATTCCTCAATACTTGTCTTATTGTCATTTATATTATTGATCTGTTTTTTTTTATTATTTTCTATATTCTTTGTTTACATTGTAAATGATTTACCCTTTCCTGGTTCCCCCCTCCCCATAAGTCCCATAAGCCCTCTTCCCTCCACCCATTCCCCAATCAATCCCCATTTCAATTTCTGGTACTGATTTAATGTCATGTAACTGAACTATATTAACAAAACCCATATGGTATATCATAAAAACAGACAGACACACTGATTACTGGAATTGAATTGAAGACACAGCCGTGAATCTACACACCTATCTCTGGACACCTGAGTTTTGATAAAGAGGCCAAAAATATACTCTGGAATGACAGCATCTTCCACAAATGGTGCTGGTCTCACTGGATGGCTGCATGTAGAATAATGCCAATACATCCATACTTACCACCCTGCACAAAACTAGTCTAGGTGAATCAAAGACCTCAAGATAATACCAGACACACTGAACTTCACAGAAAAGAACATGGTGGGGGGTGCAGCCTTGAACTCATTGTCACAGGAGAATGTTTTCTGAACAGAACATCCATAGCATGGGCATTAAGATCAACAATTAATAAATGAAACCTCGTCGGGCGTGGTGGCGCACGCCTGTAATCCCAGCACTTGGGAGGCAGAGGCAGGCGGATTTCTGAGTTCGAGACCAGCCTGGTCTACAGAGTGAGTGCCAGGACAGCCAGGACTACACGGAGAAACCCTGTCTCAAAAAACCAAAAAAAAAAAAAAAAAAAAAAGAAACCTCATGGAACTGAAAAGCTTCTGTTAGGCAAAGGACACCCTCATTCAGAAAAAGCCTACAGAATGGGAAAATAATTTTCTTAACTCCACATCCAGTTGATGGCTAGTACCCCAAATAGATAAAGAACTTAAAAGCCTAGGTATCGTAAAGCTGAGAACAGCCACAGGTGTGTAGTTAGAACCAAATGGTACAAGGTCCAAAGAGGTGACTGAGACCTATGGTGGTGGCGCACGCCTTTAATCCCAGCTCTTGGAGGGCAGAGGCAGGCAGATTTCTGAGTTTGAGGAGAGCCTGGTCTACAGAGTGAGTTCCAGGACAGCCATAGAACTCAGGTTTCATTCCTAGTAGCAAAAGGCAACTCTGGATGCCAGTCTCATGGGATCTTGTGCCCTCTTCTGGATTCTTTGGGTAGCACACATGCAAGCAGTGCACAGATACACAAACAGGAATGACACTATAAACACAAGATGAACATTTAATGAGACAATGAAATCCAAAGGAGGGAGATAATGTTTTCATCACCATTGGGAGAAACAGTCAAGAATATGAAAGGGCAAGCTTTTTGTTTTTGTTTTTGTTTTTTGATACAGGGTTTCTCTGTGTAGGCCTGGCGGTCCTTGAACTCAGAAATCTGCCTGCCTCTGCCTCCCAAGTGCTGGGATTAAAGGCATGTGCCATCACTGCCCAGCATGAAAGGGCAAGCTTCTGTATCTTACTTTACTCTCCCTTTTCTAAATTGTGTCCTGATACATGGTAACCACTGAATTTGAATGTTCCTAATGACATTACATGAAAACAAAACCAGAGGGGCTCTACTTAGAAACAGTTCTGATCTCATTCTGAAAGTTCTGGAATACTACTATTTTTTTCTTCCCATGCAACTCCTCCTCCTCCTCCTTCTTTATTTAAACATGGCTTCTTTATTAATACTGTATAATCTGAGTGAGAAGTGTTTCCCTCAATTCTTCTACTTTTTTCTCACTTCCTCTCCCATTTAGATCCTTTCCCTTTCTGTCTCTCATTAGAGAAGGACAGCTTTCTACAAAATAACAATCGAACAACAAAATATAAGTATAAGAAGTATATAAAGTATAAGAAAATACAAAACCCATCATATTCAATTGGACAAGATGAGCCAACAGACAAATATAAATGACCCAAGAGAAGACAACAGTCAGAGACCCACTGGTTCAAGCATCCAGGAGACACATAAAGAACTACGATAAAAGCTAAGGAATATATGCAGAGGACCTGGGAAAATCCCCAGATGCCCTGAGACTGCTGCCCCAGTTTCTGTGAGATAAAGGGGATAAAAGGGCTTTGTCTTCCTGAAGTCCTCCATCCCCTCTGTCTCCCTCACTCCTTCTGGTTGTCTTCCTTGGGGGCCTTCTGAACTCTGAGGGCATGGATTTTTTTTTTTTTTTGGAAACATCTCATTTAGAACTGTGTGTTTGAAAATTTCTCTCTGTCAGCTAGGACACAGAAATAGTTGAGCAGCTGGGACAGGTGTCTTACAGAAGCCTTGCAATTTTATGAGGTCCTATTTGCCTATTGTTGGTCTTAGAACATAAGCCATTGGTGCTCTGTTCAGGAAAATTTCCCCTGTGCCCGTGTGTTAGAGGCTCTTCCCCACTTTCTTATCTATTAGTTTCAGAGTATCTGCTTTTATGTGGAGATCCTTGACTCACTTGGACTTGAGCTTTGTACACTGAGATAACAATGGATCAAATTGCATTCTTCTACATGCTGACAGTCAGTTAAAACTGCATCATTTGTTGAAAATGCTGGGCTTTTTTCCTCTGGATGATTTTAGCTCCTTTGTCAAAGATCAAGTGACCATAGGTGTGTGGATTCATTTCTGGTGTTTCAATTCTATTCTATTGATCTACCTGCTTGTCACTGTACCAATATCATGAAGTTTTTTTTTTTTTATCATGATTACTCTGTACTACTTCTTGAGGTCTGGGATGGTGATCCACCCGAAGTTCTTTTATTGTTGAGAATAGTTTTTGCTATCCTGAAATTTTTGTTATTCCAAGTGAATTTGAGAATTGCTCTTCCTAACTATTTGAAGAATTGAGTTGGAATTTCACTGGGGATTGCATTGAAGCTGTAGATTGCTTTAGGTAAGCTGGCTATATTAATACTGCCAATCTATGAGCATGGGTGATCTTTCCATCTTCTGAGATCATCTTCAGTTTCTTTCCTTAGAGACATGAAGTTCTTGTCATACAGATCTTTCACTTGCTTTGTTAGAGTCACATGAAGGTATTTTATATTATTTGTGACTATTGTGAATGGTGTCATTTTCCTAATTTCATTCTCAGTCTCTTTATCCTTTGAGTTGAGCAAGGCTACTGATTTGCTTGAATTAATTTTATATCAAGTCACTTTGCTGAAATTGTTTATAAGATTTAGGAGTTCTCTGGCGAATTTTTGGGGTCACTTAAATATGCTATCATACCATCTGTAAACAGTGATATTTTGAATTCTTCCTTTCCAATTTGTATCCCTTTGACCTCCTTTTATTGTGTAATTGCTCTGGTTATGACTTTGAGTACTATATTAAATAGGTAAGGAGAGAGTTGGCAACCTTGCATAGTCCCTAATTTTAGTGGGAATGGTTCAAGTTTCTCTCCACTTAGTTTTATGTTGGCAACCGGTTTGCTGTATATTACTTTTACTATGTTTAGGTATGGGCCTTGAATTCCTGACCTTTTCAAGACTTTTACCAGGAAAGGGTGTTGAATTTTGTCAAATGCTTTCTCAGCATCTAATGAGATTATCATGTGTTTTTTTCTTTGAGTTTGTTTATATAGTGGATTACATTGATGGATTTCTGTATATTGAACCATCCCTTCATCCCTGGGATGAAGCCTACTTGTTCGTGATGACGATCACTTTGATGTGCTCGTGGATTTGGTTTGCAAGAATATTTTTGTCATATTTATTTTTTTATTGGATATATTCTATATTTACAATTCATTTCCCCTTTTCTGGTTCCAACCCCCAAGGGTCCCACATGCCCTTTTCCCTCCCCCTGCTCCCTCATCCACCCCCTCCCACCTCACTGTTCTTGTACTCCCCCACAATGATGCTTTGGTCCATTCTAGCTCCAGTGTCCACTCCTTTCTTCTTGTCAGACCTCACTTGGTATGTGATTTATGTCTTTGGTGTTCCAAGCTTCTAGGCTAATATCCACTCATCAGTGACTGCATACCATGGGTATTCTTTTGAGACTGGGTAACCTCACTTAGTATGACATTCTCCAGCTCCATCCATTTCTCTAAGAATTTCATGAATTCATTGTTTCTAATGGCTGAATAGTTGTGTATATATACCACATTTTTTTGTATCCATTCCTCTGTTGAGGGACATCTGGGTTCTTTCCAGCTTCTGGCTATTATATATAAGGCTGCTATGAACATAGTGGAGCATGTATCCTTATTGCATGCTGGGGAATCTTCTGGGTATATTCCCAGGAGTGGTATGGCTGGGTCCTCCGGAAGTATCATGTCCAGTTTTCTGAGGAACCGCCATACTGATTTCCAGAGTGGTTGTACCAGCTTGCATTCCCACCAGGAGTGGAGGAGTGTTCCTCTTTCTCCACATCCTCGCCAACACCTGATGTCTTCTGAGTTTTTAATCTTAGCCATTCTGACTGGTGTGAGGTGAAATCTCAGGGTTGTTTTGATTTGCATTTCTCTAATGACTAATGATGTTGAACATTTTTTAAGGTGTTTCTCAGCCATCTGAATTTCTTCAGGTGAAAAGTCTCTGTTTAGCTCTGTACCCCATTTTTGGATAGGGTTATTTGGTTTTCTGGGGTCTAACCTCTTGATTTCTTTGTATACATTGGATATTAGCCCTCTGTCAGATGTGGGGTTGGTGAAGATCTTTTCCCAATTTGTTGGTTGCCGATTTATCCTTTTGACAGTGTCTTTTGCCTTGCAGAAACTTTGTAATTTTATGAGGTCCCATTTGTCTATTCTTGCTCTTAGAGCATAAGCAATTGGTGTTCTGTTCAGGAATTTTTCTGCTGAGCCAATATCTTCAAGGGTCTTCTTCAGTTTCTTTTCTATTAGTTTTAGTGTGTCTGGTTTTATGTGGAGGTCCTTGATCCACTTGGAGTTGAGCTTAGTGCAAGGAGATAAGAGTGGATCAATTCTCATTCTTCTGCATGTTGACCTCCAGTTGAGCCAGCACCATCTGTTGAAAAGGCTATCTTTTTTCCACTGGATGTTTTCAGCTCCTTTGTTGAAGATCACTTGGCCATAGATGTGTGGGTTCAATTCTGGGTCTTCCATCCTATTCCATTGATCCACCTCCCTGTCACTGAACCAATACCATGCAGTTTTTAATACTACTGCTCTGTAATATTGCTTGAGGTCCAGGATATTGATTCCCTCAGAAGTTCTTTTGCTGTTGATGATAATTTTAGCTATCCTGGGTTTTTTGTTATTCCAGATGAGTTTGAGAATTGCTCTTTCTAACTCTATGAAGAACTGAGTTGGGATTTTGATGGGGATTGCGTTGAATCTGTATATTGCTTTGGGCAAGATTGCCATTTTGACTATATTAGTCCTGCCAACCCATGAGCATGGAAGATTTTCCCATTTTCTGATGTCTTCTTCAATTTCCCTCTTCAGAGACCTGAAGTTTTTGTCATATAAATCTTTCACATGTTTGGTTAGCATCACTCCAAGATACTTTATATCATTTGTGGCTATTGTGAAGGGTGTCATTTCCCTAATTTCTTTCTCAGCCTGCTTATCCTTCACGTATAGGAAGGATAAGCACGTATAGGATTTGCTTGAGTTGATTTTATAGCCAGCCACTTTGCTGAAGTTGTTTATCAGTTGCAGGAGTTCTCTGGTGGAGTTTTTTTGGGTCACTTAAGTATACTATCATATCATCTGCGAATAGTGATAGTTTGACTTCTTCCTTTCTGATTTGTATCCCTTTGACTTCCCTCTGTTGTCGAATTGCTCTAGCTATTACCTCAAGTACTATATTGAAGAGATATGGTGAGAGGGGACAGCCTTGTCTAGTCCCTGATTTTAGTGGGATTGCTTCAAGTTTTTCTCTGTTTACCTTGATATTGGCTACTGGTCTGCTGTATATTGCTTTTACTATGTTTCGATATGGGCCTTGATTCCTGCTCTTTCCAAGACTTTTAGCATGAAAGGATGCTGAATTTTGTCAAATGCTTTTTCAGCATCCAATGAGATGACCATGTGGTTTTTTTTCTTTGAGTTTGTTTATGTAGTGGATTACATTGATGGATTTCCGTATACTGAACCATCCCTGCATCCCTGGGGTGAATGATCGTTTTGATGTGTTCTTGGATTCAGTTGGCAAGTATTTTGTTTAGTATTTTTGCATCGATATTCATAAGAGAAATTGGCCTGTAGTTCTCTTTCTTAGTTGGATCTTTGTGTGGTTTTGGTATCAGGGTAATTGTGGCTTCATAGAATGAGTTGGGTAGTGTTCCTTCTGTTTCTATTTTGTGGAATAGTTTGAAGAGTATCGGTATCAGGACTTCTTTGAAGGTCTGATAGAATTCTGCACTAAAACCATCTGGTCCTGTGCTTTTTTTGGTTGGAAGACTTTCTATGACCCCTTCTATTTCTTTGGGGGTTATGGGTCTGTTTAGATAATCTATTTGATCCTGGTTTAATTTTGGTATTTGGTAACTGTCTAGGAAATTGTCCATTTCCTCCAGATTCTCCAGTTGCGTTGAGTATAGGTTTTTGTAGTAGGATCTGATGATTTTTTGAATTTCCTGTTTCTGATGTTATATCTCCCTTTTCATTTCTAATTTTGTTAATTTGAATACTGTCTCTGTGCCGTTTGGTAAGTCTGGCTAGGGGTTTATCTATCTTGTTGATTTTCTCAAAGAACCAGCTCCTGGTTTTGTTGATTCTTTGTATGGTTCTCTTTGTTTCAACTTGATTGATTTCATCCCTGAGTTTGATGATTTCCTGTCTTCTACTCCTCCTGGGTGAAATTGCTTCTTTTTGTTCCAGAGCTTTCAAGTGCGCCATTAAGTTGTTGTATATGCTCTCTCCTGTTTCTTTTTGGAGACACTCAGGGCTATGAGTTTTCCTCTAAGCACTGCTTTCATTGTGTCCCATAGATTTGGGTATGTTGTGCCTTCATTTTCATTAAATTCTAAGAAATCTTTGATTTCTTTCTTTATTTCTTCCTGGACTAAGGTATCATTGAGTAGAATATTGTTCAGCCTCCATGTGTATGAGGATTTTCTGTTGTTTTTGTTGCTATTGAAGAACACTCTTACTCCATGGTGATCTGATAAGAGGCATGGGATTAGTTCGATCTTTTTATATTTGTTGAGGTCTGTCTTGTGTCCAATTATATGGTCGATTTTGGAGAAGGTACCATGAGGAGCTGAGAAAAAAGTATAGTCTTTTGCTTTAGGGTGAAATGTTCTATATATATCTGTTAAATCCAATTGGTCCAAAGTTTCGATGAGTTTCTCCGTGTCCCTGTTTAGTTTCTGTTTTCCTGATCTTTCCACTGTGGATAGTGGACTATTGAGGTCCCCCACAATCATTGTGTTAGGTGCAATTTGTGCTTTGAGCTTTAGTAAAGTTTCTTTTACGAATGAGGGTGCCCTTACATTTGGAGCGTAGATGTTTAGAATTGTGAGTTCTTCTTGGTGGATTCTTCCTTTGACTAGCAAGAAGTGACCTTCTGTGTCTCTTTTGATGACTTTGGGTTGAAAGTCAATTTTATCCGATATTAAAATGGCTATTCCAGCTTGCTTCCTGTGACCATTTGCTTGCAAAATTGTCTTCCATCCTTTTACTCTAAGGTAGTGTTTGTCTTTGACTCTGAGGTGTGTTTCCTGTAAGCAGCAAAATGTAGGGTCCTGTTTCTGTATCCAGTCTGTTAGTCTATGTCTTTTTATTGGGGAATTGAGTCCACTGATGTTAAGAGATATTAAGGAATAGAGATTATTACTTCCTGACATTTTTGATGTTATTTTTGTTTTTGAGTAGTTATCTTCCTTTGAGTTTGATAGAAGAAGGTTACTGTCTTGCTTTTTCTTGGGTGCAGTTTCCTTCCTTGTATTGGAGATTTCCTCCTATTATCCTTTGTAGAGCTGGGTTAGTGGAAAGATATTGTGTAAATTTGGTCCTGTCATGGAATATTTTGATTTCTCCATCTATGTTGATTGAGAGTTTTGCTGGGTATAGTAGTCTTGGCTGACATTTGTGTTCTCTTAGGTTCTGCATGAGGTCTGCCCAGGATCTTCTAGCTTTCATGGTTTCTGGAGAGAAGTCTGGTGTGATTCTGATAGGTCTTCCCTTATATATTACTTGGCTTTTTTCTCTTACTGCCTTTAATATTCTTTCTTTGTTTAGTACATTTGGGGTTTTGATTATTATGTGACGGGAGGTGTTTCTGTTCTGGTCCAGTCTGTTTGGAGTTCTGTAAGCTTCTTGTATATTCATGGGCATCTCTCTCTTTAAGTTAGGGAAGTTTTCTTCCATAATTTTGTTAAAGATATTTGCTGGCCCTTTAAGTTGTAGATCTTCACTCTCATCTATCCCTATGATCCTTAGGTTTGGTCTTCTCATTGTGTCCTGGATTTCCTGGATGTTTTGAGTTACAAGCCTTTTGGATTTTGTGTTTTCTTTGACTGTGGAGTCAATGGTTACTATGTTATCTTCAGCATCTGAGATTCTTATCTCTATCTCTTGTATTCTGTTGTTGATGTTTGCATCTATGACTCCTGATTTCTTCCCAAGGTTTTCTATCTCCAAAGTTGCCTCCTTTTGTGATTTCTTAGTTGTTTCTACCTCTGTGTTCAGATCTTGGATGGTTTTGCTCAGTTCCTTCATTTGTTTGTTTGTGTTTTCATGTAATTCTTTAATATATTTTTGTGCTCCCTCTTTCATGACTTCTGATTTTCTCATTTCTTCTTTATTGGTTTCTGTCTGTTGGCCCATATTCTCCTGGAGTTCTTTAAGTGTTTTTTGTGTTTGCATTGTAAGAGCTTCTACCCTATTGATGTTCCCCTGCATTTCTTTAAGAGATTTGTTTATGTCTTTTTTGTGTTCCTCTAGGAGCATCATGACCTGTGCTTTTATATCTAACTCTTGTTTTTCTGGTGTGCTGAGGTATCCAGGACTTGCTGTGGTTGGCAAATTGGGTTCAGATGGTGCCACATTGCCTTGATTTCTGTTAGTAACGTTCCTACATTTGCCTTTTGCCATCTGTTTATCTCTGGAGTGAGTTGGTCTTATTGTAGATGGCAGCCCCGCTGAAAGCACAGCGCGCCTGTCCCCAGAGGTCAGTGACCCTTGCTGAGCTGTTGGTGCCCGGATCTGCTGATCTGTTCTGGCTCTGGGTGCGGGCCAGAGCCTGGCGGCATTGTCTGTGCTAGAGTAAGCTAGGTCTCAGTCCAAGCCCCTGACTCCAGCTGCTAGAATTCTGCGCCGTGTCCCGAGGTAAGATGGCACCTTGCTGCCAGCTCGCCCGGAGAGCCGGCCCGAGGTGGTCTGCACCCGCAGCTGAGCTGTCTGTGCCCAGATCTCCTGCAGAGCTAAGCTAAGCTATATCTCTGTCCAGGCACCTGACTCCAGCCGCTCGCTGTGCCTGCCATTCACTTGGTGTCCCGAGGCAAGGTGGCGGCCCTGCTGAAAGCACAGAGCGCCTGTCCCCAGGGGACAGTGACTGTTGCTGAGCTCTTGGTGCCCGGATCTGCCAATCTGTTCTGGCTCTGGGTGCGGGCCAGAGCCTGGCAGCGTTGTCTGTGCTAGAGTAAGTGAAAGACCCCCCGAATTGGGCAGACCCTCGCCCTAGTCTCGGGATAAGGTGACACCCCAGAAATTCACAAGAGACCTTCTTGCTGCAATCACATGAGGTTTATTTAGGGGACACCAGTGCACTGGGGCCGAGCTCATAACCCTCGCAGGGGCAGAGGAGTTCGATCCCCAACAACTGAAGTCAGGGGTTTTTAAGGGGGAAAATCATAAGGCAGGGGGTGGAGGACAAAAAATCATGAGGTAAGGGGTGGAGGGTAAAGAAAGTCACAAGGTGCGATGGGTGGGTCACAAGGCAAGGGGTGGAGAAGAGGAAGTCAGGCAACAGTTTATGCCTCAAGGAAGGTTTAGATTTTATCTTGAACAGCTACCCTGGGGACAATGTATAGTTGAACTTTAAGCAGAGTACTGGGTGGGTCAAGGATGGGTTCCTGGAACAGGGTAGGTTACTTTTCTCAAGCCAAAATGAGTTACTTTGTGCTGAACTGAAAGCAGAAAAAATTTACTCTGTGCTAAGCTTGGTTGCTAGGGGTCTAAAAACATTGAGTTAGGGTCTCTCATTCCCCACTCCTACTAGTCAGTAGTTCTATTCTTAGAACTATAAAGTAGATTTCTGACTTTATATATCCTAGCTTGTCTTGTTTTACTCTTTGATATTGCTGATGTAGCATAAGAATCTGCACAGAACTAACTCTTTGTCTGATGAAAGCAATCAACCTATTAATTATACAAGGTCCTATAGTGTGCAGTCATGTCTGGATGTGGCAAAGGTGGTAACGGTCTGGGCAAAGGCGGTGGGGCTAGTCAGGAGTACCAGGTAAGGTCCTTTTCATTGAGGCTTGAGGTTGTCAGATCGATGACATCTGACCAGGACGGAGTCTCCCACCTGGAACTTATGTGGCACAGCGTTGGTTCCCAGTTTGTATGCCTCTTTGAGCTGTTCCCAGGCGTCCTTTCTGACCAGTTTGAGGGCCTTTAAATGAGCTAGCAGGGGTTGGGAAAAAGAGACATCAGAGTCAAGTATCCCTCCTGCTTCTGCCAAGGGGGATGGTCCCCCATGGAGGAGCTCAAATGGTGTGAGTTTAAATTTCCCTGGAGTGTCCCGAAACTCAGAACAAGGCAAAGGGCAGGAGGGCTGTCCAGTCCTTTTCGCCGGTCTCTAAGGCTAATTTAGTCAAGGTCTCTTTTAGTGTTTTATTTATTCTTTTTACCTGTCCTGAACTCTGGGGTCTATAGGCACAATGTAATTTCCAATTAATCCCCAGTTGAGTGGCCAGTCCCTGGCTTACCTGGGCAACGAAGGCAGGGCCATTGTCTGATCCAATTACCTTAGGGATGCCGAACCTTGGGAAAATTTCTTCTAGTATCTTCTTTGCTACCATAATAGCCGTTTCCCTTCTTGTAGGAAAAGCTTCTACCCATCCTGAGAAGGTATCTATGAAAACTAATAAATATTTATTACCATATTTTGTTGGCTTTACTTCTGTGAAATCAACCTCCCAGTATGCTTCTGGCCTGTCTCCCTGGAGGCGTCTACCGGGGGCGCACCTAGGTGATATCCAGTGTTTGTTAAAGTACAGGCCCTACAATTCTGAACCACTTCTTGTGCAATGTCTGAAAGGCCCATAACATGATAATCAGAGTGACGTATGATGTCTTTTAGCTTCTTTGTCCCTAGATGAGTTAGTTGATGTGGATTGGTCACATAACATCGTCCCTCTTTTTGGGGTAGTATGGATTTCTCATCTCCTGTCTCAGCTACTCCATAGGGAGAATAGCCCTGTACAATTTTCAGTTTTTCCATCTGCTTATAGTCTTCAGGGGTATACCTGAAGCTAGTTTCTTTAATATCATAATAGTTTTTTGGTTTCTTTTCTTGTTCAGCCATTTGATTTCCTTTGGCTATGGTGTCTTGGCCCTTTTGGTGACCAGGACAATGTATAATGGCCAGTTTCTTTGACAATTGTATGGCTTTCTAGCAGGCTCAAGATTTCTTTCTTGTTCTTAATGTCCTTTCCAGCGGATGTGAGTAGCCCCCTCTGTCTATAAATTGTCCCATGTATATAAGCGGTGGTGAAAGCGTACCTGCTATCCGTGTAGATGTTGATGCTCTTACCCTCTGCCAGTCTCAGGGCTTGGATGAATGTGATGAGTTCAGCTTTCTGAGCGGAGGTCCCTTCTGGTAGGCTACTGGCCCAGATGACCTGTTTGCCGTCCACTACTGGCGCCCCGGCCCTTTTCTTACCTTCCACTGTGAAACTGCTCCCGTCGGTGTACCAGTTGGGACATCCTGGCCATGGCTGATCTGTAAGGTCTCTGCGAGTCCCAGTCTCTTCTGCCAGGATGTCAAGGTATTGGAGTATGGATGCTGTGTCATCGGAGTCAGGCAGCAGTGTGGCAGGGTTTTAAGATAGCCGGGGGCACAAAAGTCACTCTCTCTGTCAGTAGCAGGCTTTGGTAGTGGGTCATGCGAGCATTAGTCATCCAGCGGTCAGGGGGCTGACATATGACGCTTTCAAGAGCATGGGGGGGGCTACTATGGTTGTTGATTGCCCCAAAGTTAGTTTATCTGCATCCTTGAGGAGCAGAGCCACAGCCGCTATAGCCTTAAGACAGGATGGCCAGCTGCTGGCCACTGGATCAAGCTTCTTAGATAGGTAAACTACTGGCTGCTTTCATGGGCCTATGGGTTGGGTGAGAACCCCTTGGGCGACCCCTGCCCGTTCATCTACATATAAGATGAAGGGCTTGGTCAAGTCTGGTAAGGCTAGGGCAGGTGCTTCTAATAAGGCATGTTTGATCTTCTCAAAGGCCTCCTGTTGAGCTGGAGTCCAGGTAAAATTTCCAGTCTCTCTGGTGAGAGGGTACAGGGGTGCAGCTAGAGTGGCAAACCCTGGTATCCACAGTCTAGAGAAGCCGGCCGTCCCCAGGAATTCTTTAACTTGTCTGGGGCTGGTGGGGACTGGGATCTGTATCACAGTCTTTTTTCGGGCCTCTGTTAACCATCTTTTGCCTTCCTTAAGGGTGTAGCCGAATAAGTAACTTCAATCTGGCAAATTTGGGCCTTTTTTTTTTTTTTTTTTTTAGCTGAAGCGCTATACCCTAATTTCCCCAACTCTAGTAACAGTCTCTCAGTTCCTTCCTGGCACTCTTGTTGGGTGGTTTGGCACCAGCTTTCTTCTTGGGGCAGTCCCTTTGCCAATGTCAGTTTTCCTTGCAATATGCCCATTGAAGGTCGGCCGTGAGAGTCCTTCAGAGTTCCGAGGTGTTTCTCGGCCCTGTGCTGCCCAGGTACCCTGTCTGTCTGTTGCCTTTCTCGGTCCTATGGGACTCCCTGTCACCTACCACTGCGGCCAAAATCCTAGTCAAATTTCTTTCTTGTCTCCTATCTCGTCTATTCTCTCTCTCTTCTGCCTCTCTCTTTTCTTTCTCTCCTCACTTCCTCAGTCTCTCTTTTATGATACACTTTCTCTGCTTCCTTAACCGGGTCTTGCAAGATAATGTTTGCAGACCTTCCAAGCGCTGCAACCTCCTCCTAATATCAGAGGCAGACTGCCCAATAAAAGCCATAAGCCATAGCTACTGCCGCCTGCTAGCCCTCAGAAGTAGGGTCAAAAGGAGTGTAAGCTTCCAACAGGCACTCTAGAAACACAGAGGGGGGTTCCTTCTTCCCCTGGAGAACCTCTCTTACCTTGGCCAAATTGGCAGGGCGCCTGCTGGCCCCCTTGAGACCTGCCACCAGAGCCCGGCGATAGACTGTTAGCCTCTCCCTACCTTATTTTAGTCTCAATTTGGACGATTCAGGGGGAAGTCCTGGCACATTCTTTCGTGCTTCTAACAGGATCCTTTCCTTGTCCTCAGTGGTGAAAAAAATCTGCAAGAGTTGATGACAGTCATCCCAAGTGGGCTGGTGGGAGAACATGAGGGACTCCACCAGACCTGTAAGGCTGGAAGGATTTTCTGAAAAACAATCATGATTAGTTTTCCAGTTATAGAGATCAGCCAAAGAAAAAGGCCAATATTGAAGGAGCTGAAGCTGGTCTGGGTTTGCCGGTGGAGGGCCTTATACACCCAGGGGCAATGCTGTAGTCAAATCTGGTCCTTCGGGGCTCGCAGTACATCTGCTCCAGGTCCCGGCAGCCGGCCCTCCTCCAGCAGCACCCTGAGGTGGATTCTGAGGAGGTACAAGGGGAGGATAAGATGGTGGGGTACCAGGCCATTCTGGAGGCTCCTCGATCTCGGAATAGATCTTAGGAGGAGCTGATGGTTGGGCTCCATGTGGCGGGTCAGGCTCCGCCATTTTAGCTTTCACTTTTGTTTTCTACTCCATCGCGGAGCGCCAGGACTCGGGAGCCTGGCTTCTGATTCTGGGTCCAAGGCTTTAACCAAGATGGAGGATCTTGCTCCAAGTCCTCCCAAACACAAATATAAGGTACCTAGTCAGGGTGAGACCCTGGTCCTTTTTGAAATACAATGTCCTTAATAGCAGAAATCACAGTCAGGTCAAGAGTGCCCTCCGGAGGCCAGCCAACTTTATACGTTGGCCATTCTGGAGAACAAAAATTTCTCCAAAGTCCTTTTCTAATTTCTATAGACAGGTTGTGTGCCCTATTTCTAACTTTAGTCCAGTGCTTAAGAGTCTGACCAAGAGGAGTGCTGATAGTCTGTCCCATCATCATACACAAAACACAAAACATAAAACACAAACAGCAAACTCAAAGAGATCAAAACCAGAGCCCGCCTCCTGCGGGACTTCCAACACCGAGAAACAGAATCAGATGGCCGAGGAGAGCCGAAATCTCTCCTTTCCAGGAGAACCTCGGGTTCCAGATCGACACCCAAAGGGGAAATCTCCGGGTGTCCCCAGAGTTCCCTCAGACCCCCTTGGGACGTCTCCTGGGGTAACTAACAGTTGGTTATTTCCTGATTAACCTTCCCCTCCATCCTGGACAGGGAATTCATTGCTCTCACGAGCGCGGAAGACTGCAAACCAAAAGTACCAGATTCAGACACTGCTGCTAGGCAAAGAAATGAACATAGACAAAGACAGAACGTGGACAAAGACAGAATCTTACCCCCAAGAGGGGTCTCTGAGAATCTGGGTGGTCGCAAATTCTGGACGAGCCCCCACAATAAAAGACCCCCGAATTGGGGAGACCCTCGCTCTAGTCTCGGGATAAGGCGACACCCCAGAAATTCACAAGAGACCTTCTTGCTGCAATCACATGAGGTTTATTTAGGGGACACCAGTGCACTGGGGCCGAGCTCATAACCCTCGCAGGGGCAGAGGAGTTCGACCCCCAACAACTGAAGTCAGGGGTTTTTAAGGGGGGAAATCATAAGGCAGGGGGTGGAGGACAAAAAAATCATGAGGTAAGGGGTGGAGGGTAAAGAAAGTCACAAGGCGCGATGGGTGGTTCACAAGGCAAGGGGTGGAGAAGAGGAAGTCGGGCAACAGTTTATGCCTCAAGGAAGGTTTAGATTTTATCTTGAACAGCTACCCTGGGGACAATGTATAGTTGAACTTTAAGCAGAGTACTGGGTGGGTCAAGGATGGGTTCCTGGAACAGGGTGTGTTACTTTTCTCAAGCCAAAATCAGAAAGATGAGTTACTTTGTGCTGAACTGAAAGCAGAAAAAATTTACTCTGTGCTAAGCTTGGTTGCTAGGGGTCTAAAAACATTGAGTTAGGGTCTTTCATAAGCTTGGTCTCAGTCCACGCCCCTGACTCCAGTTGCTAGAATTCTGCACCGTGTCCCGAGGTAAAATGGCACCTCGCTGCCAGCCCACCCGGAGAGCGGGCCCGTGGTGGTCTGCACCCGCAGCTGAGCTGTCTGTGCCCAGATCTCCTGCAGAGCTAAGCTAAGCTATATCTCTGTCTACGCACCTGACTCCAGCCGCTTGCTGTGCCCGCCGTTCGCTTGGTGTCCCGAGGCCGAATTTCTTTCTTTCTTTCTTTCTTTCTTTCTTTCTTTCTTTCTTTTCTTTCTTTCTTTCTTTCTTTCTTTTGGTTTTTCGAGACAGGGTTCCTCTGTGCAGTTCTGGCTGTCCTGGAACTCACTCTGTAGACCAGGCTGGCCTCGAACTCAGAAAAACGCCTGCCTCTGCCTCCCAAGTGCCAGGATTACAGGCGTGGGCCACCACGCCCGGCTCAGGTTTGCAAGAATTTTATTGAGTGTTTCTACATTGATATTCATAAGAGAAATTAGTCTGAAGTTCTTCTTTGTTGGGTCTTTTTATGTTTTATGTATAAGCATAACTGTGGCTTCATAGAACAAATTGGGTAGTGTTCCTTCTGTTTCTATTTTGTGGAATGTTTTGAAAAGTTTTGGCATTAGGCCTTCTTTTAAGGTCTGATAGAATTCCGCACTAAAACCATTTGGTCCTGGCTCTTTTTTTTTCTTTTTTTTTGGGGGGGGGGCTTTTAATGACTACTATTTCTTTAAGCATTTTGGGACTGTTTAGATATGTTATTTGATCCTGATTTAACTTTGGTACCTGATATCTGTCTAGAAAATTGTCCATTTCATCCAGATTTTCCAGTTTTGTTGAGTATAGGCTTGTAGGATGTGAAGATTTTTTTTTGAATTTCCTCGGTTTCTGTTGTTATGTCTCCCTTTTAATTTCTGATTTTATTAATTTGGATACTGTCTCTGTACCCTCTGGTTAGTTTGGCTAATGGTTTATCTATCTTGTTGATTTTCTCTTGGTTTTGTTCATTTTTTTTATAGTTCTTTTTGTTTCTACTTGGTTGATTTCAGCCCCGAGTTTGATTATTTCCTGCCATCTATTCCTCTAAAGCGTATTTGCTTCTTTTTGTTCTAGAGCTTTCAGGAGTGCTGTCAAGCTGCCAGTGTATGCTCTCTTCATTTTCTTTTTGGAGGCTCTTAGAGCTATGAGTTTTCCTCTTAGCACTACTTTTATTGTGTCCCATATGTTTTGGTATGTTATGCATTCATTTTCATTAAGTTCTAAAATGTCTATAATTTCTTTCTTTATTTCTTCCTTGACCAAGTTATCATTGAGTAGAGCGTTGTTCAGATCCCATGTATATGTGGGCTTTTGGTTATTTTTGTTGTTATTGAACACCTGCTTTAGTCCATGGTGGTCTGATAGGATGCATGGGATTCTTTTAATATTCCTCTATCTCTTGAGGCCTGTTTTGTGACCAATTATATGATCAGTTTTGGAGAAGGTACCATGGGGTGCTGAGAAGAAGGCTTATTCTTTTGTTTTAGGATGAAATGTTCTATAGATATCTATTAAATCCATTTGTTTCATAACTTCTGTTAGTTTCATAATGTCTCTGTTTAATTTCTGTTTCCATGATCTGTCCATTAATGAGGGGTGTTGCAGCACTTGGGAGGCAGAGGCAGGTGGATTTCTGAGTTCAAGACCAGCCTGGTCTACAGAGTGAGTTGCAGGACAGCCAGGACTACACAGAGAAACCCTGTCTCGAAAAAAAAAAATGAGGGGTGTTGAAGTCTCCTACTACTATTGTGTGAGGTGCAATGTGTTCTTTGATCTTTAGTAAAGAGTCTTTTTATTTTATTTTATTTTATTTTATTTTATTTTATTTTATTTTATTTTCTAATTTCTTTGTTTACATTCCAAATGATTTCCCCTTTCCCGGTTGCCCCCTTCCCATGAGTCCCATAAGCCCTCTTCCCTCCACCCATTCCCCAATCAATCCCTTCCTAAATCTCTGTCCTGGTAATCCCCTACATTGCTGCTTCAAGCTATTCTAGTACCAGGACCCTCTCCTTCCTTCTTCTTGGGAATCATTTGATATGTTATTTGTGTCTTGGGTATTCAGAGTTTCTGGGCTAATGTCCACTTACCAGTGATTGCATTCCATGTGTGTTCTTTTTTTATTTTTTATTTTTTAATTTTCTATATTCCTTGTTTACATTCCAAAGGCTTTCCCAGTTCCCAGTTCCCCCCTCATCATGTGTCTCATAAGTCCCCCCCCCCATTTCCCAATCACCCCCCCCCCATTTCTCTGTTCTGGTACTCTCCTACAAAACTGGATCTAGTCTTTTCTGGACCAGCGTCCTCTCCTTCCTTTTTCTTGGGAATCTTTTGCTTAGCTAATTGTGCCTTGAGTATTCAGAGCTTCTGGGCTCATTAATATCCACTTATCAGTGATTGCAATTCATGTGTATTCTTTTGTGATTGGGTTAACTCACTTAGGATGATATTTTCCAGATCCAACCGTTTGCCTACAAATTGCATGAATTCATTATTTTTAATTGCTGAGTAGTATTCCAGTGTATAAATATACCACTTTTCTGTATCCATTGCTCCTTTGAGAGACATCTGGGTTCTTTCCAGCTTCTGGCTATTATAAATAAGGCTGCTACGAACATAGTGGAGCATGTGTCTTTATTGCATGCAGGGGAATCCCCTGTCATGCCAAGGAGTGGTATGACAGGGTCCTCTGGAAGTGTCATGCCCAATTTTCTGAGGAACCACCATATTGATTTCCAAAGCAGTTGTACCATCTTGCAATCCCACCAGCAATGGAGGAGTGTTCCCTTTTGTCTACATCCTCGCCAGCACATGTTGTCTCTTGAGTTTTTAATCTTAGCCATTCTGATGGTTGTGAGGTGGAATCTCAGGGTTGTTTTGATTTGCATTTCCCTGATGACTAATGATGTTGAATATCTCTTAAGGTGTGTCTCAGCCATCTGAATTTCTTCTGGTGAAAATTCTTTATTTAGCTCTGTACCCCATTTTTAATAAGGTTATTTGGTTCTTTGGGGTCTAACTTCTTGAGTTTTTTGTATACATTGGATATTAGCCCTCTGTCGGATGTGGGGTTGGTGAAGATATTTTCCCAATTTGTTGGTTGCCATTTTGTCCTTCTGACAGTGTCTTTTGCCTTACAGAAACTTTGTAATTTTTGAGGTCCCATTTGTCAATTCTTGATCTTAGAGCATAAACTATTGGTGTTATGTTCAGGAACTTTCCCCCTCTACCCATGTCCTCCAGGGTATTCCCCAGTTTCTTTTCTAATAGTTTCAGTGTGTCTGGTTTTATGTGGAGGTTCTTGATCCACTTGGAGTTGATCTTAGTACAAGGAGATAAGAGTGGGTCAATTGGCATTCTTCTGCATGTTGACCTCTAGTTGAACCAGCACCATTTGTTGAAAAGGCTATCTTTTTTCCACTGGATGGTTGTAGCTCCTTTATCAAAGATCAAGTGACCATATCTCTGTGGGTTCAATTCTATTTCATTGATCTACTTGCCTGTCACAATACCATGTAGTTTTTTTTTTGTTTTTGTTTTTGTTTTTTGTTTTTGTTTTTCGAGACAGGGTTTCTCTGTATTGCCCTGGCTGTCCTGGAACTCACTCTATAGAGCAGGCTGGCCTCAAACTCAGAAATCTGCCTGCCTCTGCCTCCTAAGTGCTGGGATTACAGGCGTGAGCCACCAACACCCGGCACCATGTAGTTTTTTAACACAATTGCTCTGTAGTACTGCTTGAGGTCAGGGATATTGATTCTCCCAGAAGTCCTTTTATTGTTGAGAATAGTTTTAGCTATCCTGGGTTTTTTGTTACTCCAAATGAATTTGAGAATTGCTTGTTCTAGATCTATGAAGAATTGATTAGGGATTTTGATGGGGATTGCATTGAATCTGTAGATTACTTTTGGCAAGATGGCCATTTTTACTATATTGATCCTGCCAATCCAAGAGCATGAAATATTTTTCCATCTTCTGAGGTCTTCACCGATTTCTTTCTTCAAGGGCTTGAAGCTCTTGTCATAAAGATCTTTCACTTGCTTAGTTAGAGTCACGCCAAGATACTTTATATTGTCTGTGGCTATTGTGAAGGGTGTTATTTCCCTAACTTCTTTCTCAGCCTGCTTGTCCTTTGAGTATAGGAAGGCTACTGATTTGCTTGAGTTGATTTTATAACCAGCCACTTTGCTGAAGTTGTTTATCAGCTGTAGGAGTTCTCTGGAGTTTCTTGGGTCGCTTAAGTATACTATCATATCATCTGCAAATAATGATAGTTTGACTTCTTCCTTTCCAATTGGTATCTCTTTGACTTCCTTATGTTGTCTAATTGCTCTCACTAGAACTTCAAGTACTCTATTGAAAAGATATGGAGAGAGAGGGCAGCCTTGTCTAGTGGGATTGCTTCAAGTTTCTCTCCATTTAGTTTGATGTTGGCTACTGGTTTGCTGTATATTGCTTTTACTATGCTTAGGTATGGGCCTTGAATTCCTGTTCTTTCCAGGACTTTTAGCATGAAAGGATGCTGAATTGTGTCAAATGCTTTCTCAGCATCTAATGAGATGACCATGTGGTGTTTTTCTTTTAGTTTGTTTATGTAGTGGATTACATTGATGGATTTCCATATATTGAACCATCCCTGCATCCCTGGGATGAAGCCTACTTGATCATGGTGAATGATCATTTTGATGTGTTCTTGGATTCGGTTGGCAAGTATTTTGTTTAGTATTTTTGCATTGATATTCATAAGAGAAATTGGCCTGTAGTTCTCTTTCTTAGTTGGATCTTTGTGTGGTTTTGGTATCAGGGTAATTGTGGCTTCATAGAATGAGTTGGGTAGTGTTCCTTCTGTTTCTATTTTGTGGAATAGTTTGAAGAGTATCAGTATCAGGACTTCTTTGAAGGTCTGATAGAATTCTGCACTAAAACCATCTGTTCCAGTACTTTTTTTGGTTGGGAGGCTTTCTATAACCCCTTCTATTTCTCTAGGGGTTATGAGACTCTTTAGCTGATCTAATTGATCCTGATTTAATTTTGGTATTTGGTAACTGTCTAGGAAATTGTCCATTTCCTCCAGATTCTCTAGTTGTGTTGAGTGTAGACTTTTGTAGTAGGATCTGATGATCTTTTGAATTTCCTCAGTCTCTGTTGTTATATCCCCCTTTTCATTTCTAATTTTGTTAATTTGAATACTGTCTCTGTGCCCTTTGGTTAGTCTGGCTAAGGGTTTATCTATCTTGTTGATTTTCTCAAAGAACCAGTTCCCAATTTTGTTTATTCTTTGTATGGTTCTCTTTGTTTCTACTTGATTGATTTCAGCCCTTAGTTTGATGATTTCCTGTCTTCTACTCCTCCTGTGTGAATTAGTTTCTTTTTGTTCCAGGGTTTTCAGGTGTGCTGTTAAGCTGCTAGTGTATGCTGTCTCCAGTTTCTTTTTGGAGGCACTCAGTGCAATGAATCTTCCTCTTAGCACTGCTTTAATTGTGTCCCAAAGATTTGGGTAGGTTGTACCTTTCTTTTCATTGAATTCTAAAAAGTCTTTGATTTCTTTCTTTATTTCTTCTTTGACAAAAGTGTCATTGAGTATTGTTGTTTCCATGTGTATGTGGGCTTTCTGTTGTTTTTCATGGTATTGAAGACCACTTTTATTCCATATGACGCATAGTTCTATCTTCTTGTATTTGTTGACATCTGTCTCGTGACCAATTATATGATCGATTTTGGAGAAGGTACCATGCAGTGCTGAGAAGAAGGTATATTCTTTTGCTTTAGGATGAAATGTTCTCTATATATCTGTTAAATCTAATTTGTCCAGAGCTTCAATTAGTTTCACTGTGTCCCTGTTTAGTTTCTGGTTTCCTGATTGGTCCATTGAGGAGTGTGGAGTGTTGAAGTCACCCACAATTATTGTGTTAGGTACAATGTGTGATTTAAGCTTTAGTAAAGTTTCTTTCACGAATGAGGGTGCCCTTGCATTTGGAGCATAGATGTTCAGTATTGAGAGTTCTTCTTGGTGTTTTTTCCCTTTGACCATCAATAAGTGACCTTCTGAGTCTCTTTTGATGACTTTAGGTTGAAAGTCAATTTTATTTGATATTAGAGTATCAATATCAAGATACTCTGGCTTGTTTCCTGAGACCATTTGCTTGTAAAATTGTCTTCCAGCCTTTTACTCTAAGGTACTGTTTGTCTTTGACACTGAGATGTGTTTCCTGTATGCAGAAAATTGTAGGGTCCTGTTTCCGTATCCAGTCTGTTAGTCTATGTCTTTTTCTTGGGGAATTGAGTCCATTGATATTAAGAGATATTCAGGAATAGTAACTATTCCTTCCTGACATTTTTGAAATTATTTTTTATATTTGAGTGGTTATCTTCTTTTGGGTTTGATAAGAGGAGGTTTCTATCTTGCTTCTTCTGGGGTGTAGTTTCCCTCCTTGTGTTGGTGTTTTTCCCCTATTATCCTTTGTAGGGCTGGGTTTGTGGAAAGATCTCGTGCAAATTTGGCTTTGTCATGGAATACCTTTGTTTCCCCATCTATGGTGATTGAGAGTTTTGCTGGGTATAGTAGTTTTGGCTGAAATTTGTGTTCTCTTAGAGTCTGCATGAAATCTTCCCAGGATCTTCTAGCTTTCATGGTCTCAGGTAAGAAGTCTGATGTAATTCTGATAGGTCTTCCTTTATAAGTTACTTGGCCTTTTTCTCTTACTTTAATACTCTTTCTTTGTTTAGTACATTTGGGGTTTTGATTATTATGTGACAGGAGGTATTTCTGTTCTGGTCCAGTCTGTTTGGAGTTCTGTAGGCTTCCTGTATATTCATGGGCATCTCTCTCTTTAGGTTGGGGAAGTTTTCTTCCATAATTTTGTAGAAGATATTTGCTGGCCCTTTAAGTTGTAGATCTTCACTCTCATCTATACCTATAATCCTTAGGTTTGGTCTTCTCATTGTGTCCTGGATTTCCTGAATGTTTTGGGTTATCAGCTTTTTGCATTTTGTATTTTCTTTAATTGTTGAATCCATGGTTCCTATGGTATCTTCAGCATCTGAGATTCTATCTTCTATCTCTTGTATTCTACTGTTGATATTTGCATCTACGACTCCTGATTTCTTCCCAAGTTTTTCTATCTCCAACATTGTCTCCCTTTGTGATTTCTTAGTTGTTTCTACTTCTGTTTTTAGATTCTGGATGGTTTTGCTCAGATTTTTCACTTGCTTGTTTGTGACATAATTCTTTAAGGGATTTTTGTGTTTCCTCTTTTATGATTTCTACTTGTTGACCCACGTTCTCCTGTATTTCTTTAACTGATTTTTGTATTTCTTCCTTATTAGCTTCCATTTTTTGATCCATATTCTCCTGAATTTCTTTAAGTGATTTTTGTGTTTGTCTTGTAAGGGCTTCTAGCTTTTGATTCATTTTCTCCTGTATTACTTTAAGAGATTTATCTATGTGTTACTCTATCAGCATCCTGACCAGTGATTTTAGATCTGAGTCTTGTTTTTCTGGTGTGTTGGGGTATCCGCGACTTATTGCTGTTGGGGAACTGGGTTTGGATGCTGCCATACTGCCTTGATTTCTGTTAGTAATGATCTTATGTTTGCCTTTGCCATCTGGTTATCTCTGGTGTTAGTTGGTCCTGTAGTTACTAGCTGGTGCTTGAACCTCCTGTGGGCTCGTAAGGCTATTTCCCCACGACTGGGACACCTGAACCACTGCCCTGCGGGGTTCTTGCCCACAGATTGCTGACAGGTGGCCTGAGTCCCCCAGAGGTCTTCAACTCGGGATATCTTGGGTACCTGGTTCTGCCTGCTAGGTCAAAACAGCCGGGAAGATGGCGGAGGCTGCAGGGAGTGCAGGGTCCCCCTTCAGGGCACAGAGCCCATGCCTGGCTCCCCCCCTAACCACTGCTCTGCAGGTGGCTCCTGTTCATGGCCTGAGTCCCCAGAGGTCTGAAACTCAAGATATCTTGGGTACCTGGTTCTGCCTGCTAGGTCAAAATAGCCGGGAAGATGGTGGAGGCTGCAGGGAGTCCACGATTAACACTTAAAAAAGAGCTCCTTAAGGTCACAGGCTACAGAAGTGTGCTTTACTACCAACTGCAACCCAAACTGTTCTGTAGTGATCAGAAGTGTGCTTTACCAACTGCACACTGAACTGTTCTGTAGTGACCAGAATAAAAGAATAAAAGATTGTAAAATATGACTAAAAACACACTATGCTTATATGTGAAGTCCATACTGAAATCAGCACAGAAAGTTAAACTTTTCAGTATATCATTTGTTAAGTACATATTACTTTGCAGTGTAATTTTATGTGTGATTTCATGAAGTGTCAAAATTCAAAGTACTTTTCCGTTGAGAACCTTTCATTCTGAAGTCTGAGGTGAGTGGGGTCATAGGTCTGTTAGGAAAGGGCCAGTACCCCAGATGTTAAACCATTCTCATGCAGAGGCCTTAATATTTTATATATAAGTGAATTTATTTTTAAGAGTTTTCTATTGGTTTTTGGAAAGTAACCCTTAATTTAATGGTACATCTTTCGTGTAGGTTTGTCCCAAGCCAGAATTTTAAAAAGAAAGGCTGCACAGTTGAGTTGAGTCAGAATCAATGTGTTGGAGCAGTTCTATTGTGAAACATTATTTGAGAAGTAATTATTTTTATAAAAAATTATTTATCCTTTGTATTCTTGGGTATAATTTTAAGGTTGTGAATATTGAAAGACATTTGCTTTGTTTTTAGCAAGTTTTCCATCCCCCCCCCAAAATCAAAACAGCTTTAACATTATGTATGAGAGCATGCTGAAGAGGGGCCTATTTTGTCAATAAAGATGCGTGTTTAAAACTGTAAAAAAAAGAGCATGAAGATGGAGCTTTTTGCTAATTTAGATGCCAAGAAAAAAGACAAAGGGTTTCTAATACTGGTAAGATAGTCTGCACAAATATCTTCAGCTGAGCAGGGCTGATTGGACTATATGTGACTTCTCTGAACATAAACATCTCTGGAATCCACAGACTGATCAAATGTTTTATTCATATTATAATTTATTAGGTTAAGGGTTTGTCTACAGAGCTGTTTGTTGCCATGGAGACCAGACCATTTCATGCCTTAGACCCTCTGGATCACCAGCTACAGGTGGCTGAAAAAACTCTGTGTGTGCTGAGAACTGAACCACAGTTCCCTGAGAGAGCAGTAATTCCTTGTGCAGCTGAATTCCCACAAACGGAGCCTTACAAAAGTCTTCATTGTCATTTAAGTCTCAGATAAATAAACATTCATGTTTGATTTCTCCCTTTCTCTGGGCCCTGGTCATTTGCTCTGTTTAGATCAGTGCATACAGTTTTCCCAGATGAAACTGTTGGGCTATGCTTAGGGTCAGCACCTAACTTGAATCCCAGTTTCCAACATGTCAGACAAAAAGCAAACAAGAACATTAACAGGGCAAATATCAACTAGAGTGTCCCAGACTCCTGTGCTTCCCTTCTCACACCTGCCATTTTAACATATTACAGCTATTTTCAACCCTGAGCCACCATGCTGGCTTACCCCAGATTCCGTGTAAATGCTCCGGCAATACTGTGCTCTAACCAGAAGTCATTTTTAACTACATTGGTTGTTGCCTTTGGAAGCTAGGTGTTGGTCATATCTGTCTAGCTCCTAAAATCTCTTAGGGCGCTTGAGTGGGGGCATGCAGAATCCAGGGGAGTGTAAGGCTTCAGCCACCAAGTGGGGATGCGACTCCAACATTGCCTTCCACCCCGAGGTCACAGAGACATCAGTGGAATGAAATGCAATGAAATCCAGGGCCTGAGTCTTCAGCGGCTCTCTGCTGTGGAGGTCAGCCAGGATGAGCGTGTCTGCAGCGTTCTCCACAGAGAGCATCGTGCCGAGGGCATGCTCACACATGACCATCAAGCCCTCCAGGCCATACCTGTCAGCTGCTGCCAGCACACTAGCAGCAATGGAGTGGCTGTGGAGGTGTGGTGCCTTCCCTTTGTAGATGAAGTCCATCATGTCCTTGAAGACCTGGGGATCCAGGTCAGGGAACTCAATGGTGTTCTTTAGGCGCTCCTGCATTTCATGTTCAAACATGGCTCTGAACACTGGAGAGCGAGCTGCGAGGATGGCCTTGTGAGCCCTGAATTCACGGCCACCTACTAACAGGGAGCAGTCTGTGAGGATTGAATTATCCCAAAGCTCCCCTAGGTTATCTGCCAACACATGCCCTGGATCCTTGATTGCAGGTGTCATGTTCTGTCTAGGAATTCTATAGAAGGCTCCTATTATGTTCACCTTGCAGCAAAGGGTGAGCTGGTCTTCAGGGAGGAGAAAATCCTGACGGGAGAGGAGGAAATCTCGAGGGAGGAACTTTTTGAATCCCAGTGGTTGTTTTGGCAGAAAGCAAGCAGCATTCATGCTCTTCATGATTTGACGTTTCTCTCCTTGGAAATTTATGATCCAGAACTTGAACTTTGCCCAAACTAGGCTTCCTGGACGGCTGACCAACACCAGGTGAACTGACAGGTAACCTTTGCTCTCTTCATCAACCCCGTTTGTGTGTACTTTCAAACGCCATGCCGGTTTCTTATTGGCCTCTAATGAGAACACTGAGGTTGTAATCTCTTTCCCAATTCCCTCCATGTAAGTTGAAAAGTTTCTAATGGTCCACTCATACCAGAATGTCTTAACTCTGATCTGTGTGGAACCCCAGCTCTTGTCCGTGTCTCCTGACATTTCTGCTGGAGGTAGAGTTTGGAGGTTAAAGGTGATCTGAAAGAAGAACTACAAGTTACTTATTCGTCTTCCTCTTGGATTCAATTATAGGTACACTTTCTAATTGAATTTCAATTTCTCTTATTCTCTCTCTCCCCCTCCCTCTTCATCTCCTCTCTTCTCATTCCTACTCAATTCCCCTCTCAATACTGCAAATAAACTCTATTCTATACTAATCCTGTCATATGGCTGTTACCCCAGGGGGAAGGGAAGCCTCAGCATGGGCCAGCAAGGGCACCACTCCCACCCTTACCATTCCTGGCTCTAACAAGCATGTCCTGCATTTCTTTTTATAAAACACAGCATTGATGTTGTGACTCAAATTTAAAAACTGGCAGGCTTACATCTCCCACTGCCACATGAACTTTCCAGTCAACAGATTGCTCTCTAGAACTATCCATCCAAACACCAGCAAATTGGTAAGCGCCCTCTCTCACACTGGTCACTGCTCAGTGTTTACATCCCCTGGTCCCAAGGGAGGGATGTTGAGCTCATAGCCACCTTGTGGTGTCCCTGTGGATGGAGACATTCACAGTCTTTATGGCTGGCCTCCGTGCTGACTCCTCATTTTAGGACATTCCCCTTGGGTGAGATTTCCTCTCTCCTGCTTCATATTCCTTTCCTCACTGCTGTGAAACCCCAGGCCCCGGTAAACCATTCTCACGGCCCACTCAGGTACCGTCCTGAGCTCAGACCCCAATTCACTGCTTGAGTTCTTGGAGATCTGAACCTCCAGTTGTTTTAGTTATAAACTTTTCCTCAGAATACTGGTAGGGGAAATTAATAACTGCCACTCTCACCCAGAAAGGGTATATCTTCACTGACACGCCCAGGTTTCCTACTGACATGCCACACACTCTTAAAAGCTTCCAAATTTACAGGCTAATTTTGGTCCCAATATCCACTAAGCAATAACTCTCCATTGCTGTTTGAGGGCACTTGAAAAATTTTAAAAGTCTCTCACCAGCCAGCCATTCAGGTAAATGGAAAGATTTCTATGCAGGGCCCCTTCTACCATGTCCATCTCTTGCCACTTTACTTCTTTGCTCTCCCTCCCACATCAGGCACAGTGGGAGGACTGCCCAGATTGTGGTATGATAACCACTGAGAAACAGTGTTGCCCATTGATCCTGCCTTTGCCTCTATGGCTGCCTCTAGCCTCCTCTCTCTGCTTTCCCCTTGCTTTCTTGCTCCCTGCTGCACCCAACACCATGGGGCACAAAACATCCTGTGCTAGAGCAGAGTTGCAGGCAGACAGAGCACAGCTGCAGGCCCTGCCCCTTACTCCCTGACCCAGCCAAGGTGCTTGCTTTCTTGCCCTGCCCCACTTGTGCCCTGCTCACACCAGGTTGGGCTGCTGCCTATGCTTCCGTGTTCCTGGAGCCCACCCACCACCACTGTCAGCTCTCTGATATCTTTCTATTCTGTTCTGCATCAGCTCTAGCCAGGTGTCACATCTGAGCTGCTCCATGCACAGATCAGACCCGCTGCTCTGGACACAGCAACAGAGCCTGACTACAGTGAAAAGGGACACCTGTTGTCCACCAGACAAAACATGTCCATTCATCTCCATACGTTTGCCTTTTTACAGGTTTTTATCTGCTGATGCACAATTATTTCTGCCATTCCAAGACATAACAAACACATGACATTCCTCCAGGCAGAGTTGTAGCTTCAGCACTATCTTGGTTCAGGGCTGTCTTGTGAGTGTCTGCCATCATTTTTTTATTTTTTATTTTTTTTTTTGTTTTTTTGAGACAGGGTTTCTCTGTGTAGCCCGGGCTATCCTGGAACTCACTTTGTAGACCAGGCTGGCCTCGAACTCAGAAATCTGCCTGCCTCTGCCTCCCAAGTGCTGGGATTAAAGGCGTGCGCCACCACCGCCCGACTCTGCCATCATTTTTGTAGGCAGATAAGGTTTTCCTATGCTTTTGCTTCAGCACCATCTTAAATAAGGGAGGTCAGATGAATGGCTGTAGCTTCAGTGCCATCTTAGTTAATGACAGTCCCATGATCACCCACCATCTTTGTTATGGGCAGTTCCTACCTATTTCACTGTCTCCTCACCTTAGAACATCCTGACTTAGGGGCTCTGATGTCTATCCTGCCTTGGTAAATGATAATTTTAATATTAATTTAAAGATTTACAACAGGAAAAAGGTTAAAGATCACTGCTTTAAATTAAAGATTGCCTAACTCAGATATGCTTAATAGATACTAGCTCTCAATCTTCTCAGAAACTGCTAAATATAAGGACCAATGTTTAAGCTTATTAGGACAGAGAAAGACTCCATAGCATAACAGTTACCACCCTCCTCCTCCCCCTAAACTAGGTCTCTGTAAAGATGTAGACTCAGTGACAAGAGTGCCTAGACTGTGTTATAATAAGAACTGAGATTCTGTGCTCCATTGCCTTGCCGATGCTGGGGCTCAGCCTACATTTTTTCAAACAGAGGATACCCAGAGAGTTAAATGTCTCATATTGCCTAGAACAAGGTGAGTCATCTCTCCCACATTCCTACTCCTCAAGAAAAAACCTTCTTGTCTCCTGGGCTTAATGGAAACACTGACTCTGCCTGAGTTGTGATAGAGAACACAGGGACCTGAGAAAACTGTTTAGGAAGTGGACTATTGAACAACCTCTGTCAATTTAATTAATGACGTCTAGATTTTAATATATTTTTCATAAGTGTCAAACTACATTGACAGCTATGCTAACTACAGCTAGAAAACAGAACTCTAGTTCCTTTCCCCAAGGTAATCTCCCATGTTATTAGCTCATTAGTCTATTTGTTAACCAACTACGACTACCAGATCTCTTATCAAAGACAGGCAGGTTTGCCTCACTCACAGGTTTCAAGATAAAGTGCACACAGTTCAGATGTAACCTTTCAGACATACCCTTCTGTTACTTCCTCTTCTAAGCTCAGTTCCCAGTGTCTAAATGCTTCAAATTTACTTTCCCGTTTATGCCACTGTCCTAACAGTAATCAATAGAGTTCTTATAAATTAGCCTAACCCTACTAAAACACTCCATTATACAATCCAACTTTTATAATTACAAGTCCAAATTTTAAGTTTTCTTTGACTATCTTTAACCTATAGACTTAAAGTGTTTCTCATTCTAAATATATACTATCAGCTGTCACTGTTATAAATATGTTTCCTTTGGTTCTCTTTTAACTATATATAGAGTTAATGTGTTTCTCATGCTAAACTATATGATCAATTATCATATTCATAAGGTTGTCAAAATTTCCAGGTTTTGTTAATTGTAGTTTCAAAAATACTTCAAAATGCTTCTCATTATACTACATTTGTATATATTCAGTCTCCGAGAGAGGAGAAAAAGCCCTTCTGGTTACTGTTCCACAAAAGGTTTTTGTTTTCCCTAAGCTTATCTTAAAGACTATACATGCTATTAACAAATTTATCTCTTTTTATAAACTTATAAGCTCCAAAAAACACAATGAGAACTACCTCTCATGGACCAAACAGACTCCATTTGCATAAGCACACCTGCCAATCAATAGCCTCAGTTCCCACTTGTGACCTATTCCAGAAGGTAGGATTCCTCTTCTGTTCCCTGGGATTGGGACTCTCCTCACCCCAACCACCAAGACCCAAGGGTTTCAAATATTTACCTAAGAAAAATTCTTTTCATCCAAAATATAAAATTTTCTACTACTACTACTACTACTACTACTACTACTACTACTTCTTACTATTACTAATACTACTCTCTCTCTCTCTCTCACACACACACAATGTTTCAGCATCTTCTCATGTCCAGTTTACTCAAAATCAACATCCATGACAACTCCAGGGAAGCAACCCACATGATCCAATCTACTCCAACAGACACAGATACTTCAACTGGATCTGTTCCTTTTATGTACAGATGGTTCCACAGACCCTGGATAGCAAGGAAACAGCTAACTTTCCTAAGACTGGACCAACATCCCCATCCACATTTTCTTTAGTTTTCCAAACACATGTCCTCCCAAAGACAGCAGGAAATAGCTAAAGATCACAGGGACCCTATTCCTGCTCCACCAGCTTCTCTGCCTAGTTTTCCCTTTATTTTAAATAATCCAAAATGAAGGAATGTTACCATTCTTTCTAGGGTCCACCCAACAGTTACCTGGCAATAGGTAGGCACTCCTGACTCACTATGAAAGGGGCTGTTTGCCCCCTCCTCACTCTCTTATTGTCTTTTACTCTCTTACTCTCCCTAACTCTGTAACCACTCTCTCCCTCTTGCCCCTTACACCCCTCATCCCTCATTCTCCACATGCTCCTGGCCAGCTTCTCCTCTCCTCTCCTCTCCTCTCCTCTCCTCTCCTCTCCTCTCCTCTCTGCTCCCTCTTCCCCTTCTGTTCCTCCCCTCCCCTCCCCTTCCCTCCCCTCCCCTCCCCTCCTCTCCTCTCCTCTCCTCTCCTCTCCTCTCCTCTCCTCTCCTCTCCTCTCCTCTCCTCTCCCCCTCTCTCTCTCTCTCTCTCTCTCTCTCTCTCTCTCTCTCTCTCTCTCTCTCTCTCTCTCTCTCTCTCTCTCTCTCTCTCTCCCTCTACTTTCTTCTCATCCCTACTCAACTCACCTTCCCATGATCTAAATGAAATCTTTTTTTTTTTTTTTTTTGGCTTTGAGACAGGGTTTCTCTGTGTAGTCCTGGCTGTCCTGGAACTCACTCAGTAGACCAGGCTGGCCTTGAACTCAGAAATCTGCCTGTCTATGCCTCCCAAGTGTTGGGATTACAGGCATGTGTGCCACCACGCTCAGCACTTCTTCCCATGATCTAAATAAACTATTCTATACTAAAACTATACTAAAATACATAAACATACTGTACATTCTCATTTCAAGTATATTTTATTGCTCAGGGTTCTGTAGAGAACCTATAGAATGAATTGCTCCACATAAATTGAAAGTGGATATATGAATATAACATACAGGCTAAGGTCACTAAAGCCAGTACTTCCTTAGTCCACAAGGTTTGAAGTCTCAGGTTTTCTTCAGTATATGCTGGAATTCTGAAGTAGGGTCTAATGCCAGTGAAGAAATGGGCTTGCTAGTAAGATGAGAGCAGGCAGGCAAAGACACAAAGTTTCCTTCCTCATATGCTTATATAGGCCTCCAGTAGAAGGCGTGGCCCTGTTAAGGTTTCTAGTCTCTGGATTAAAGGTGTTTGTTTTCCTGCCTGAAGACTCAAATTAAAGGCATGTGATGTTCTACCCTAAGAGTCTGTGTTTGAACTGGATCTGTGTATTTCAATTTAGGGAAAATCATTTTTTAAAAGATGCACCCTCCAGTTTTATATGTTACTTAAGTCCACAGGTAGTCTAGACAAGAATAGCCATCACCAGTGTGCTTTGCTTACTGTGGTCAGTCTTCCATTGTTGGATCTCTTTTTGGGGACTTTTATTTTAATTTTGGGATGGTGCTTTTTTTTTAAGAAATTTGAGAGACCAGCTTGATGCAATTGCATGAGGCAGTTTTAATATCAGAGCTCCAGGATGACTCGTATCTCATGCAGGAGATAGAGGAGTCGACCTAGAGGCTCAGAAGTTAGGGGTTTATATAGGAAAAGTAGGGGATTTGGCGTGGTTACACATAGTTGGCTGGTTTAAACATTAACAGAGAGAATTGGCACGCAGTTACATCAGCAAGCAATATGTGCAGATTGGCATTTTAGCAACGTGGGAAGACGGCTTATTTTGGTTAGCAAGAGGTCGGGTTAACCTCAAACTGCATTGAGGGGGAGACTGGAGACCAGGGGGCCCAGTCCAGATAGCCCATGACTCAGTGGAGAGCGGAGATTGTCTAGGCACATCCCTTATCCTTCATGGCCAGTTAGTTCCCAGAATAATTCAGCCTTATTTCAGGCCTGCCCGGGCATTCCCAGGCTTATCCTGCTTTGCTGCCTCTGTCGTGGGCTCTGAAAAATTTAAAACTCCTTTCATTTTTTTTGTAACTAATTTTAATTTTAAAATTTAGAAAGTTGTCTCTTTATGTGGACTCTCTCTGTCTTTTATAATTATAGGTTGATAGTGTTGTTGGAGAACCATGAGTTGTGCTGTATTTATCTTAGCCCTAATAAAAGCAAGTCTTTTTATTTATTAAATAAATATCAAGGACCAGAATTAAGCATATAATAAGAATTTATCTAGCAAGGGCAGAAAATAAAGTGCTCACTCCTGGAGACTTGTGGATCTTTTTTTTTTTTTTTTTTTTTTTTTTGAGTAGGCCTCTTGAATCTTGATGTCTTATCCACAGAGCACCTTGAGCCTAGGGAACAAAAGCTGGGAAAGCAGCGCATATAGAGGCAGTTTCTATCAGTAGAGGGGGCCAGCCATAGAGCAATTTATAGGGGTCAGTCTAAAACCATCTAGGGGTGTTCTCAACCCTGAAGAGCACTCCCCGCACAGGTAGGAGAGCTATTTAATTATTAACTTTAGTCTCTGTGATCAATTTGGTGAGGGTCTTTTTTTATCAGGGTTCTAGTAACTGTTTTTGAAGTCTTTTTTTTTTTTTTTAATAGATTTAGTAACCTGTCTGGAAGCAGTGAGGAGTCTCTGACATGCCTGGAGCATTAAGGCAAACAGTTTGAGCCAAATCTCAGGTCATGATATATCTCTTGGGAGGACTTAGTGAATGACAAAGAGATTGGGGTACTATTTAAAAATAAAGGGGAGAGGCACCAACCAGGCCAAGCCAGTCTCTAAGGTCAATTTAGTTAAAGTCTCTCATAGGGTTTTGTTTATTTTTTTTAGCTGCCTTGAACCCTGGGACAGTATATTTAATAATGTTTTTAATTAGTCTCTGGTATCTCTGTTAATTTCTGACTTACCTTAGGAACAAAAATAAAACCATTGTCTGATTTAATTACCTTAGGCATTCTGAAACTCAGGAAAAATTTTTTAAACCTGGCAGCTGTTTTTTGCTTGTTGGGGGAAGTTTTAACCCATTTAGATTAAGTATCTATGAATGTTAAAAGATATTTATAATTATGTTTTTTTGTCTTAGCTTTATAAAAATCTTTATATATTTTAGGCTTTTTTTTTTTAGGTCTTTTGTCCTGTTTATTTTTTGTTGCATAAGCATTTACTTGTTGGCATATTTTATATTATTTTATTAATTTTTTAAATGAGTCTATCTGTGAGTCTTTGGCTTATTCTCTGGGAAGTATAATTTAGCAGCCTTATTTCAGGCCTGCCCGGGCATTCCCAGGCCTATCCTGCTTTGCTGCCTCTGTCGTGGGATTTAAAAAATTTAAAACTCCTTTCACCACCAATGAGGCATCATGCCAGTCTCTGCACAGCTATCATTTACCCTGGTGCTGGTCTTACATTGCTTTCTACCATAGCCACGATCAAGGAAGGGGGTTCCTTCACTTGTCAGCTGCCTGCACGTTCCCCAAATGGAGGGCTTGTGGAAGGCCTCCCGGATGGTGGGCGGAAGCAGAGCCCCCGAAGCTCTAAAAATGGCTATCTTCTGTGTGTTATTCTAATCAGAATCACAGACCTTGTGATCACTCCTCCCAATGTGGTTGGTGGTTGTGTACTCTCCTCTGTGGAAATCCTTCTTTGAAATCCTTCTTCAGAATGGGTTAGGAATATCCTAAAAGTTTCTTAATTCAATCACTTTAATTGGCAGGATTTAACTAATCCATAGCTCATAGTCGGCGTCCTCTGCAGGTGAGTTTTGTTCTATTTAGACTTGAAACTACCATGATTGCTCTGCTGGTCCTTAAAAGGGAGAGATTATTTTTTTTCCAATGGTTTCAGCATATGTTCAACAGTTATCAAAGAATAGGATTTGTTATTACTTCCCTCATTTAAAGTGACATGTAAAATTCTGCCTGTATCTCTCATCTCTTCAGTTGTCATGTCTTAGAGACCCGCATCTTAGAGGACACGGACATAGTTACCGTGACCCAGTCAGCTCCTCAGCTCCTAGCTCTTCTGTTTGTATTGCTCCAATTTTGCTTATCCCTCAATATTGGATAAATAAATCAATTTTTATTTTTTTATTCCCTCTAAGTACACTGTCAAATGTACATAGAGAGCTAGAGATAGGGGGTGGTGGAGGAGAGGTGCGGGGAGAGAAACAGAGATGAGAACTTATTGAAACTTATTAGTTACTTATGAGCATAAGTGACTCTGTATCTGGTGCATTTGGGGCCTCTACAGCAGGATCCCTTGCTTCACTTCTAACATCTGAAATCTTGTAGATGATCACTGTGCAACACCCTCTCTGCAGGGGAGATGCTCTAAATTTTTGTTTTCTTAGCTCTCAGGAACAGGCTTCTGTGGGGTAGAAGTTGCCTCTTATAAGAGAACTGAGATTCCCTGGGCAGGAACCATAGGCTTTGCTCACGAAATCTCTGTCACAGAGTGCGACCTGTGTGAGGTATTTTTTAGGGGGTGGCAGAGAGGAGTGATTTTATGGGTGACTTGCCAGAGCCAAAAGAATTTTTACCACATAGGAGGAGTATAGTCCGGGAAGCATCCTCATACCAGACAATGCAAATAGTCTTTACAAAAACCCCACTGTCAAATGTACACAGAGAGCTAGAGATAGGGGGTGGTGGAGGAGAGGTGCGGGGAGAGAAACAGAGATGAGAGCTTCTCCTGAATTGCTCATGGGCCTCACACTAACTTTCACAATCACTTCTAATCTTCAGGCTCCTCTCACTCTCTGGCTCATTCTGTCTTTTCCTGTGTCTCTTGTTTTCTCTTTCTGCAGTGATCTTTCCTTTTCTTCTCTCTTCTAGTAACTGTTGGGCACAGACTTTTCTGTCTAATCTTTCTCTAATTTTTCAGCTTCTCTGCACACTGGGGCTTCTTTCTACAAACTAATTTTACTTTCAGGGTTTGGGATTAAAGGTGTGTACTATCTGCACACTGGTGCTTCTTTCTACAAACTAACTTTACCTTCAGGGTTTGAGATTAAAGGTGTGTACTATCTGCACACTGGTGCTTCTTTCTACAAACTAACTTTACCTTCAGGGTTTGGGATTAAAGGTGTGTACTAAGGGAATGCTGGTATTCCATCCAGAAGGATTAAAGGTGTGTGCCAAAGCTGATAAACTCTACAACTGAAAACAGTTTTCTTCCAAATGTAACACAATTTTGGGGTTCACAGTTTGATGAATTATACTGTGACAGTTTTCTTTTAGTATGGAGGTGTCAGGCACTACTACAGGTTTTGGAAACAAATTGGTCAAAGGAAATCTTGGCAATCTGGATCTCAGGTTGAGCACCCTCTGGAATTCCTTGACCACTGCCCTCTTCCTTGCCTGAAGGGCTCAGAGTCCCTGGTGTCTCAAAGTGTAGTCTCTGGAACTTCTGTGGAGTCTCTAGGAATGTAATGGGGTATTCTTCTGAGAAGTCTCATCGATCATGAATTTATATTTATGGTATTTTGCCTTTTATTGAATTTTCTCTCATATATTATATCCCAACACCAGTTTCCCCTCCTTGCTTTCCCCCAAGTCCCTTCCTCCACAGCACTCCCTCTTTCAAGTCTATTCCTTGGCTTACTTTCAGAAGAGAGCAGGCTTCCCAGGGACTTCAACCAAACGCAATCAGTTACAATCAGTCTGGCACATGCCCTCTTACTAAGGCAGAACAAAGTAACCCAGTAGGAGGAGAGGGGTCTCAAAAGTAGGCAAAGGAGTCAGAGAAATGTAGCCTGTAACTATAGAAAACAATCCAAGATATCCCCTGTTAATGGTCTTGCCTGCCTGCCTGGTTTCTGCAGCTAGCTAGCTGCTAAGCCGCCTGGACCCTCCTAGTCCAACCTCCCCCCTTTGACTAACCAGCAGAAAGCTGGCTGCCAGTCACACAAATCACTATAACCCCATAAAACGAAAACTCCAAAGACTTGTAATTTATCAGCCAGACTTATAACAGTAAATCTTCAACCCCCAAAATACCCACACAAAGAACTCAAAACTTGACTGACACAAATACAAGCTGCACACCTAGATGGGGCAAATGTGCCCTACAATACCATTGCCCTTGTAAGATATCCTTAGCTGCTGTTGACTCTTTCAGGCCGTGTGGTTCTGGCTCATCTTCTTCCTCCATCTTTTCTCCATCCCTTGTCTCCTCTTCTCCTCTCTCCCTGACCCCGACTCTCCCCTCTCTAAAGCTTTCAGCTCCTTCCTCTCCTTCTACTTCTCAATCATAGACTCTTGCCTTATCACACATGTCACCTGACTGCACCTGACTATAGGCGTTCTTGAGGGAGCAGAGCATACAAACAGCAATCCAAAACAGAGACAGACCCCCCCTCTCTCTCTGTATCTATCTATCTATCTATCTATCTATCTATCTATCTATCTATCTATCTATCTATTTTTCTCTCTCTCTCTCTATCTCTATACATGGTATCCATTTGCCTAAGAATTTCATGAATTCATTATTTTTAAAAGCCGAATAGTACTCCATTGTGTATATATACCACAGTTTCTCTATCCATTTCTCTGTTGAAGGACATCTGGGTTCTTTTCAGCTTCTGGCTATTATAAATAAAGTTTCTATGAACAAAGTAGAGCTTGTGTCCTTATTACATGTAGAAACATTGTATTAGTCAGGGTTCTCTAGAGTCACAGAATGTATGGGTAGTCTCTAAGTAGTTAGGGAATTTGTTGATAACTTACAGTCTGTAGTCCCACTCTCCAACAATGGTCAGCAGCAGGTCTGGATGGAAATCCAAGGATCTAGCAGTTGCTCAGTCCCAGGAGGCAAGCAGGCAAGGAAGAATGAATTAGTCTTTCTTTTCCCAATGTCCTTATATAGGTCTCCAGCAGAGGGTGTGGCCTAGATTAAAGGCATGTGCCACCCTGCCCTTAATCCCAGATAACCTTGAACTCAGAGATTTCCTTGTCTTAATCTTCTGGAATTTATAGCCACTATGTATCAAGATCTCCATGCCAATATCCAGGTCAGGAACTTGTATTTCTGAACCTCCAGATTAGGATCATAGGTGAGCCTTCCAATTCTTGATTGTAGTTCATTCCAGATATAGTCGAGTTGACAACCAGGAATAGCCACTAAAAGCATCTTCTGGGTATATGCCCAGGAGTGGTATAGCTGAGTCCTCAGGTAGGGCTATGTCTAATTGTCTGAGGTACCGCCAAACTGATTTCCAGAGTGGTTTTACCAGCTTGCAATCCCACCAACAATGGAGAAGTGTTCCTCTTTCTGCACATCCTCTCCAGCATCTGCTGTCCCCTGAGTTTTCATCTTAGCCATTCTGACCAGTGTGAGGTAGAATCTCAGGGTTGTTTGGATTTGCATTTCCCTGATAACTAAGTATGCTGAGCATTTCTTTAGGTGCTTCAGATCCAACTCAAATCAAATTTCCTCAGTAGAGATTTCCCTGTTCAGCTCTGTACCCCATTTTTAATAGGGCTATTTGACTCTCTGGAATCTAACTACTTGAGTTCTTTGTATACATTGGATATTACCCCTCTTTTGGAAGTAGGATTGATAAAGATCTTTTCCCAATTTGTTGGTTGCCATTTTGTCCTATTAACGGTGTCCTTTGCCTTACAGAAGCTTTGTAGTTTTATGAGGTCCCATTTGTCAATTCTTGTAATTCTTAGAGCATAAGCCATTAGTGTTCTATTCAGGAAATTTTCCCCCGTGTCCATGTGTTCAAGATTCTTCCCCACTTTCTCCTCTATAAGCTTTGGTGTGTCTGGTCTCATATGTAAGTCCTTGATCCACTTGAACTTGAGCTTAGTACAAAGAGATAAGAATGGTTCGATTTGCAGTTTTCTGCTGGCTGACCTCCAGCTGATCCAGCACCACTTGTTAAAAATGCTGTTTTTCATCCGGGCGTGGTGGTGCACGCCTTTAATCCCAGCATTTGGGAGGCAGAGTCAGACAGATTTCTGAGTTCGAGGCCAACCTGGTCTACAGAGTGAGTTCCAGGACAGCCAGGACTACACAGAGAAACCCTGTCTCGAAAAATCAAAAAAAAAAATGCTGTCTTTTTTCCACTGGATGTTTTCAGCTCCTTTGTCAAATAACAAGTGACCATAGGTGTGTGGGTTCTTTTCTGGGTCTTCAATTCTGTTTCATTGATCTTCCTGCCTGTCTCCATACCAATACCAAACAGATTTTATCACTATTGCTCTGTAGTAGAGCTTGATGTCAGGGATAGTGATTCCCCCAGGAGATCTGTTTTTGTGGTGAATATTTTTTGCTATTCTGGGATTTTTGTTATTCCAGGTGAATTTGAGAATTGCTCCTTCCAGATATATAAGGAATTGATTTGGGATTTTGATGGGGATTGTATTGAATCTGTAGATTGCTTTTCCCAAGATGGCCAAGTGTCATCCTGAGCGAGGTAACCCAATTACATAAGAATGCACATGGTATGCACTCACTGATAAGTGGATGTTAGCCCAAAAGCTCAAAATAAACATGTTACAAATCACAGACTACAGGAAGCTAAAGAAGGAGGACAGTAGTGGGCCTGCTTTCGTTCCTCTGAGAAAGGGAACAAAATACTCACAGGAGCAATAAAGGAGACAAAGTGTGGACCAGAGTCTGTAGGAAAGGCCATCCAGAGACTGCCCTACCTGGGGATTTATCTTATAAACAGTCACCAAACCCTGACATTATTATGGACAACAAGAAGTTCATACCAAAAGGAGCATGTCATGGTTGTCTCTTGAGGGGCCCTGCCAGAGCCTTACACATACAGAGCCTTACACATACAGAGGCAGATGCTAGCAGCCAAACATTGGTTTGGGTGAGGGGTCCCCAAGGAGGAGTTGGAATGTGGTCCTGAGGAGCTGAAGTGGTCTACAGCCCCATGGGAAAAACAATGATTTCAGCCACCCAGACACCCCAGGACTCCCAGGGACTAATCTGTCAACCAAGGGGTACACATGGTCCAGCCAAAAATGTGGCAGAGGAATGCCTTGTTGGGCATCAGTGGGAGGAGTGATCCTTGGCCAGGTGAAGTCTCAATAGATGCTGAAACAAATGGAAATCAAGTAGGGGGGTATATGGTAGTGGGTCAGGTGGAGGGGCATATACTTTGAGGCAAGGGGTGGGAGGAGGGGTTGGGGATTTTACCATTTGAAATGTAAATGAAGATTATATTCAATTAAAAAAAGCAATCAGTCCACTAACTTTTTTCCAGTTGTTTGTTTCTCTCTTAGACTCTGGATTATCTATCCTCTAGTTCCTATCAGCTTCTGCTTGAGACATGGGTCTGAGGTTGTATCATTCACTTGCTGTCCACTGTAAATATATCTGTGTGATTATTACCTTAGGATGCCTGCCAAGTGAAATAGATTGTAGGTTGAAGTTTTTGTGGCTTGGTATTCTTTTCCTTTGATGAGTATGAAGTGTCATTCCATATCTATTTTGATAACTTTTTTTTTTTTTTTTGTTTTTCGAGACAGGGTTTCTCTGTGTAGCCCTGGCTGTCCTGAAACTCACTCTGCAGACCAGGCTGGCCTCGAACTCAGAAATCCACCTGCCTCTGCCTCCCAAGTGCTGGGATTAAAGGCGTGCGCCACCAACACCCGGCTATTTTGATAACTTTTGATTGAACAAAGATTTTTTATGATATTAGCATGGCTACTCTAGCTTGTTTCTTGGGACCATATGAGTGGAAAAATTTTCCAGCCTTTTACTCTGTGGTAGTGTCTGTCTTTGTCAATGAGGTGTGTTTCCGGTGTGCAGCAAAATGCTGAATACTGTTTATGTATCCAGTCTGTGGGTCAATGGGTTTTTGTGTTTTGAGACAGGGTTTCTCTGTGTGGCCCTGGCTGTCCTGGAACTCACTCTGTAGACCAGGCTGGCCTCGAACTCAGAAATCCGCCTGCCTCTGCCTCCCAGAGTGCTGGGATTACAGGCGTGCGCCACCACCGCCTAGGTCAATGGGTTTTTATTGAGGAATTGAGTCCAACAATGTCAAGAGATATTAAGGCATAATGATTGTTGCTTCCTGTTAGGGTTTTTTTTTTTTTTTTTTTTTTTTTTTTTTTTTTTTTAGTTTTTTGAAACAGGGTTTCTCTGTGTAGTCCTGGCTGTCCTGGAACTCACTCTGTAGACCAGGCTGGCCTCAAACTCAGAAATCTGCCTGCCTCTGCCTCCCAAGTGCTGGGATTAAAGGTGTGTGCCACCACGCCCAAATTGTGTTTGTTTGTTTTGTTTTGTTGTTTTTTTGAGACAGGGTTTCTCTGTGTAGTCCTGGCTGTCCTGGAACTCACTCTGTAGACCAGGCTGGCCTTGAACTCAGAAATCCTCCTGCCTCTGCCTCCCAAGTGCTAGGATTACAGGCGTGTGCCACCACCGCCTAGCCCTGCTTCCTGTTAGTTTTATTGTCAGACATGGAATTATGTTTGTGTGGCTATCTTCCTTTGGATTTGTTGAAAGATTACTTTCTTGCTTTTTCTAGGGTATAGTTTCCCTCCTTGTATTGGAGTCTTTCATCTATTATCCTCTGTAGGGCTGGATTTGTGGAAAGGTATTGTGTAATTTTGCTTTTGTCATGGAATATCTTGGTTTCTCCATGCATCTTAATTGAGGGTATTGTTGAGTATAGTAGCTTGGGCTGGCAACTATGTTCCCTTAGTATGACATCTGCCCAGGATTTTCTAGCTTTCGTAGTCTCTGGTGAGAAGTCTGGTGTAATTCTGATAGGCCTGCCTTTATATGTTACTTGATCTTTTCCCCTTACTGCTTTTACTATTCTTTCTTTGTGCATTTGACTTTTTGACTATTATGTAATTGGAGGAACTTCTTTTTTGGTCCAGTCTATTTGTAGTCCTCCTGGCTTCGTGTATGTTCATGGGAATCTCTTTCTTTAGGTTAGAAAGGTTTTTCTTCCATAATTTTGTTGAAGATATTTGCTGGCCCTTTAAGTTGGCAATCTTCACTCTCTTCTATACCTGTTATCCATAGTTTTGGGCTATTCATTATGTCCTGAATTTCCTGGATGTATTGGGTCAGGATCTTTTTGTATTTTGCATTTTCATTGACTATTATATCAACATTTTCTTTCTTTTTTCTTTTTCTTTTATTTTTTTGTGTTTATTTTTATTAGATATTTGCTTTATTTACACTACAAATGGTATCCCCTTTCTGTGTTATTCCTCTAAAAATCCCCTATCCCCTCCGTCTCCCCTTTCTCACCCCATCCCCAATTTCCTGACTTGCATTCCCCTATTGTGGGGAATCGAGTTTCATAGCACCAGTATTCTCTCCTCTCATTGATGTCTGCAATGGTCATGTTCTGCTACATATGTAGCTGGAGCTTTGGGTCCCTCCATGTGTACCCATTGGTTACTGGTTTAGTCCCTGGAGGTCTGGGGGTACAGGTTAGTACATATTATGGTTCCTCCTGCAGGACTGCCAACCTCTTCAGCTCCTTGGGTCCTTTCTCTAGCTGTTCCCTGTGTTCATTCTATTGGTTGGCTGTGAGCCATGGGTATTTTGATCCACTCTCCAATAAGGATCAAGGTATCCACACTTTGGTATTCCTTCTTCTTGAGCTTCGTGTGATCTGTGAGTTGTATCTTGGGTATTCTGTGCATCTGGACTAATATCTACTTATCAGTGAGTGCATAACGAGTGTGTCCTTTTGTGATTGGGTTACCTCACTCAGCATGATATTTTCTAGCTCCATCCATTTGCCTAAGAGAGGCAAGTTTTCAATGTCATGCCAGCTTAAGAAGTCTCAGACCTAGGAGGAGATAATGATTTTCTATGGTATCTTCTGCACCTGACATTCTCTCTTCTATCTCTTGTATTCTGTTGGTTATGCATCTATGAGTCCTGATCTCTTTCCTAGGTTTTCTATCTCCAGGGTTGTCTCCCTTTGTGATTTCTTTATTGTTTTTATTTCCATTTTTAGATCCTGGGTGGTTTTGTTCAATTCCTTCTCCTGTGTGGTTGTGTTTACCTGTAATTCTTTAAGGGATTTTTATTTTCTCTTTAATGGCTTCTACCTGTTTAACTGTATTTCTTTAAGGGATTTATTTATGTCCTTCTTAAAGTCCTCTATCAGTTTCATGAGATGGGAATTTAAATCCAAATCTTGCTTCTCTGGTGTGTTGGGGTATCCAGCACTTGCTGTATTGGGAGAGGTGGGTTCTGATGATGCCAAGTAGCCTTTGTCTCTGTTGCTTATATTCTTGTGTTTGCCTCCGAT